>ML789614.1:324533-343627 GCA_009831015.1 Picea engelmannii | reverse complement strand
ATAACATTACTAATCTAATATGCCCCAATTAAGGGGTAATGAGCCAATATTAGGGCTTAACATGGAGCATGCATAAGCTAAAATAAATTGGATTGCTACCATTCTAGCAACTGGGGAAAATTTATGCCCGCACGGGTGTAGACGGATTGGCAAGTGCCGTGTAAATGGAAGGAAATTTGTAAAATGAAGTCTCATGTTCGATTCTCACCCGGATTTACTCGTGCACCATTCTTGCGGGATGGGTGGTTACACCTGGGGTTATAGTGGTAGCCTATGGGGATCGGACCTGTTTCATGCAAGTACGAGAACCGCCAGTTGCTGATTCCCCCAGTACAATAAAAAAAAAAAAAAAACTGGGGAAAATTTCTCTTCAAAGTCAATTCCTTCAACCTGTGCATATATTTTACATACTAATCTATATTTTTTCTTTGTAACCTGTGCATATTCGTTCAATTTATTCCTGTATACCCACTTTGTGCCGATCACATTCTTATCCTTTAGTCTTGGAACCAATTCCCAAGTGTCATTTTTCTCTATTTGATTCAATTCTTCATCCATGGCCTTGTTCCAAAATTCATCCTTGTTGGCCACATCAAAATAGGTTGGTTCAATCCTAGATGTGAGTGCTAGGTGTGTTTTTTCTATTGAATGAATTCTTCTTCTAAACTCAACTCCTACGCCTTTGTTTTCAATAATCTGATCTAAAGGATGATTCTTTTGTATTCATCTGCTAGGTTTGTTTGGAGGCACTTGTTGAACTTTCTCTTGTACTTCTGTCAGATTCTCTTCATCTTCCTCTTCTAATTCTTTTTCATCTTCTGCTTCTTCTTGAAAAAGTTGTTCCATTGATTCACTTTCTTCTTCCTTTGATTCTGGTCTGCCTGTTTCATCAATTGTTATGTTGATGCTTTCTACAACTTTTCTCAATCTCATATTGTAACACTTGTATTCTTTCCTTGTACTTGAGTAACCAACAAGTACTCCTTTGTCCACACGAGAGTCAAACTTTCCCATTTTGCCATCTTCTCTTTTGATGTAGCATTTGCTTCCAAAAACTCTGAAGTGCTTCACATTTGTTGGTCTTCCTTTCCATAGCTTGTAGGGAGTTTTTTCAGTGTTTTTTCTAAGCATTACTCTATTTTGAATGTGAATTGTTGTATGCATATCCTATTTCCAAAATATATCTGTCAATTTGGAATCCATTTTCATTGTTTGAGCCATTTCTTATATTGTCTTGTTCTTTCTTTCAACAACTCCATTCTGTTAAGGTGTCCTAGCAATAGATAATTGCCTTTTTATTCCCTGATTATTGTAGTAGTCCATAAATTGATTTGAAGTGAACTCTCCTCCATTATAAAATCTCAAAAATTTAATTTTTGAATCCAATTCATTTCCAACCATTTCCTTGTAGATCTTGAAGTTTTCAAAAGCTTTTGACTTATTCTTGAGAAATAAAACTACAGTCATTCTTGTATAATCATCAACTAATAACATAAATTATTTCTCACCTTTTAAACCCTTTGTTGTAGTTGGTCCAACTATATCAATATGCACATTTTCCAATGGTCTTATCATTGAATATTCCTTTGATTTGAACCTGGTCTTTGCTTGCTTTCCTTTTTGACAATCCTTGCATAAAGTATTGGTTGGTTTCGTGATCCGGGGAATTTATTTGACTTCTTCTCTTCTGCTAAATTTGAGAAGGTTATCAAAATGTATGTGACCCATTCTTCTGTTCCATAGTCAACTTTCATCTTCCTTTCCTAGACAACAATTTTCATTTCCAATTTCACTTAATACATATATGTTGCTTGAAGTTCTCGTAGTTGTAGCAATCAATTTTCCTGAAACTTCTTTTCTTATCTTACACTTTTGTGAATCGAAAGTAACTTTATGACCTTGGTCACAGATTTGACTCACACTTAGAAGATTATGTTTCATATCTTATACTAGTAGAACATTTTCTACCTTGGTATTCTTGTTCCCAAATATGACTGTGCCTTTTCCAATTATTTTAGTTGAATCATCATTTATGAAGGATATTGATCCATCTCTTTCCTTACATAATGTAAGAAACTTGTTTCTATCCCCTATCATGTGTTTTGAATAGCCACTGTCAACATATCAACCACGTTTCTCTTTCTTATCTTGTAGAGCGAGTGTGCACTCTTCATTGCTATATTGATCCTGATTTCTTATCCATGTTATTTTCTGAGGTTCCTGTCTGTGGTTGTTATTATTCTGTTGTGGTTCTCTAGGAGAGACTGTCATTCTGCAATATTTGGCAATGTGTCCAAAATTGCTACATATTTAACATTCCACTTCAGTGCTCAAAGATTCAAACATGTTGTAACTTCTTCTTTGTGTTTCACTAGGCCTTCTTGGATAAACCCTTTGTGTATGACTTTCAAATTTGTTTGTGTTCCTGTTATTAGCTCTGCAATTCACATATTTATGTCCAAAATTATTACGTGCATAACATAAGCCAAAAAACATAGTTTGATACTCGGGATTTGAAGATCTTCTTAAATGAGGTACTCTTATAAATTCTTCTTCTTCTTGAGGCCTATCTGTCGGTTTTTTATTATGAAATATGAATCTTCTCAATGGAGGAGTGTCCCTGTAATATTCCTTGTAGATCTTCATATCCCTCTTGATTTTTTTTTCATAGGTCTTTGGATATGTTTATTTCTCTGTTGTTTTGGAGCTTGATCCTTTTTTTGTCTGATTGTATCCAAGTTCAGACTTGTC
Source organism: Picea engelmannii (assembly GCA_009831015.1). Classification (NCBI taxonomy): domain Eukaryota; kingdom Viridiplantae; phylum Streptophyta; class Pinopsida; order Pinales; family Pinaceae; genus Picea; species Picea engelmannii. Next base: position 340,876 of record ML789614.1, on the reverse strand, counting down.
ATGATAATATTTTTTATTGCTGATAATTTCATCCAAAAATTTTGAGTTGTTCTGCAAATTTTTCTTTTGAAGATCCTTTCTTAATGTGACAATCTTTGCTTCCAAATTTCCAATGATCTTGTCTTTGTCTTCTAGCTATTCTTTGAGTGCTTCTTAAATTATTTTATCTTCTTCTATTTGAACCTTCAAATTTGTGATCATTTGTTCTAGTTCTTGAGTGTCTTCTTTCTTGTCTAGTTCTGCTTGTAGTTTCTTGTTTTTCTTCTTTTATCTTCTGATAACTTCTATGGAACACATTAATTCCTCTTGGTAGTCAACTTCTACCTATTCAATTTCTTCTTCGAATTCCTCATATTCTTCTTCGTCTTCTTCATATTCTTCTTCGAAGTCTTATTTATCAGAGTCTTCTACTGTCATGAATATAACTCTTTCTATCTCACTATCACTGACTTCATCTTAATCTAATGATGGGATGTCTTCTTTGGTGCATAAGCTTCTCTTGAAAACTTTCTTTTTGGTTCTTTTGCCTTTATATGTTTGTTTTCCTTTTGAGTAAACTTCATCATTTCTCTTTTTCTTATAAGGACATTTTTTAGCAAAATGACCAATACCATCACAATTAAAACAAATTAAAGGAACCTTACCTCTATACCTACTCAGTTCCCTTGTTCAGTCTTTTGACAAAGTTGGCCACTTCTTCTTCATATTCAGAGACATCACTGCTGCTGCTATGTTCTTATTTTTTCCTTCCCTTTTGCTTTGACTTTTTGGATGCTTTGAAGGCTTCTTCTTTTATATATGGATTTTCTTGTTCAGTTCGCATTTCATATGCTGTGAATATTCCATGTATTTCGTCCATTCTTATTGAGTTTAGATCTGATATTTCTTGTAGTGCTGATATCTTAGGGTCAAATCTCATAGGAAGAGATCTTAGTACTTTTTGAAAAATTACAGATTCTTTGATTTCTTCTCCCAATCCTATTATTGCATTTACTATTTCATTAACTCGTAAAAAGTAAGCTGCAATATTCTCATCTTCCTTCATCTTAAGTTGTTCAAACTGACCTCTATGAGTTTGAAGCTTTGTGGCTTTGACTTTTGAATCTCATTCATAAATATTTTGAAGTTTGTCCCAAATCTCTTTAGTGGATTTACAATGTGCAACTTTGTTGAATATTGTTTCACTAAGACCATTCAGAAGTGGATTTTTGGCTTTGGAATTATTCTGACCGAGTTTCACTGCTTTTTCATTTGTTGGCAGAATTGTTGGTGTTTTGTATCCATCTACAATTGATTGTCAAATTTCAAATCCCTGTGCCTGTATATATGTTTTCATCCTTATGCTCCAAAATGCATACTTTTGTCCATTGAACTGTGGTATTCCGTTTTTATACAAGTTGTTTCTCTCCATGATCTACCTTTTAGTGGTTAAAATGATTTCTGAAGGAACCTGCTCTGATACCAAGTGTTGGATTACTGAGAGGGGGGGGTGAATCAATAATAGAGAAATTTAATCATTTTTAACCATATAATCCAAGTGTTATATCAATGTAGCATTATCATCGAATAACTACAAAGTAAATAAGCAATGAACAAATGAAAAATCATACACATACACAATACAACGGTGTTTTACGTGGAAACCCAAAGCGGGAGAAAACCACGAAATTATTTTTCTTATAGGTCTTGAAGAATTACATTCCTTGTGTTAACTCCCAAAATGAAACCGCCCTTTGGTTTGAATTTTGTAGTGGATAGCATGGCTATCGGTAGTGTCCTCAAGTTATTTTTGAGTTTTTTATAGCTGCAAAAAATTAGGTTTTGGTTTTGTCTTAGAAAATAATTTGACCCATAAAGTCTTCTTTTCAAAATTTTCATTTTTCACTTTCCACAGCTAATGTGTGTCCAAAAGTTGAGTTTGCGCTGTGGAAAGTAGCGACTTTCAACAGCTAAGGAACACTTTCCATAAGTCTTTGCGCTGTTGAAAGTGACGAATTTCAAAATGTGCAAGAATCAGTTTCGAGGGTCATGCGTTGTTGAAAGTGCATGCTTTCCGCAGCTAAGCAGTGTTGTTTACAAAGAGGTGCGTTGTTGAAAGTGCATGCTTTCCGCAACTAAAAGGGGTTTTCCACGGGGTCACGCGCTGGCGTAAGTGACAAGGATGCACAATTGACAGAGGCGTTTTCCACAGGCTGTTGTTGAAGAAAGAGGGAATCACGTGCGTGATATCCACGTCTGAAGGTAATGATGATATGATCATCCCACGTCAGGCAAATCCAAATCATGCGCTGATGAGAGTGGGTAATGATGGAAACTCAATATTGCACACCAGAATAGGATTGTGATGTGAATTTGGCTCAGAAACTCACGCTCAACACTCATGGCATTCGGGATGGAAAGTTCGAGTTCAGTACTACAGGTACAGAGGAGGTACCGCCGGCCTGACAATATCAAATCGAATTGTGGTTTTCGTATCACACATTGTTCCAGGAAGTCTGTTAAAGCTTCATTTATTTCAAAACAGAGCCGAAGCCCGAAATGCTTTCAACAGTGCAGAACCTCGGCTCGACTGGAAACTGCAGGGGTTACAAATCGTTGGGATTTTCGAGCTACATAATGGTGAGAAAACGCAGTGGTGCTCTACTCAAGAGAGAGCTGGATAACCTGTCCTTTTTACAAACAAATCCCGAAGTCCAGAAGCATTTTGAAAATGCAGGGTGTATTGAATTTGTTGAAAGATTGCAAGTTGGTTGCCACTAGGCTACAGCAGAATCCTTTGCCAAGACTTTCGATGGCAATAAATCTCTCGTCGGGTCTATGGAAATTAGAGTGGATGAGGTTGTCATTTCCGCAGCTACAAGTTTACCAAGAACCGGTCAGAGCTGGTTTAAAACCACTGGTCCTAAAAATTTGGATTTCAGAGTTTATCTGAAAGAGGGGTACAGGCACAAAGCATGGAAAAAAGGTATGCGAGTTTCTTATCTAGATGAAGAATGGCAGGAATTGTTCAAAGGTATACAATTGTACATTACCTCAAAGGGCCGATATGATAAACTTATGATGTACCACTTCAAACTACTAGATCATTTCAGAGGTAAGACCCCTCTTAATTTGCCTTATTTCCTACATAAAAGTTTGACTAAGGTGTGCAAGAATATTAGAGCTCAACCCTTGAGCATGAAATCTACTCTGTGTCACTTCGGTCTCATAAAATTGATTATTATTGAGGAATTGAAACAACAGGGAAGGAGCTGGGAACATTTCCTATTATGGGAAGGTTTTGAAACACAGAACCAGATTGCAAATGAGCAGGTGAAGAGTTCAAAGAAACAATCCTCTCCTCAAAGCAGTTCAAGAAAAAGAAGGACCCTGCCAGGACCTTCAGAGGACATAATTTTTGGAGTAAAGCCCCTCAGGTCGAAGAAAAGGTTAAATTTTGAGCAGACCACAGAGCAGACCACAGAGTAGAATACAGAGTATCCTACCAAACAGAGTACAGGAAAGAATATATTAAACTTGCCCTATTTAGATTCAGAATCAGAGCAACAAGATCAATGCCTTGTCACCAAGAGTCCTGAGCAGTCAGCTGAGTGTGCACAGAACTATGAAAACTTCAATCAGACATAACAGGGAGAATCATCAAAAAACTCCAAATCAAAGAAGTCTTAGAAGATCAAGCATCTCAAGGAGGTAATTTCCTAGCAAGAGGTCTTGGAGCGGGTGATTAAAGAAAGGTATAAGAAGTTATCTGATAACTTCGCAAAGACCAATGATGCGTTTGAAAGATTGGCTAAAGAAAGTGTTAGATAGAAGAAGAGGAATACAAATCTCACCAAAGACAACAATAGCTTGTGGTGGCTTGCCAAACGTCTCAAAAGGAAGATAAGGAGGTTGAAACAAAAACTGAGCCAAAAAACCCATCCAGATCTGAAGGTACTCGCTCAAGTCGTCGTTAATATGCAAGGTGAGAAGTCGGATGCCCACTAATTTTTGTTTGAAATCAAATTTTGGGGGTGAAAATTCACTTTGGGCGCAATCGGGACTTTCCCCAGCACAAAGCTACTATTTTATGACCCGTTAATTGTGGAAAGTGACGACTTTCAACAGCTAACCCGCGAGAAATTAAAGGAGTGCGTTGCTGAAAGCTGGAAAACTAATTTTTGAACCCAAGGACAGGACAGTTCATTCCAAATGGGTTTTGAAGGGGCTCCAGTGTATCAGTGGTCTATCATATCGCGTGTAAAAGGTTCAACATCAGGAATTTGAGAGAATTTTGGTAACACATGCAAAACCATTTCCTCAAAAATCGATCATAAACGTTGGAAAATCCAACAGTCAAAGACATGTGTCCTTCTATTGTTCACCACATTGCAGATACCAGGAGCTGAAGGATGCAGATGGCGATTTTGGAGATTGAAGACAGTTCGACTATTAAGTTTAGTTGTTAAAGACTTTATTTTGAAGTTGTTTAGATAGAATCGAGTTGTCTTTATTAAATACAGATCCATGTTTTTAGGATCTGTATAACTGTTTGTAAAAGGATATAAATGCCTGTTTTTGATATGAAATAAGAGTTCAAACTGGGAAACATTTTCATGCTATTGTATAGACTCTTTTTTCATAAATAAAGTGGAGTTTTATTTCGTTTGCAATACCAGAATTGTCCATTTTCCATTCTCTGTACTTTAATTTCAGTTGATTTTAGTTCATAAAGACTGTTACCTCTTTGTTGAACTCATTGGATTGAAACTAAAGGATTCCTCATTGTCTTGTATTAGGCCCTACTTTCATTAGTATTGGAAAATCAAGAATAATATTCTCCATTCTCTATGTCAATTACTTGATCTGGTTATTGTCTACTGAAAGCACTGCATGTTTACATTTGTGATAAGTTGTTTCTTGTACAAATCATTGAAGACCCCATTGTCCCAAATACATAAAAATCATTATTCTTAAGTTACCAAGCACCTTTGGTCTGCAACCACAAAGGGTTTCTTGGAGTGATAACAAATTGGCGCCATTGCCAGGGAGAGGAGATCGAAGCTCAGCTTCTCTGGGAAACGACATAGATCTAGTTCTTGATGATAGACAAGAAATAGACACTATCAGGTTGTACATTTTCTATCTGGAAACTCCATTGAAACGAAGTGGCTCCTAAAAGAGCTCACACCAGGGCAAACCCAGAAGGCCCATTGACAACATCAGTTCCTGATCCAGAGAAGATCATCAGCAAGGGAAAATCTTTACAAAGACAGGCTTCCAGATCTGCAAGTGCATTTGATTCAGGTATTCAAACTGATACTCATCCTTCCATATCTAAAAATTATTTGGTTGAATCCCCTGCTGAAACTCAAAATTTCCATAAAATAAAAATATCATCTCAAGTTTCTAAGGTAGAAGAACCTTCGTTTTCTTCTGATATTACTGATTCTTTTCCTGAGATTGACATTTCATCCCATCCAAAAGAATTGAATACAAATTCCTCTCAACAGAAATAAAATTCCTCTTCATCTTCTTTTGATTCATCACCTATCAAACCTTCGAAAGGTGTCTTATACACTCACACTAATCTGCCTATTCTTGAAGACATCCTCCATGATCTGTCCTCTAAAGGAGAAGAAAATCTAGCCTTGTTGCTCAGTCAATTTTATAAAGCCTCTTATTTTCCACCTACTTCTGAAACTTCTGCTTAGGGTGAAGTAAGACAACCATTCTATTCTAACTCAGGCAACTCATCTCCTCCATCATCTCCTACGTGTTCCTCATCTCCTCCATCATCTCCTGCAAGTTCCTCGTCTGTATCAATCACCAAGACTGTCATGGCTACCCCTTTGACCAGAATGGAACAGATCTTGGAAAACAGATATGCCCCACTTGTATTGCCAAATCCCTTGTCTTCCATGCCAACAGGTGACTATCAGAAATATATGCCAAAGTTTACAGGAGCAGGGGAGTATACTGCTGAAGAACACATTGAAGCTTTCTATGCTTATGCAGAAAACATTAATATTTCAGAGGAAGATGTGTGGACTAGAGTTTTTGTTCAGAGCTTGGATGGCCAAGCCCGAAAGTGGTTCAAAGAGCTACCAGCAAATTCAATCACTAGCATTGAACAATTAGATGAAGCTTTCTTGAAGCATTGGGGAGAAATAAGAGATATGTTGTACTACATTTCTGATTTTGGAAATTTGAAGAGAAATGATGGAGAATCGGTCTCATATTTTATCAAGAGATTTAATAAAATGTTTGGTAAGATCCATGTAGAGATTAAACCAAGTGATGCATCGGAAAAAATCACATTTTCTTCTGCATTTGATTTAGAGTTTTGTATTATACTTAGAGAAAGATGACCAACCACGCTTGCTTTAATGCAAGATGCCGCCCTCGAGGTTGAGTCAAACATCACAGCATCTCAAAAGCTTAAAGGAAGGGCTGAGAGGAAGAAGTCTGTTGTCAACTCCTCTTCTTCTTCTAATAGTCATATGGAAAAGATGGCTAAGATGTTGGACCATCTAACATCCGAAATGTCAAAGTTGAAGGTTCAAAATCAGCCACTAGCAAGAGAAAAAGAGACAAATGCTTTTGCCCCCAGAAATCCAAATGCTTTTCCATACAGAAGGAATAATCCACAAACTCAGATTCTGCAAAGAGATAGGAATTCTAATGAATATCAGAGGATAAAAGTCCCTCTTCATAATGTAGTGATGGACGAAGACAATGGAGAAGATCGAGAGGATGGGGAAGGAGATATTCATTGTGTTGGAGAAGAGACAGGGAAGTCTTATCTAACACAACAAGATTATGAGCAATCATTAATGACTGAACAAACAGAAGATGATCTCCTTGGTGATGGCATTTTCACAGCAGAGGATAAGAATAGATATAACCTCCGATCTAAATCTAATGCTGCTCAACCAGAGGCATCAGCCTCTCCTAAAAAGACAGTTGCCCCTGTTAACCAAAAAGACCATACATCAGAAGATCAGCCAGCAAAGTCTTCAAAGGTGAAAGCATCAGCTCCTTCCAAGAAGACTGTTTCCCCTGTCAACCATCAAACTCCAGAAAGTCAGCCTCTTGTTGAACAACAGAAGAATCAGGAAGCTCCTTTAAGTCAGGTAAAGATTTCTGATAAAACTGCTGATAAGGTTCCATATTCTTTTAATTTTGAGGCTGAAATACAAAATATTAAGATTCCCATTCCTCTTGTTGAGCTGATGAAAAATGAGATGTTTAAAAAGGATATCCTCAAAACTTTAGATCCCCAGTCTGTATCTCATTCTGTCGATATCCTCAATATTTATGATGATAATCCAACCATCACTCTGGGCCAAATGGTAGAAGACAGAGATGAAAGGTGTCCTCCCTTCTACATCTCTTTAAATATTCATGAAAAAACACTGCATAATTGTTTGTTGGACTCCGGTGCTTCACACAACTTGATGCCAAAGGATGTCATGGATGAGCTTGGGCTAGAGATCACCAAGTCTTATCATGACCTTTTCTCCTTTGATTCTCAAAAAGTCAAATTCCTTGGGATGATTAAGGATTTGGTTGTAACTTTGACCCAAGTGTCAATGAAGACAATGGTGATGGACATAGTGGTGGCTGACATACCCCCAAAATTCGGATGTCTTCTTTCAAGATCATGGATGAAAAGACTAGGTGGAACTCTTCAAATGGATCTCTCCTGTGCTACTATCCCTGTTTTCGGAGGGGTGAATAGAAGACTTTACAGGGAATCTCAGTTGGCATATGTAATCAGTGATGAGAAGAATCCATCCAATCATCCTATATATGCGGTCGACACAGATATGGGATCTTGTATCTTGCAAATTGATGATTCACTTCCTGACACATTGCTGCTCAGAAAACCCACAGATCAGATCATAGTTCAGCCCACAGAAACAATAGAGGATGATCTCTGGACCATGTTCTTTGACGGTGCTTACACTAAGGAGTCAGCGGGAGCAGGAGTGGTATTCATTTCTCCCTCTAAGAAAACTTCTCATTTGTCCTTTAAACTAGATTTTAAAGTGACTAATAACATTGTTGAGTATGAAGCGCTACTTTTGGGGCTGAACGCAGCAAAGGAGAAGGGCATTAAGAAATTCCAGGTGTTTGGAGATGTAGATTTGATTATTCAGCAGGTGAATAAGTCCTTTCAAGCCAAGCATGTCAGGCTGAAGGAATACACAGATGAAGTACTGAAGGCAATTAGTGAGTTTGCAGATTTTAAGATTTCATTTGTACCTAGAGCCATGAATGAATTGGCTGATTCATTGGTTGTGTTCGCTTGTGAATTCATACCCCCTCTGCCTCACAAATTATCTTACGAAATTCAAGTTAAATATAGGCCCTCTCTTCCTGATAATGTAAAATTTTGGAAATTTTTTGAGGACGATGTTGAACTCACCAGATTCCTTGCAGTGATAGACGAGTTTGCAGATCTGCAGATTGATCAAGAGGATGAACATGACAATGAATTCGAACAGCCAAAGCTCAAGAGAAAAATTGCATCTCATGAAATAGTTCAGTTGTCCACCAACAGAATTCCTAGAGGTTTGGTCCCGTTGGAAAGGTTGTTCGATAACAACGATGTGGCTGTCAAATTGTAAAGCGGGGAAAAAGAGTCATATGTTTTTTAGTATAATGTGGCCAGTGAGAAAGATCCCAAACATGTTAACTTGGCCTCACATTTGACTAAAAAACAAAGGGTTGATTATGGAGAATTGTTGAAGGAATTTGCAGACATCTTTTCTTGGAAGTATGATGATTTAAAGACTTTTGATACAGAGGTGATTCAACATAAAATTCCCTTGAATAAAGACACCAAACCATTCAAGCAGAAGCTTAGATCCTTCAACCCTTTGCTGCTGCCCACAATGGAAAGAGAAATTAAGAAACTGTTGGACGCTCGCATTATCATTCCTCTCAGGTATTCAGAATGGATTGTTAATCTTGTGTCGGTTAGGAAGAAGAATGGGGAGATCAGACTCTGCGTCGACTTCAAAAATTTGAACAGATGCTCTAGGAAAGAAAACTACCCTCTACCTAAAATGGAGCATATGTTGTAGAAGGTGTCAAGATCGAAGGTAATGTCCTTTATTGATGGGTTTTCTGGATACAATCAGATTGTTGTCCATCCGGAAGACAAAGAAAAAATTGCCTTCACCACTCCATGGGGCACGTTTATGTACGAGAAGATTCCCTTTGGATTGATGAATGCAGGGGCAACATTCCAAAGGGAAATGGACATTGCTTTCGTTGGGGAGAAAGATAAATTTGTCCTGATTTATCTCGATGATATCACTGTCTTCTCAAGAAGCCATGAACTTCATTTGTAGCACTTAAGAAGGACATTTCTGAAATGTCAAAGGTATGGCATCTCTCTTAATCCGAAAAAATCAAATTTTGCACTTAAGGAGGGAAAACTACTTGGGCATATTGTTTCAGCTGATGGGGTTAAGATTGACCCAAAGAGGGTAGAAGCAATTAAAAATCTGTCTCTTCTTAGATCAAAGAAAGACATTCAGTCTTTCCTTGGGACTATTAATTTGGTCAGAAGATTTATAGTGAATTTTGTTGAAATCACAAAACATATCACTGCTATGTTGAGGAAATACTCTGAGGTAAAGTGGAATGAAGTAGCCAGACATTCATTCAATGCCATCAAGGAAGCCATCACAACAGCCCCGGTGTTGATCATCCCCGATTTCTCCAAGGTATTTTACATTTTTTCATTTTCTTCCAGTGATACGATCGCAGCAGTACTCTTGCAGAAGAATGTCGATGACCAAGAGCAGTCGGTTGCCTTCTTTAGTAAGGTCTTGAGAGATGCAGAGGTAAAGTATGAGTTGTTAGAAAAACAAGCATATGCACTTGTCAAGTCACTGAAAGCTTTCAGGGTCTACATTCTTCAGGCGAAGGTAATAGCTTTTGTTCTTTCCAGTTCAGTCAAAGATGTTCTTGTCCAACCGGACATTGATGGAAAAAGGAGTAAGTGGATAGAAAGATTGATTGAATTCGATGTTGAAATCAAACCAACAAAACTAGTAAAAGGCCAGGGCCTTGCCAAACTCCTGGCAGAAGAAAATTGCAGACTGCTTGACATAAATCTGATGAGTGTTGATGCAGAAAATGTTCCGTCTTTAGAAAACAAAGAAGGTGAGAGAGTGCAGGTTTCAGCTCATCTAGCTGATTGCAAGTGGTATAGTCATATCATTCAGTTTTTGCAGACTTTATCAGTCCCATGAGATTTGACAAAGACTCAAAGAAGGGCTCTGAAGCTCAGAGCTATAAATTTCTGCATCAATGATAATTTGTTGTTCTGGAAGAATCCCATTGGTTTGTTGTTGAGGTGTGTAAATCAAGAGGAGGCAGCTAAAGTCATGAGTGAACTTCATAATAGTGAATGCGGAGGACATCACTATTGGAAAACCACAACACACAAGATCTTAAGATCTGGTTACTATTGGCCATCCTTATTTTCAGATGTATATGAGTTTGTGAAAACATGTGACAAATGTCAGAGATTTGAAGGTAAACAACAACTGAAGTCCCTTCCTCTCAAACCTATAGTAGTCACAGGGCCTTTCCAGCAATGGGGCCTGGACTTCATAGGTGAGATTCATCCGCCTTCTAGTGGTCAGCATTGGTGGATCTTGGTTGCCACCGATTACTTTACAAAGTGGATTGAGGCTATTCCCACCCGGAACGCCAATCACACTGTCATCATAAACTTTCTGCAGGAGAACATATTTGCCAGATTTGGCTGCCCCAAGAGATTGGTCACTGATAATGCTGCTGCATTCAAAGATAAACACTTGGTGAAATTGTGTGAAGAGCTGGGAATTCAGCTGGTACATTCCACAGCTTACTATCCACAAGGGAATGGTTTAGCTGAGTCATCAAACAAGAGTTTAGTCAGAATCATAAAGAAGCTTCTTGAAAAAAATGCCAGAGGTTGGGATTCCAAACTGAAGTTTGCCTTGTGGGCTGATAGGGTAACATGTAAGAAATCAATTGGTACATCTCCTTTCAAGTTGGTATATGGTACTGAGGCCATATTTCCTGTTCAACTTGCATTACCGGTTGCAAAATTCTTACAAGAAACTGATTCCGAACCAAGTGATTTGACTAGGAGGATTCATAATTTGGTAGAACTGCAGCAAGATAGAGAGCAACTCTTGGAAAAAAATGAATTTCATCAGGAAAAGATCAAGCAAACTTTTGACAAGAAAGTCAAATCAGATGTCTTCAAAACAGGGGATTTGGTCTTAAAGTGGGATGCAGCGAGGCAGGAGAAGGGGAAACACGGAAAATTTGAAGCTCTTTGGACAGGTCCTTTTGTCATAACAGCGGTGTAGCAAAACAATACCTTTGTTCTCCAAACTCTTTCAGGCGAGCCAGTATCAGGGGGCCCTTTCAACGAGCGCTTCCTAAAGATCTATTTCTCATAAGGCTTCCTTTGAAGCTAGGTTCTTCTTGTACATATTTTCTTTTTTAGTCTTGTTTTCTTTATTTTCTGTCATTCATTCCATGCCCAATGGTACTAGCAACTATTTTTCAAATGTTTGTTTCAAATTGAAATAAGGCTACTGAGTCTAGCTAGGTTCTTGGTCACCTCACAGGGAGATGCCCATCCCAGTTGGAGCCAAATGTTAACTCCAAAAATGAAACCGTCCTTTGGTTTGAATTTTGTAGTGGATAGCATGGCTATCGATAGTGTCCTCAAGTTATTTTTGAGTTTTTTATAGCTGCAAAAAATTAGGTTTTGGTTTTGTCTTAGAAAATAATTTGACCCGTAAAGTCTTCTTTTCAAAATTTTCATTTTTCACTTTCCACAGCTACCGTGTGTCCAAAAGTTGAGTTTGCGCTGAGGAAAGTAGCGACTTTCAGTAGCTAAGGAACACTTTCCATAAGTCTTTGCGCTGTTGAAAGTGACGAATTTCAAAATGTGCAAGAATCAGTTTCGAGGGTCATGCGCTGTTGAAAGTGCATGATTTCCGTAGCTAAGCAGTGTTGTTTACAAAGAGGTGCACTGTTGAAAGTGCATGCTTTCCGCAGCTAACAGGGGTTTTCCACGGGGTCACGCACTAGCGTAAGTGACAAGGATGAACAGTTGACAGAGGCATTTTCCACGGGCCATTGTTGAAGAAAGCGGGAATCACGTGCGTGATATCCACGTCTGAAGGTAATGATGATATGATCATCCCACGTCAGGAAAATCCAAATCATGCGCTGATGAGAGTGGGTAATGATGGAAACTCAATATTGCACGCCAGAATAGGATTGTGATGTGAATTCGGCTCAAAAACTCACGCTCAACACTCATGGCATCCGGGATGGCAAGTTCGAGTTCAGTACTGCAGGTACAGAGGAGGTACCACCGGCCTAACAATATCAAATCAAATTGTGGTTTTCGTATCACACATTGTTCTAGGAAGTCTGTTAAAGTTTCATTTATTTCAAAACAGAGCCAAAGCCCGAACTGCTTTCAACAGTGCAGAACCTCGGCTTGACTGGCAACTGCAGGGGTTACAAATCGTCGGGATTTTCGAGCTACATAATGGTGAGAAAATGAAGTGGTGCTCTACTCAAGAGAGATCTAGATAACCTGTCCTTTTTACAAACACATCCCGAAGTCCAGAAGAATTTTGCAAAAGCAGGGTGTATTGAATTCGTTGAAAGATTGCAAGTTGGTTGCCACCAGGCTACAGCAGAAGCCTTTGCCAAGAGTTTCGATGGCAATAAAGCTCGCGTCGGGTCTATGGAAATTAGAGTGGATGAGGTTGTCATTGCCACAGCTACAAGTTTACCAAGAACTGGTCAGAGCTAGTTTAAAACCACTACTCCTAAAAATTTGGATTTCAGAGTTTATCTGAAAGAGGGGTACAGGCACAAAGCATGGAAAAAAGGTATGCTAGCTTCTTATCTAGACAAAGAATGGCAGGAATTGTTCAAAGGTATCCAATTGTACATTACCTCAGAGGGCCGATATGATAAACTTATGATGTACCACTTCAAACTACTGGATCATTTCACAGGCAAGACCCCTCTTAATTTTCCTTATTTCCTACATAAAAGTTTGACTAAGGTGTGCAAGAAGATTAGAGCTCAACCCTTGAGCATGAAAGCTACTCTGTGTCACTTCGGTCTCATAAAATTGATTATTATGGAGGAATTGAAACAACAGGGAAGGATCTGGGAACATTTCCTATTCTGGGAAGGTTTTGAAACACAGAACCAGATTGCAAATGAGCAGGTGAAGAGTTCAAAGAAACAATCCTCTCCTCAAAGCAGTTCAAGAAAAAGAAGGACCCTGCCAGGACCTTCAGAGGACTGAATTTTTGGAGTAAAGCCCCTCAGGTCGAAGAAAAGGTTAAATTTTGAGCAGACCACAGAGCAGACCACAGATCAGAATACAGAGTATCCTACACAACAGAGTACAGGGAAGAATATATTAAACTTGCCCTATTCAGATTCAGAATCAGAGCAGCAAGATCAATGCCCTGTCACCAAGAGTCCTGAGCAATCAGCTGAGTGTGCACAGAACTATGAAAACTTCAATTAGAAAGAACAGGGAGAATCATCAAAAAACTCCAAATCAAAGAAGTCTTAGAAGATCAAGCATCTCAAGGAGGTAATTGCCCAGCAAGAGGTCTTGGAGCGAGTGATTAAAGAAAGGTATAAGAAGTTATCTGATAACTTCGTAGAGACCAATGCTGCATTTGAAAGATTGGCTAAAGAAAGTTTTAGAGAGAAGAAGAGGAAGAAAAATCTCACCAAAGACTACAACAGCTTGTGGTGGCTTGCCAAATGTCTCAAAAGGCAGATAAGGAGGTTGAAACAAAAACTGAGCCAAAAAACCCATCTAGATCTGAAGGTACTCGCTCAAGTCGTCGTTAATATGCAAGGTGAGAAGTCGGATGCCCACTGATTTTTGTTTGAAATCAAATTTTGGGGGTGAAAATTCATTTTGGGCGCAATCGGGACTTTCCGCAGCGCAAAGCTACTATTTTATGACCCGTTAGCTGTGGAAAGTGACGAATTTCAACAGCTAACCCATGCGAAATTAAAGGAGTGCGTTGTTGAAAGATGGAAAAATAATTTTTGAAGCCAAGGACATGACAGTTCATTCCAAACGGGTTTTGAAGGGGCTCCAGTGTATCAGTGGGCTATCAGATCGTGTGTAAAAGGTTTAGCATCAGGAATTTGAGAGAATTTTGGTAACACATGCAAAACCATTTCCTCAAAAATCGATCATAAACGTTGGAAAATACAACAGTCAAAGACAGGTGTCCTGCTATTGTTCACCACATTGCAGATACCAGGAGCTGAAGGATGCAGATGGCGATTTTGGAGATTGAAGACAGTTCGACTATTAAGTTTAGTTGTTAAAGATTTTATTTTGAATTTGTTTAGATAGAATCGAGTTGTCTTTATTAAATACAGATCCATGTTTATAGGATCTGTATAACTGTTTGTAAAAGGCTATAAATTCCTGTTTTTGATATGAAACAAGGGTTCAAACTGGGAAACATTTTCATGCTATTGTATAGACTCTTTTTGCATAAATAAAGTGGAGTTTTCTTTCGTTTGCAATACCATAATTGTCCATTTTTCATTCTCTGTACTTTAATTTCAGTTGATTTTAGTTCATAAAGACTGTTACCTCTTTGTTGAACTCATTGGATTGAAACTAAAGGATTCCTCGTTGTCTTGTATTAGGCCCTACTTTCATTAGTATTGGCAAATCAAGAATAGTATTCTCCATTCTCTATGTCAATTACTTGATCTGGTTATTGTCTACTGAAAGCACTGCATCTTTACATTTGTGATAAGCTGTTTCTTATACAAATCATTGAAGACCCCATTGTCCCAAATTATTCTTAAGTTACCAAGCACCTTTGGTCTGCAACCACAAAGGGTTTCTTGGAGTGATAACACCTTGGAAGCACCATCTTCCTTTTTTTTCCAGCTGCAACAAGAAGGAGGCTCCAACCCTCTATATTCTCAGGCTACAACCCAAGGGAATCTCCAACTCCCCATTTCTCTGGCTATAACCAGAAGGAGGCTACAACCCCGCATGTTCTTTGGCTACAACCACCTATCCTTGCCCCGTCCAACTACCCTGAAGTAGAAGTGGAATGATGGAACCATTGTCACACAATAAATATGAGATATACCGTTGTAAACTTGTACCAATAAACATGAACCATGCATCAACCATGCATCAACCTGTACCTCAACCTGTAATCAACATGTACCATAAACAAGTGCATCGACCATGCACCAACCTGTACCAAACAACCTGTAATCAATCTATACTATAAAAACATGCATCCAACCATGTACCAAGTATGTAAAAATCATGTTTCAACTACTCATCAACTATGACTCACCAATATGTACCAAAATCATCAACTATACACCTCATGTATGTGCCACCTCATCAACTATTTGTCTCAACCATGTACCCAACATGTACCTTAACCAAAATACTTCATCAATTTCATCATACAAATATGATTTGTAACTCTGTAATAAACCTGGTGGATATATCACATACCTACAAACCCTCCTTAACTTTCACAACAAGAGACTAGCATTTTCATGAAAATTTTCTTTAGTCTCACATGACTAGTTTGGGATTAGTCAACAACCTTAACTTGAAATAATAATAACTATGTACCTGTAATGAATAAAGATATGAAAATAGTAAACAATGTTCTTCATTTTGTTTTATGCAATTCTTCCAGGTGTCACTACTTGGAACCTCTCAGAAAAAGAGTTATAGTAAAAATAACATATCTTGCTGAATTATGGCTTATTCTAGATAGTGACCTTGTAGAGTGTGCCCCGCACGAAATTTTTGTTGAATGGATCTAAAAATGTTGCACATAATACTACAGACTGTATTCTAACCAAAACATTTTGTCTTACAGAATTTGGATCTGTTAGGAATATGTTATGCAGTTTTTAACTGAAACACCTGTTTTAGACTAGTTTCATGACTAGCCACAACCCCTATTTTCCACAGAGTGTAACTCCAAAAATAAAACGACCCACAATATGGATTTTTTACCAAAGATACTTGGATATGTTGCCTCAATTTCCTATCAATTTCACGGTCTAAATCATTCTATAAAAAAAGTTATTGTGAAAATGGTGAGATGACCTGTAAATATGCAAGATACTAGATATATAAAATATGCAGAACATAAATGAAATGCTAGAAATGACAGAATAACAGTAAAATATCCAGCATAATCTTCACAATACACAGAAATGATATACAAAATAGCAACAGAAATAGCACTTTGAATCAGATAGCAATGTTC
>ML789614.1:287182-318459 GCA_009831015.1 Picea engelmannii | reverse complement strand
GATCCTTCTAGAAGCGGAAGCTTCTATTAGGTCTTCTTACATCCGCCTTATTCTATTTTATTGAAAGGTCTTATTAATATTGACCTTTATTACATCTGAATACATTGATCTACCTATGTGCGGGTTAGGACCTTAACAAAATAACATACCTTAGAAAGCATCATCAAAAGAGTTTATCCTCCCTTGAATTCCGGCCTTATTTTCCTCACCTTCCCTTTGAAATTCGGCTTATATATCCTTTGGTTACCTTAGTCACCTAGAGATATTCAATATTCTCAAGTGTGATATAAATAAGAGAGCCTTGCCTCTTATTTATACTCTCCAAATATCATCTTCTAGGTCACTTAACCCATTTATAGGTCACTTAACCTATTTCTAGGTCACTTAATGCATTTCTAGGTCACTTAACCTATTTCTTGGTCACTTAACCCATTTATAGGTCACTTAACCTATTTTCTTCATTTTTAGGGTTAACCACTTTCCATAATTAGAAAGTTTTTCATTACTTTATCATTTAAATATTCCTCCTTGACTTTGTCACCTCACTTTATCATTTAAATTATCTTATTTAATTTTGTCACTTCACTTTATTATTTAAATAATCCTTCTTGACTTTGTCACTTTGCTTTATCATTTAAATAATAATTTCTTCTTTCCAATCTCTTTGACATATTTGACCTTTTGGGGCTTCAATCCAACATATGAGGATCCTCCAACTTCGTAAGGCCATAAATCTCAAATCGTGAGGAGTTATGTAATGTTCCACATACCACCAGAAATGGCATGACATGTACTATCCATATAGAATATTATTACATTCAAAAATATTAAAAATCATACCATTATACATGAAACAACCTTGGGTCCATTACCCAAACCTTTGTGCTATCGAAATTCGCTACCGGACTTTCTTCAAGGGTTGACATCAATGAAAATCAGCCTTAATCAACAATCTCCTCCATTGGCATTGATGGAAACACTTTGATGCAATACTGAAATCATTTCATGCAATACTGAAGTCATATCACTCATACTCACCCTAGAACCATGCCTCTTTCCTCTACATCTATGTGACATTTCTCCCCCTAAAATCATGCCTCTGTCCTATGCATCTGATGAATCTCTCCCCCTTTGTCATCAATGGAAAAGGTATCTTTCCATCTGGGGGTCCTCCCCCTGACTGAACTTTCCTCTTTATGGTTCTTCCCCGTGTACATCTAAGACATATAATATAAGCATTCATTTTGGAGTAGAAATAACTCCGAGTCTCTGGTGAAGATACTCAAATGCTTCCTGTAGAAGTGGTTTTGTAAATATGTCTGCCACTTGTTCTTTTGTGCCCACATACTCAACTCTAATGCTCTTTTCTACAACTTGTTCCCATAGAAAGTGATACTTGATTGGAATGTGCTTTGTCTTGGAGTGCATCACCAGGTTATTTGAGATACTGATGGAGCTTGTATTATCACAATAGATTGGAATGGCATCATCATACTCAACCTTTATATATGTCAAAGTTTGTTTCATCCAAAGAGCCTGTGTACAACATGTTGTTGCTGCAATATACTCTACCTCAGCTGTAGATAGAGACATTGATGATTGTTTCTTACTTAGCCATGATACTAAACACTCACCCTAGTAGAGTGTTTCTCCACTTGTTCTTCGTTGGTCATCAATACAACCTACCCAATTTGCATCTATGTATGCAATAAGAGATAGATCCTTTTCTTTTGGATAACATAATACAAAATATTGTGTTCCTTTGAGATATTTGAAAATTCTCTTCACTGCTAATACATGTGATTTCTTTGGTGCTGCTTGAAATCATGCCACCTGTCCAACTTCTTGCATTACATCTGGTCTGGATGTTGTCACATATAGTAGGTTGTTAATCATTGACCTGTATTGCCTCTGATCTGTAGACTTTGAATAATCATCTTTTCTTAACTTGCAATTGGTTTGCATGGGAGTGATAATTGGTTTGCAATATTCCATTCCGAACCTCTTTAGCATTTCTATGATATACTTGGTTTGATAAATAAAAATTCCTTGGTTTCTTTGACGTATCTGAAGTCCCAAAAAGAACGATATTTCTCCAATTAATGACATTTCAAATTCATTATGCATATCCTTTGCAATTTTTTGGCTTAACCTTTCATCATCACTACCAAAAATAATATCATCAACATAAACTTCAATTAATAAAATATTTCCTTGACTTACCTTGATGTAGAGGTTGTTGTGTGCACTTCTTTTTCTGAACCATGCCTACTTTAGATATTTATTCAATCTAGAGTGCAATGATCTAGGAGCCTGTTTTACACCATACAAGGCCTTCTTTAATTTGCACACATAGTATGCATTCTCTGACAACTGAAATCCTTCTAATTGTTCATTGTAAACTTCTTCTTCAAGTTCCCCATTCAGAAAAGATGATTTTATGTCCATCTGATACACTTTTATATTTTTGGAGCATGCATAAGGTAAAAGAAATCAGATTGCTTCCATTCTGTCAATTGGGGCAAATGTCTCTTCAAAGTCGATTCCTTCAACCTATACATATCCTTTACATACCAATCTATCTTTGTTCCATGTAACTTGTCCATATTCGTTCAATTTATTCCTATATACCCACTTTGTGCCGGTCACATTCTTATCCTTTGGTATTGGAACCAATTCCCAAGTGTCATTTTTATCTATTTGATCCAATTCTTCATCCATGGCCTTGTTCCAAAATTCATCCTTGTTGGCCTCTTCAAAATAGGTTGGTTCAATCGTAGATGTGAGTGCTAGGTGTGTTTTTTCTGGTGAACGAATTCTTCTTATAGTGTCAACTTCTGCATCTTTTTTTTCGATAATCTGATCTGAAGGATGTTTTTCTATACTCATATTCTAGGTGTCTTTGGAGGCACTTGTTGAAATTTCTCTTCTGTTTCTGTTAGATTCTCTTCATCTTTCTCTTCTACTTCATTTTCATCTTTTGCTTCTTCTTCGAAATGTTGTTCCATTGATTCATTTTCTTCTTCCTTTGATTCTGGTATACCTATTTCATCAATTGTTACATTGATGCTTTCTACAACTTTTCTCAATCTTATATTGTAACACTTGTATTCTTTCCTTGTACTTGAGTAACCAACAAGTACTCCTTTCTCCACACGAGAGTCAAACTTTCCCATTTTTCCATTTTCTCTTTTGATGTAGCATTTGCCTCCAAAAACTCTGAAGTGCTTCACATTTGTTGGTCTTCCTTTCCATAGCTCGTAGGGAGTTTTGTCAGTGTTGTTTATGAGCATTAATCTATTTTGAATGTGAACTATTGTATGCACTACCTGTGTCCAAAATATATCTATCAATTTGGAATCCATTAGCATTGTTCAAGCCATTTCCTGTATTGTCCTGTTCTTTCTTTCAACAACTCCATTTTGTTGAGGTGTCCTAGCAATGGATAATTGCCTTTTTATTCCATGATTATTGAAGTAGTCCATAAATTCCTTTGAAGTGAACTCTACTCCATTATCAGATCTTAAGAATTTGATTTTTGAATCCAATTCATTTTCAACCATTTCCTTGTAGATCTTGAAAATTTCAAAATCTTCTGACTTATTCTTGAGAAAGTAAACTACAGTCATTCTTGTATAATCATCAACTAATAACATAATCTATTTCTCACCTTTTAAATCCTTTGTTGTAGTTGGTCCAACTAGATCAATATGCACAATTTCCAGTGGTCTTGTCATTGAATATTCCTTTGATTTTAACCTAGTCTTTGTTTGTTTTCCTTGTTGACAATGCTTGCATAAAGTGTTGGTTGGTTTCGTGATCCAGGGAATTTCTCTGATTGATTCTCTTCTGCTGACTTTGACAAGGTTATCAAAATGTATGTGACCCATTCTTTTGTTCCATATCCAACTTTCATCTTCCTTTCCTAGACAACAGTTTTCATTTCCAAATTCACTTAATACATATATGTTGCTTTAATTTCTCGTAGTTGTAGCAATCAATTTTCATGAACCTTGTTTTATTATCTCACCCTTTTGTGAATCAAAAGTAACTTTATGAACTTGGTCACACATTTGACTCACACTTAGAAGATTATGTTTCATATCTTCTACTAGTAGAACATTTTGTGCCTTGATATTCTTGTTCCCAATTCTGACTCTGCATTTTCCGATGATTTTAGATGAATCATCATTTCCAAAGGAGACTGATCCATCTCTTTCTTTTCGTAATGTAAGAAACCTATCTCTATCACCTGTCATGTGTTTTGAACATCCATTGTCAACATACCAACCACGTTTCTTATGTTTATCTTGTAGAGAGAGTGTGCATTCTTCATTTCTATACTGATCCTTCTTTCTTATCTATGTCCTTTTCTGAGGTTCCTTTCTGTGACTATTGTTATTATGTTGCGGTTCTCTAGGAGGGACTGTCATTCTGAAATCTTTGGCCATGTGTCCAAAATTGTTACATTTGTAATATTCCACTTCAGTGCTCAAAGATTCAAACATGTTGTAACTTATTCTTTGTTTTTCACTAGGCCTTCATGGATAGCCCCTTTATGTATGACTTTCAAATTTGTTTGTGTTCCTCTTGTTAGCTCTGCAATTCACAGATTTATGTCCAAAATTATTACATGCATAACATAAACCAAAAAAGATAGTTTGATACCTAGGAGTTGTAGATATTTTGAAAGGAGGTACTCGTATAAATTATTCTTCTTCCTAAGGCCTATCTATCGGTTGTTGATTCTGAAATCTGAATCTTCTTAGTGAAGGATTGTCCCTGTAATCTTCCTTGTAGATCTTCCTATACCCTTGATTGTTTCTGCATAGCTTTTTGGATATGGTTCTTGCTCTGTTGTTTTGGAGCTTGATACTTTTTCTGTCTGATTGTATCCAAGTCCGGACTTGTCATGATGAGATTTTTTATTGTTGATAATGTCATCCAAAACTTTTGAGTTGTTCGACATTTTTTTCTTTTGAAGATCATTTCTTAATGTGACAATCTTTGCTTCCAAATTTTCAATGATCTTGTCTTTTTCTTATAGATGTTCTTTGAGTGCTTCTTCAATTATTTTATCGTATTCTATTTGAACCTTCAAGTTTGTGATCATTTGTTCTATTTATTGAGTGTCTTGTTTATTGTCTAGTTCTTCTTGTAGTTTCTTGTTTTTATTCTCTTATCTTCTGATAACTTCTATGGAACACATTAATTCCTCTCGGTAGTCAACTTCTGCCTCTTCAATTTCTTATTAGACTTCTTCATATTCTTATTCGACTTCTTCAGATTATTCTTTGGAGTCTTATTTATCAAAGTCTTCTACTTCCATGAATAGAACTCTTTATGTCTCACTGTCACTGACTTCATCTTCATCTGATGATGAGATGTCTTCTTTGGTGCATAAGCTTTTCTTGAAAACTTTCTTTGTGGTTTTTCATTTATATGTTTGTTTTCCTTTTGAGTAACCTTCAACATTTTTCTTTTTATTATAAGGACATTTGTTATCAAAATGACCAATACCATCACAATTAAAACAAAGTAAAGGAAGCTTACCTCTATACCTACCATTGGTTCCCTTGTTCAGTCTTTTGACAAAGTTGGCCACTTCTTCTTCATCTTCTGAGACGTCATTGTTGTTTCTATGTTCTTCTTTTTTTCTTCCCTTTTGCTTTGACTTTTTGGATGCTTTGAAGGATTATTCTTTTATATTTGGATTTTCCTATTCAGTTCTCATTTCATATGCTGTGAAGATTCCATGTAATTTTGTCCATGCTTATTGAGTTTAGATTTGATCTTTCTTCTAGTGCTGATATCTTAGGGTCAAATCCCATAGGAAGAGATATTAGTGCTTTTTGAACAATTACAAATTCTTTGATTTCTTCTCCCAATCCTATGATTGGATTTATTGTTTCATCAACTCGTAAAAAGTAAGATGCAATATTGTCAACTTCCTTCGTCTTAAGTTGTTAGAACTGACCTCTGTAAGTTTGAAGCTTTGCGGCTTTGACTTTTGAATATCCTTCATAAATATTTTGAAGTTTTTCCCAAATCTCTTTAATGGATTTACAATGTGCAACTTTGGTGAATATTGTTTCACTAAGAACATTCAGAAGTTCATTTTTGGCTTTGGAATTATTATGACCGAGTTTCACTTCTTTGTGATTTGTTGGTGGAACTATTGGTGATGTGTATACATCTACAATTGATTTCCAAATTTCAAATCCCTGTGCATGTATATATGTTTTCATCCTTATGCTCCAAAATGTATATTTTTTTCCATTGAATTGTGGTATTCCATTTTCATACAAGTTGTTTCTCTCCATGATCTACCTTTCAATGGTTAAACTAATTTCTGAAGGAACCTTCTATGATATCAATTATTGGATTCCTAAGAGGGGGGGTGAATCAATAATAGAGCAATTTAATCCTTTTTAACCATATAATATAAGTGTTATATCAATGTAGAATTATCATCCAATAACTTCAGAGTAAATAAGCAATGAAAAAATGAACAATCATACACTTACACAATACACCAATGTTTTACGTGAAAACCCAAAGCAAGAGAAAACCACATAATGTTTTTTGTTATATGTCTTGAAGAATTACATTCATTGGAAGCACCAACTTCCTTTGTTTTCCAGCTGCAACTGGAAGGAGGCTTCAACCCCCTAGATTCTTAGGCTACAACTTGAGGGAAGATCCAACTCCCCAATTATCTAGATACAACCAGAAGGAAGCTACAAAACCCTATGTTCTTCGGCTACAACCGGAAGGTGGATACAACCACCTGTCCTTGCCCTGTCCAACCACCCTGAAGTAGAAGTAAAATGATGGAACAACTGTAACACTATCACTATGAGATATACCATTTTAAACCTGTACCAATAAACATGAACCATGCATCAAACTGTACCTCAACCTATAATCAACTTGTACCATAAACAAGTGCATCAACCATGCACCAACCTGTAATCAACTTGTACCATAAACAAGTGAATACAACCATGTACCAAGTATGTACCAATCATGTTTCAACTACTCATCAACTATGACTCATCAATATTTACCAACATCATCAACTATACACCTCATTTATGTGCCAACTCATCAACTACTTGTCTCAATCATGTACCCAATATGTACCTTAACCAAAATCCTTCATCAATTTCATCATCCAAATATGATTTGTAACTATGTAATAGACCTGGTGTATATGATCACATACCTGCAAACCATCCTTAACTTTCACAACAAGAAACTAGCATTTTCATCAAACTTTTCTTTAGTCTCACATGACTAGTTTGGGATTAGTCAAGAAACCTAACTTGAAATAATCTTAAATATGTACCTATAATGAATAAAGATATCAAAATAGTACACAATGTTATTTAGTTTTTTTTATGCAATTCCTCAAAGTGTCACTACTTGGAATCTCTCAGAAAAGGAGTTATAGAAAAAATAGCATACCTTGCTGAATTATGACTTATTCTAGAGAGCGACCTTGTAGAGCATACCCCAAAAGGAATATTTGTTTAATGGATATGAAAAGATTAAATATAATAATTTAGACTGTAATGCAACCAACACATTTTCTCTTACTAAATTTTGATCTGTTATGAATAAGTTATGAGTTTTTTACCCGAAACACCTATTTTAGAATAGTTTTAGGACTAGCGACAAGCCCTATTTTCCACGTAGTGTAAATACAAAAATACAACGACCCACAAGATGAATTCTTCACCACATATACTTGGATATGTTTCCTCTATGGCCTATCCATTTCAAGCTCTGAACCATTTTAGAAAATAAATTATTGTGAAAATGGTGAGATGACCTATAAATAACATACCTTAGAAAGCATCATCAAAAATATTTATCCGCCCTTTAATTATAGCCTTCTTTCCTTCACCTTCCCTTTGAAATTAGGCTTATATATCTTTTGGTTACCTCATTCACCTATATATATTCAATATTCTTAAATGTGATATAAAATGAGAGAGCCTTGCCTCTTATTTATACTCTCCAAATAACATCTTCTAGGTCACTTAACCCATTTCTAGGTCAGTTAACCCATTTACATGTCACTTAACCTATTTTCCTCATTTTTAGGTTTAAACACTTTCCATAATTAGAAATTTCTCCATTACTTTATCATTTAAATATTCCTCCTTGACTTTGTCACCTCACTTTATCATTTAAATAATCTTCTTTGATTTTGGCACTTCACTTTATTATTTAAATAATCCTTCTTGACTTTGTCACTTTAATTTCTCATTTAAATAATAATTTCTTCTTTGAAAGCTCTTTGACTTCTTTAACCTTTTAGGGTTTCAAACCAACATATGAGGGTCCTCCAACTTCGTAAGGCCATAACTCTCAAACCGTGAGGAGTTATGTGACGTTCCAGATACCACCAGAAATGGCATGACATGTACTATCCATATATAATATTATTACCTTCAAATATATTAAAATTCATACCATTATAAATTAAAAAACCTTGGGTCCATTACCCAAACCTTTGTGCTACCGGAATTTGCTATCGGACTTTCTTCAAGGGTTTACATCAATGACAACCAACCTTAATAAACAATGCAACTTTCCATAATGCTAACCCATTTATCACTATACTATCATGAAGTCTTCATTAATCTATCAAACTGTACTTTTTCTAACTGACTTCTCTAGATATTTCTTCTCAAACTTTACAAGCTGCTCGAAGGATGGTTCTTTGGTATGTCACAACTATCGCATAGACTCCCCCTGTCTAATATTCATATTACCTAGGAGTCTCTAAGATGGATGGCTTAGAACAATTCCTTCTCTGATATGCATTCATCATCATATTGATTAGTAGATTCATCATTTCTCTGAGCTCTGACTTATTTATTCCTTTCTATGGATTCATCTTTCACTACAATACCTAAAAGTACAATCTTTTGAACCTGTTCCTTATTTACTTGTCCTTATTTTTTTTCATTTTTTTTCCAACCTTTCTATATATGACATCCTTCTTTTTCTCTGTATATTTTTCTTCGTCTCGTTTTATTGCCAATCTTGAAATCTCTGGGACCTAGTCTTTGCTCACCGGTTCTTCCTGTTTTCTTATCCATACTTTCTTATATCTGATATCATTATCCTCTTTCATAGAAGTATTGATCATGCTTCTACAATCACAAGCTATGTGTCCATAGTTATGACATTAGTAAAATTCAATGTTACATGGGACCACATATGCACTTATTTCTTGAACATTTCTTTTATAATCTCTGCAATCTGCAACCTTATGTCTAAAATTAGTACAATAAAAATTATGACCATAAAAGAAATTTGCATACCTGGGAGTGAATGATCTTCTTTGTGGTGTAGTCCTTCTGAATTTCTACCTTGATTGATCAGGATCATGATTGAAGCTTTTGTGTGGCTTGAACATGAATGGTCTTCTTGAAGATGTATCATCAATAGTTTTCTTAGATTCTAGTTGACCATGATTCCTTCCTTTGAGTACTTCTGAATAACTCTTTCTTTTTTATTCATTCTTATTTTCTAGCAACATTGAGTGCTTCTCTTCATTCTCTATAACTGATGTGGATGTTTCTATGTCTTCAACATTCTTGTTGAGCTTGAAAACTTTGACTCTTAGTGTGAAAAAATCTTCTTCAAGCTTCTTAACCTCATCTTCTTTCTTCATTATCCGAGACTTCATGACCTCTTCTGTTCTCTTTGCTTCTTCAAGTTGGATTTTATATGTAATTATTTCTTCTTCGAGTCTTCTCTCTTCTTGACCAAAATCTTTCTCAAGTTGGTTTAAGTCATCGTTTCTTTCCTTGAGATGATCCATCAGTATATTTTCTCTCTTTTCTTCTTCTTCCTTTTGTGTTGTTATGTTGACTTATAAAAATTTATTTTGATATTATAGAGTTTCTTCAATTCTTCTAGCTGAGTTCTTAAATTCTTGATGACCTGCTGAGCTTTTTCAAAACCTTGAACACTTTCCTTTTTCTTCATCAATTATTTCTTGGATGACTTGTTTTCTTCTCTTTATTTATTTATATATTCAATTGCATTGATAAATTGTTCTTTGTAATCAACTTCTTCTTCTTCATACTCTTCCTCTTCTGAATCTGTCTGACATGATGATAATATTTCTTCTTTTTTTGTACCTGCATCTTCTTTGGAATTTTCTAATTCTGTAATGCATGAAGAATATACATTATGTAACTTATCCAAAATTTATTTGGCCAATGAACATTTACCGACCTTTTCTCTTACTGGATTAGGCAATCCTTCCCAGATGAAATCCATTTCTATTTTCTTAGTCTTCTTCAATTCCTTCTTGGCTGCAGTCTTTTCCCTTTTTGAACTATCATATCCTATAACAATTGATAGTCAAATATAATGTCTCTGTTCCTGAAAAAATACTTTCGGCCTTATGCTCCACATATCTTACTTTAAACCATTATGACCATTAAACATTGGTACTCCATTCTTAGAATAATCCATGATCTCCTTCCATTGGTTAAACTATTTACTGAAGGAACCCGCTCTAATACCAATTGTTGGATTACTCAGAGGGGGGGTGAATCAGTAATAGAGTAATTGAATCCTTTTTAACCACAATACACAAGTGTTATATAAAAGTGTCATTATCATCCAATAGTTGCAGATTAAATAAACAATGAACAAGTGAGCAATCATACACATACTGATGCAGCCCCCCTACTCTACCGTAGGGTTGTGCGACCTTCTGGTCTTGGATATCCGATTCTAGAGTCGAGTGACTCTTTGAAACCTTAATGGTTTTCTTCTATGACTAAACATAGGTCCTTTTGGCTTCTTGTTGCGGGTTTTAATGGCACCCACAACCCTCCATTTCTCTCTCCTGCGAAAACTCAAAGGGTCGGGCATTAGCTCCTTTTTTCTGATAAGCCCCCTCTTGATGTGACCTCGACGATGACCATGTGATTGCGGGTGTGGCTAAAAGAGGTTTGAATTAAAACTACTTTTGGGCCCGCAATCCTCCTCAAGACTCCACATGTCCTCCTGACGAAACCATGGTTTGGATTACGACCCGCCCTCAATATTTTAAACTCTACGCAACTCCTGTTCCCACAATGATACGAGATCGTCAATCTCACGATCTTGATGATAACATCTGAATCGACAGTTCACACCTGCACCTTTCAAATATACGGACTAGATCTTCCCCTCCTCCAATCAATGGTTGCAATCTCCTTCGCAACTCTGGACTTCGGGGTTTTGAAATCTCAAACCCAAATTTCTTCCGTACTCAAATCTTCCGGAACTCACGATATGCTGACACCTATCCTGCTCAATCAATGATTCTTATTCCACTTTGGATGTTTTACCTTTCAACTCATATCAACAGTTCTGTGACCCTCTTCTCGATCGACATTCGATATCTCGTTCGGGTCTCCGGACTTCTGATATCTCAAATCTCAAACTTATTTTCCCCAGTGGTTTTTACCCGGAGTCTGTGATCCACTGACGCATGTCCTCCTAATCTAACATTAGAGGATTTCTTCGGGTATTTACCTAGAGCTCACAGATGTGCACCACCTCTCCTCCTGATATAACAGCTATGAACCAATTTAGGACCTTACCCAAAATTCACGGATTCACACCATGTCTCCCTTAGATCTCACGACCCAGATTTTACTTCGTGTCTTCAGGTCTTCACACTTCATCAATCTCATATCTCAAACTAAAATATCACTTCAACTTTCCCAGATCTCACGATCTATTGACAAGAGTCCACTTATATATCGATATCTCTCAGCCCTTCTACTCTTCGGGCTTCAAGTGTTTCAACACTTCAACCTTCACCTTCCTTTGGATCTTTCGACCTGTCGACATGTGTCCTCCTAGATCCAATGGTCCAAATTTTCTTCATCTATCCAGCCCTTCGTGTTTTGGGAGTCTCAGGTTTCAAACTTTCCTCCTTATGAATTCGTGATATCTGACAGATTAGATCCACTCTGGCGATCCTACACTTGAATTTTTCTCCAAACAATCTGACGGTTCAGATTTGTTCCTGCTAATTAGGCAGTTGAGACTTTGTTTCAGATCTCAATTCTCTTCGGGCTCCAGAAATATCAATTCTCAACTCTTGTGAGTTTTCTCTCTCCTTTGTGCACGAATCACTAAGGTTCGTGCACTTCAATCTGATCAAATGATTGTTGATCTTTTTCACATTGATCTCACGGCCACTGTCACTCCTCCTCCTCAGCTTCTGAATTCTTTGTGACTTAGAATATTTTCTATGTGTTCAAAGGTTTCAAACCTTTTCTCCTCCTACAAGTCCAACTATCGGCTCTCTCTGGCACTTTATGGAAAGTGATATCCCTTCTGATATTTTCCTTAAAAGGATTTTGATTCCCCATGCACACCTTGCGTTCTCAAGATTTTGATAACTCAGATTGAAGGATTTATTGAAAATAAATTATTCTCACCCACTTGGCATTACTCTAGTTCGGGTTCTTCGATGCTTGGTCGTTACACCATATTATGCACACCTTGCACTCATGTAAGTTTCCTTTGTTCTCTTTGAAATTATCTGAACTTATCTGAGTCACTCTGAGACTCAGTCGACACACTCCTTGCGTTCAATATGCACACCTTGCATACGAGTATCAGAAGAGAAACAATTGAAACTCATCCAGTTTCATCACGAAATCATACATTCAATCTCTCAAACAATCATACATGAACGAACTGAAATAAATCACATACACAGAATATAAAATTCATTCATCCATACATCAAATGAACATAGTCCAAGGATTTGGGATAATTCTATCTATTCTATTCATTCATGAAAACAAATTACATAGTGTTTGTTCTACTCTACTATGTTCTACTAATCCCTCTAATCTCTTACAATACTCATACATTATGATCTATTGCAATGCAACAATAAACTATCTAAGGACCGGCTCCATGAGCTCTCTCATCATATCCACAACCTATCTTATCAAACTCTTAGCAGTTACCTACTCTATCCTATTACAATAACTAACAGTTATTGTTATATAAGATTCAACACTCAATATCTGCAATCCCTTACAATTCTTCACAACTTTACAAATAAGTTACATTTTTAAAATGTTGTTTACCAAATATCTCAAAAACCCGATTTAATTCTGAGTTAGTTTCTGATTTGAAATTTTGTCATTGTTGAGATGTTTTTCCTTTTCATCCACGCTTGCATTTTGACTTTGAAGGTGATGCTCCTGCATCATACTCCTTTGGTTAAAATTTTCATGGACTCCTGTCCATGCGCTCCTACATTGTCTTTCCATGCTTCAAAATATCAGGTTTTGTAACCCAACTTGCATCTTCCATTGGATGATCTTTCCACTTCACTAATTATTCAGGATATGTCTTTCTGTTGGTCTTGTTTTCATCTCGTTGTTCAATGATTTTCTCCATCTAAGGTTTTTCTGCTGTGGAAAATTGTTCTTCCCACTGAACTTCTTTCTGATCATCTGATTCTCCTTCCTAATCTCTCCTGTAAGGATACAGGTCTGCAACATTGAATATCGGCGATATCCCAACATTGTCTGGCAACTCAATTTCATAAGCATTGGCTGTGAATTCTCTGAGAATCATGCATGGTCCTATATTCTTCATCTTCAACTTGTTATACATTCCCCTTGGAAACCTTTCTTTTCTCAAATGAGATAAAACTTCGTCTTCAACTTCGAATTGAACTTCTCTCGTCTTTTGATCAACTCTGCTCTTGTATTTTTGGTTGTTGTTATGTAGCCGTTCTTTGACTCTGTCATGGAGTTTATGCATCTCTGCTACAAAATCCTCTTCTCTAGCACTTATGAACTCATCTTGATTCATATCTCTCAACTTTTTAATCCCTCTTGGTTGTATACCATACACAATTTCAAATGGACTTTTCCTGGTGCTCATGTTCACTCAATTGTTGAATGATGTGCCAGAATCTGATCCCATTTTCGACCTTGCTTAGTGACTAAACTTCTTAACAAGTTTCCTAGACTCATGTTTACTACTTCAATATGTCCATCTCTCTGAGGGTGATATGATGAACTAAAGGATAAGTTCATCCCCAGTCTTTTCCATATAGTCCTCCAAAATTTTCCTACAAACTTGGTGTCCCTGTCTGAGACTATGCTCCTCGACAATCCATGTAGTCTCACTACTTCTCTGAAAAAAAAAAATTCTATGTGTGTAGCATCATTTTTCTTCTGGCATGGTATGGAATGTGCCATTTTTTAAAATCTTCCCACCACAATAAATATGGAATCGCTCCCTTTTTGAGTTCTAGGAAATCCCAAAACAAAATCCATACCGATTTCACCCCACTACCTCTCTGGAATTGGTAATAGATGATACAAACCAGTGTTATGTTGTCTTCCCTTTCCATACTGACAAATTATGCATTTGTTCACAAACTTTTTCACCTCTGCTCTCATGCTTGGACAATAATACAAATTACTCAGTTGTGCAAATGTCTTATCATGACCAAAATGTCCAGATAAACCTTCGTTGTGTTTCTTCTTCAGAAAATTATTTCTCATTGAGCATTTCGGTATGCATAATTGGGTTTCGTTGAACAGTAATCCATCCTAGATCAAATATTCAGTCCACAGGATTATGTATCCTAATAAAGGATTCTTGCATACCTCATAAGCTTCCTTAAAATCTGCATCTTCTCGGTACATCTCCTTGAGGTGTTCAAACCTAAGGTCTCCACATGGAATTCATGTACAATAAAACTCCTCCTATTCAAAGCATCTACGAATTTTTTAGTAGTTCCAGCAATGTGCTTTGTAAAAAAAGTAAAATTTTGCATAAATTATACCCATTTTGCATGTTTCTGATTCAACTTTTCTTACCTAGTAATAAATTGCAAAGCTTGATTATCACTGTACAAGACAAATTCTTTAGGAATTAGATAGTGTCTCCACTTCTTCAAAGCTTGAATCACTGCACAAAATTCTTTGTCATATGTGGAATAATTCTTCTTGGCATCATTCAGTTTTTCACTGAAATAAGCAACTGGCCTATTGTCCTGACTCGGGACTGCTCCAATAGCTAATCCACTTGCATCACATCTCACTTGAAATGTTTTTCCAAAATCTGGTAAGACCAGAATTGGTTGTTCTATGATTTTCTCTTTCAACACTTTGAAAATCTTTTCATATTCCTCTATCCATTTAAAATACTCTTGTTTCTTCTTCAGAGTGTCCAGCATGGGTGCACATATACCACTGAAATTTCTGATAAACTTTCTATAAAAGCTTGCTAACCCATGAAAACTTCTTAACTCAAATATGATTCTTGGTGATAACCATTCTTTGATTTCTCTTACCTTTTTTGGATCCATCTTCAATTCATTTGAAGAGTTCACGAAACCCAAATATATGAGTTCCTTCTTCATAAAATAAATTTTCTTCAGATTTATCAACAATTTCTTTTGCTGCAACTTTTCCATCACTGATGTCAAATTTCTTAAGTGTTATCCCTTTGTCTTACTAAAGATTAGTATGTCATCTAGATATACTATGAAAAAATTCCCAAAGAAGTCTTTCAACACTTCATTCATCAATCTCAATAATGTTCTTGGTACATTTGTCAACCCAAATGGCATGACCATCCATTCAAACAATCCTTCATTTGTCTTGAATTATGTTTTCCATTCATCTCCCTCTCTCATTCTTGTTTGATGATATCCACGCTTGAAGTCTATCTTGGAAAAATAGATTTCTCCACTCAAACAATACATCAAATCATCCATCCTCGGTAACGGAAATTTGTACCTAATGGTTATCTTGTTGATGGCTCGGGAATCTGTACACATTCTCCATCCTCCATCCTTCTTTGGACTTAACATAGTTGGTACTACACATGGGCTTAGGATTTCCCTGACTAAACCTTTATCCAACAACTCTTGGACTTGATTTTTCACTTCCTCATTTTCTCTAGGTGTCAACCTATTGTTACACATCAAAATTACTCACTTCGACTGTGTCGCAAGTGTCGTCATTACAAGTGTCGCAAGTGTCACATTTTGGTCACAAGTGTCACAAATGTCATAAAAAGCATACTTCCATAATTCCTATGTCATGCTTATAACGACCTCGGAAGGACACTTGAAACACCTCAAACATTTGATTTGGAAGAAGAGGAATGGGTTAGCAGGGTTATGAACCTCTTTCCATTTGAAAGAACCACTAAAAATTGAGTTTCAGAGGAGAACGCTCCCCTATACCACTGTTAGGAGTGTTGGTGCTCCCCTATGTTGAAATTACTAAGACAACTGAGAGGGGGGGGGGGTGAATCAGTTGTTATTGAGCTTAAACAATTTTCAACAATTAAAACATTCTTAATCTTTCTTCAAGTGATCATTAACATTATACAACATATGGAAAGTAAAAGTAAAGGGCATCAGTCACACATAAGGTATACACAGAGACAGATTTTAATGAGGAAACCCATGAAGGGAGAAAACCTCTTCTTCTTTGAAATGATAGGTAGTCTTTTAAGTTCTGTACATCATCTAAAATTGAGCACCAACTCAATGTGAGGCTGCTACCTCTGTTTTACAAGATGCAACTTGTTTGAGAGCACCGACTCTCTTGTTTCTCTAGCACCCACTAGAAAGAAGCACCAACTCCCCAAATGTTCTAGCACCAACTGGATGGAAGCACCAACTTCCAGTTACACAAGCTCCAACCATTATAACAGAGAACACTTGTTCTCCCCTGCACCACCCTGCCACCCTGGTTTCTCTGGCTGGAATAAGATGGAAGCTACAACTCCCTGTGTTCAAGTTCCCACTTGAACCTCTGAGGACAATAGTCCTCCCTAGTACCTCCCTACCACCCTGGAAAATGAATGAATAAATAAACAGACAACTACATAGATAAATCGATTCTTACCGATCTTTCTTTGTTCTGTAAATTTGGTCTTCTTCTAACTGTTCTGCAATTCTTCTCTTCTTTTGTTTGTTCTGCAAATCTGCTCTTCTTCAACTTGTTCTGTTATTCTTCTCTTCTTCAAGTCTTTTCCTCATCTGCTACTCTTCTCTGAGTTTTATCTCATACTGCGCATATTCTCAGTCTCACACTGCGCATTCTATGATTTTCCCTTTCTTACAGTTTCATTCATTTTTCGTCTAGAATGACTAACTCTGCACAGTCTGTCTCTTCTTCTTTTATGCACACCCACGCAATAGTTCCACTTCGAATCTTCTAAGGAAAAATAAAAACCAACCATCTGAGCAACTGAAACGCCAACTGATCGGCAATCATGAGTCCTTTTCGCTAACAGATTCGTAACTGAGGAGTTAACTGTGAGAGAGAACAGTAACCCTTTGATCATATTCCAGTTTATCTACTCCATTGGATGAACTTTATTAGCATTGCCTTTAAATCGGGTTTCAACATTTTAGAAATCGTGTGGCAGAGTATCTCGACACTTCATGTCACGATCTCCGAAGCTCCGATACAGATCTTTTCTGCACTAGCTCCTTCTCCAATATGACCATGGCCATGATCAAGCGCTTATACAAAAAGTGATTTTCGCGAATTCGCCTTTCGTGAGTCTAGAGATGAGGCATCTCGACTCTCCAAGTCACGATCCCCAAAACCCTGAGATGGAGCTGAGATCAACGGTCCATGATCTCGATGAATCTATGGTCCATATTTCATCGTGAATTCGCATCTCACAATTCCTTCGATGGAGGTCCTTGTCGCTCCAAGTTGTGATAAGTGAAACTCTGAAATGAAGCTTAGATCAATGGTCCAAAGCACATCGTGAATTGATGGCTGGGATTAAATCATGATTTTGCATATCGCGATTTCGATGGTTTTGTTTCTTACCTCTCCAAGTCGCGATAGGCGAAGCTCCGAGTTGGAGCTCAGATCAACAGTTCAAAACACATCGTGAATTGACGACTGGGATTAAATCACGATTTTGCATATCACGATTTCAATGGTTTTATTTCTGACCTCTCCAAGTCGCGAGTCATGAAACTCTGAAATGGAGTCGACGGTCTATATCACACCTTGATCTAACGGCTGCAATTAAATCGTCATTTCGCATATCGCGATTTCAATGGTCATATTTCTTTCCTATCCAAGTCGCAAATCGCGAAACTATGGAATGGATTCAACGGTCCAGATCACACCTTGATCTGACGGCTGCGATTAAATCACGATTTCGCATATCACGATTTCAATTGTCATATTTCTTGCCTATCCAAGTTGCGAGTCACGAAAATCTGAAATGGAGTCGACGGTCCAGATCAACAGTCCCGATCAACACTTGATATGACGATCATCAGGAACCTGCATCCAGAAAAAGAATTTGCGATCATCCTCCTTGAATTTCAAAATGTACACTCGCTCAGGGGTTTCCCGGACCTTTTCAAATACAACTTCATATGGAAATACAATTTGATCAACTTCTACCACATTACTTGTTCAATAAATCCATTGAAAGTGAAACAAACTCTCATTTCCCTTAGCTACAGGAACAAGTCCTTTTCGAGTATCTGGCACAACTCATGTCCCCTTCAGAGACATCATTCCAGCCCGAAACTCTAGCATGATCTCCTGGCAATTGAATCGAAGACCATTGAACGTTGTGTCGAGCCCTTCACCCAGCAACCATGAGCGCAGAACATGACAGTAATAGCTTTGAAATCTTTCATTAGTTGAACTTCACTGTTGTACTTTCCATCAATGAAAAGTATACAAGCATGCGTTGTCTATTAAAGATTTGCCAACATTATCCCCCTTTGGCATTGATGGTAACTCAAGCACCCACATGCATTCAGACTCTCCTCCCGAACTCTTTTCTTCCCCTTTTACATCAATGTCAAAGAAGAAACATGCTCCCCCTGATCTGTTGCAAAACATACTCCCCCTGTCAACTATAAGCATCTTGGAAATACACCAGATATTCAATAAGTACTCCCCCTGACCAGGTGAACAGATTAGACACAAGAAATTATAACCCCCAACTTTTGACGAAGATATCCAAAAGGGGTTGCTGCTAATGGTTTTGTAAATATATCTACAATCTATTCTGTAGAAGGTATATAATTCAGTTGAACAATTATGTTTGTAACTTGTTCTCTGAGAAAATGGTACTTTATTGGAATATGCTTAGTCTTGGAATGAAGAGCAGGATTCTTGGAGACACTAATGGCATTGGTGTTATCACAGTGAATTTGAATGGGATCAATGTAAGTTACCTTTAGATCTGCAAGAGTTTGTATCATCCATAAAATTTGTGTGCAGCAAGTAGCAACAACAATGTATTCTACCTTTGTAGTGGATAATGAAATGGATCCTTTCTTTTTACTAAGCCATGCAACTAATGAGTCACCCAGAAAGAATGCTCCTCCACTGGTGCTTTTTCTCTCATCAACACAGTTTCCCAATCTCCATATGAATAAGCAGTTATCTAGAAATTTTGATTTCTAGGATACCATAGACCATAAGTCATTGTTCCCTTCAAGTATTTAAATATCCTTTTGATAGCTACCAAATGACTTTGTTTAGGAGCAGACTGATAATGACCTACCATTCCAACAACTTGCATTATATCAAGACATGATGTTGTGATGTACAGAAGACTACCTATCATAGAGCGATATGTCCTTTGATCAACATCAGATGAGATATCATATTTACTTAGCTTTCAACCAACCACCATAGGTGTGCTAACTGGAGAGGAATCTTCCATCTGAAATTTCGTCAACATCTCTTTCAAATATTTTTCTTGAGAAATAAATATTCCTGCAGAACTTTGTTTCACTTGTAAGCCAAGAAACTATGACAGTCCTCCTATCATGGACATTTCAAATTCTATTTGCATAGAGTTAGCAAACCACTGGACAGATGATTCATTAGTACAACCAAAAATAATATCATCAACATAAACCAAAACAACTAGTAAATTATCACCTTCAGACTTAATGTAAAGGTTACTGTCAACAGTACCTTTCTTGAACCCTTTTTCTTGTAAAAATTTGTCCAGACTATAATACCAAGCTTGTGGTGCTTGTTTTAGTCCATATAAGGCCTTCTTCAACTTACAAACATAATTAGGATTATCTGTCAATGAGAATCCTTCAGGTTGCTCCATATATACTTCTTACTCTAGATCTCCATTAAGAAATGCTGACTTGACATCCATCTGATAAACTTTAAAGTTTTTATGACATGAATAGGCAAGAAACATTCTAATGGCTTCCAATCTTGCCACTGGTGCAAAGGTTTCATCAAAGTCCTGACCTTCAACTTGTGCATATCCTTTACAGACCAATCTATCTTTATTTCTAACAACTTGTCCTTTTTCATTCATTTTATTCTTAAACACCCATTTGGAACCTATTATATTTTTATCTTCAGGTCTAGGGACAAGCTCCCAAGTATTGTTCTTCTCAATCTGATCTAGTTCTTCATTCGTAGCTCTAATCCAATCATCATGCTTGCTGGCTTCATCAAAATTTTTAGGTTCAGTCATAGATAAAAAAGAAAACTGATATTGTTTCGAGTCTTCAATCAATTTCCTTCTTGTCTGAACTCCTTTATTTATATCTCCAATTATCTAATTTTCAGGATGATTCTTTTTAACAATTCTGAGAGGTGATTTTGCTT
Organism: Picea engelmannii; assembly: GCA_009831015.1. NCBI lineage: Eukaryota > Viridiplantae > Streptophyta > Pinopsida > Pinales > Pinaceae > Picea > Picea engelmannii. The sequence continues at coordinate 297,787 of ML789614.1, read as the reverse complement.
CTTTCTGCTGATTTGTGTCAGTTGAAGTATTTGTGTCTTCAGCTGATTTAGATTCTTCCTTTTTTGATCCTTGGACCTGTTCATTTTCAATTTCAACTATATCTTTTGTTCTTGGTTCAACACTGCTTACATTTCTGACTGGAATATCTTCATCAACTTTTATATCTATACAATCAACTAGTTTATGTAGTCTATTATTGTAGCATCTGTACCCTTCACTATTTGTAGCATAACCCAAAAAGATACCTTCATCATCCCGGTCATCATATTTTCCAATATCTTCATCATTATTCTTGATATAACATTTACTCCCAAAAACTTTAAAATGCTTTATTGAAGAAGGTCTTCCAAACCATAGTTCATAAGGAGTCTTGTCACTGTGTGTCCTGAGATGAGATTTGTTAATAATATGAACAGATGTATGAATTGCTTCCACCCAATATGTCTGAGGTATGTTCCTTTCATTCATCATTGATCTTGCCATTTGCTGTACTGACCTATTGTGCCTCTCAACAACTCCATTTTGCTGTGGATTCCTTGGAATTGTGTACTCTCTTTTGATCCCATGTTTATCACATAACTCTTTGAAGTTCCCTGAACTAAACTCTCATCCTCTATCAGACCTTACTTCCGTTAATCTTTTTCCTGTTTGATTCTCAGTCAAAGCCTTAAACACTTTGAATTTTTCAAATGCTTCAGATTTTTCTTTCAAAAAGGAAACCCAAGTTAGTCTAGAATAGTCATCAATAATCAACATAAAGTAATTTTATTTTCCTGTACCTTCTTTCCTTGATGGTCCACATAGATCCATATGAACTAACTGGAGAGGTTTTTTTGTTGAAGGAAAGTTTTTAGATTTTAACTGAGTGCGAGTAAGCTTTCCTATCTAACAGGGTTTACAAATAGAGTCATATGGCTTTGATATCTTCAGAAGATCTTTTACTTCCCTATTGTTTCTGAGTTTGATTATGTGATCAAAATTTAGGTGACCAAGTCTCCTATGCCACAACCAACTTTCATCATATTTTCTTAAGTGACATTCTTCTTTTTCTTCTTTTAACACGTAGACATTATTTTATGTTCTTATCCCTTTTGCAATCAGTTGTCCTGAACTCAAAGCCTTTATTTTACAGTCTTTAGAAGTAAAAAAAACTTCACATCCTTTGTCACAAACTTGATTGACACTTAGTAGATTATGTTTCAGACCATCTACAAACAACACATATTGAGATTTTCCTTTGCCATTACTCAGTCTTACCATTCCTTTACCTTTTGTTTTTCCTGGTGCATCATTTCCAAAAGTTACATTCCCTGATTTGTTTTCACTTAAAGTTAGAAAATTACTTTTGTCTCTAATCATATGTTTTTAACATCCACTGTCAATATACCAGGGATTCTTTTGTGTTTGGGCTGATAATACTAGTCCACACTTGTCATCTGCTTTCTTCTTCCAAACCTTAACATTTTCAGCAGTGGGGTTTAAGTCTAGATTGTATTTCCTTAAGCGACAGTCTGCAGCTTTATGTCCATAATTATGACAGTTGTAACATTCTGGTTCACTGAATAATAGATCATAACGATTGTCATGCTCATAAATGTTGTTTTGTTTCACCTGTGTCTTTCTCCCAGTCATCACATGATTAATAGTCTATGATTGTTTGTTGCTTGGTTGTCTCAATCTTTGTTGTGGAAGATAGTTATTCATTGAATATCTTGATTGTTCATATCTAAATCTTAAAGCACAGTTTATAGCTTTGTGACCAAAATTAGAGAAGAAAAAACAATAACCATAGAAAAAATATGTCTTCTTTGAGGAGGTTGATTTCTTTCATGCCGATAATCTTTCTAGTCTACAAATTCGGTTCTGGTGCATTTTCTTTCATTCCTTCTTGATGGCTGGTTTTCCTTCTTTGTTTCTGCAGAGTAACTATTGTCAATGTTTGAGGATTTGGCAAACTTGATAGATTCTGTATTACTTGGATGATCACTACTTGATCGTTTATCATATCCCAATCTAGCTTTCAATTTTCAATTTCTTTGCTAATTTAGAATGGAGGTTAATCCTTCTGAGGCTTTAATACTTGGCAGATTTTGGTGATACAATCCTTTAAACTTCTCCATTTCTTTTCTGATTTTTACTATCTCTTCTTCTAAGGATTCACACCTGACTTTCTTCTCTGACAATTGTTGTTTCAGTATGTCTTCTATTTTCTTTGTCTCTTCTAATTCCACTTTCAGCAGAGCAAAGTCTTCATCAAGTTTTTTACTTCTTTCTCGAATTGTATCAACAATTGTTTTTGCTTTCTGTTCTTAATTCTAAGTCTGTCAATTTCTTCCAATGCACTAATATGTTCTCCTTCCATGTCAACCACAACTTCTTCATCATTAGCATCATTTCCTATGATTTTATTATCATAATCCTCTTTGGCCATAAGCATGAAGTCATTTGCGTTATCTTCACAGGAAGAGTCATTATCGGTGTCTTTTGAGGAATTGTCATTATTTGCAACCAAACTTTTCTTCTTATTATATTTCTTGTATTTGTACTTCTTTTCATCATCAGAGTTCTGGTCCTTTTTCTGATGGGGACACTTAGATGCAAAATGACCTATCTTACCATAGTTAAAGCATTTGAAGGGCAACTTCCCTTGATATTTTCTTGATCCTTTCTTTAACCTTCTCACAAATTTTGCCTCAATGTCATCTAATTCTGAATTAGTATTCTTGTCTTCTTTAAAATATGCTTCTCTAGTACTGGATTTATCTTTTCTAATTCTCATTTCATATGCAGTTAAAGTTCCTAGAAGTTGATCAATGGACAGGGTTTTGAGATCATTTAATTCTTCTATTGCATAAACTTTTGGATTAAATTTATCATTCAGAGATCTTAAAATCTTCTGAACTAAGAGTGAGTCGTCAAACTTATCACCAAGACCCTTCATGGCATTTACAAGTTCTTCAAATTTAAAAAAATACTTGCTAATTGTTTCATCTTCATTCATCTTTAGTTGTTTAAATTTCAATCTGTATGTTTGAAGTTTGGCATCTTTCACTTTCTCATTTCCTTCATAACTGCTAATAAGTTTATCCCACATTGCTTTGGCAGTTTCAAGATGCATCACTTTTACAAACTCAGCTTCAGCAAGTCCATTCAAGATAGCATCCATTCCCTTAGCATTAAAACTAAACTCTAACTTATCATCCTTGGAGGCTAGCACTATAGGCTTTGTATATCCAGTCTCTACTACATCCCAAACATTAGCACCCAAGGCCATTAAGTATGTTCTCATTCTAATCTTCTAGAAGGCAAAATTTGTTCCATCAAACAGAGGGGGCTTAGAGACTAAAGTCCCTTCATGACTTTTCATGTTTAAGCTTATAGATATACCTTTGAATAAAAGGAACCCGCTCTGATACCAATTGTTGAAATTACTAAGACAACTGAGATGGGGGGGTGAATTAATTGTTATTGAGCTTAAACAATTTTCAACAATTAAAACATTCTTAATCTTTCTTAAAGTGATCATCAACATTATACATCATATGGACAGTAAAAGTAAAGGGCATAAGTCACACATAAGGTATACACAGAGACATATTTTCATGAGGAAACCAATAAAGGGAGAAAACCTCCTCTTCTTTGAAATGATAGGCAGTCTTTTAAGTTCTGTACATCATCTATAATTGAGAAACAACTCAATGTGAGGCTGCTACCTCTGTTTTACAAGCTGCAACTTGTTTGAGAGCACCGACTCTCTTGTTTCTCTAGCACCCACTAGAAGGAAGAACCAACTCCCCAAATGTTCCAGCACCAACTGGATGGAAGCACCAACTTCCAGTTACACAGGCTCCAACCAGTATAACAGAGAACACTTGTTCTCCCCTGCACCATCCTGCCACCCTGGTTTCTCTGGCTACAATAAGATGGAAGCTACAACTCCCTGTGTTCAAGTTCCCACTTGAACCTCTGAGGACAACAGTCCTCCCTAGTACCTCCCTACCACCCTGGAAAATGAATGAATAAATAAACAGACAACTACATAGATAAATTGATTCTTACCGATCTTTCTTTGTTCTGTAAATCTGGTCTTCTTCTAACTGTTCTACAATTCTTCTCTTCCTTTTTCTGTTCTGCAAATCTTCTCTACTTCAACTTGTTCTGTCATTCTTCTCTGCTTCAACTTGTTTTGTTATTTTGCTATGCTTCAAGTCTTTTCCTCATCTGTTACTCTTCTCTGAGTTTTATCTCACACTGCGCATATTCTCAGTCTCACACTGCGCATTCTATGATTTTCCCTTTCTTACAGTTTCATTCATTTTTCGTCCAGAATGACTAACTCTGCACAGTCTGTCTCTTCTTATTTTATGCACACCCACATAGAAGTTCCACTTCAAATCTTCTAAGGAAAAAAAAAACCAATCGTCCGAGCAACTGAAACGCCAACCGATTGGCAATCATGAGTCCGTTTTGCTAACAGATTCGTAACTGAGGAGTTAACTGTGAGAGAGAACAATAACCCTCCGATCATATTCTAGTTTATCTGCTCCATTGGATGAGCTTTATTAACATTTCCTTTAAATCGAGTTTCAACATTTCGGCAATCCTGTGGCAGAGTGTCTCGACACTTCATGTCGCGATCTCCGAAGCTTCGATACAAATATTTTCTACACTAGCTCCTTCTCCAATATGACCATGGCCATGATCAAGCGCTTATAAAAAAAGTTATTTTCATGAATTTGCCTTTCGTGAGTCTAGAGATGAGGCATCTCAACTTTCCAAGTCGCGATCCCAAAAACCCTGAGATGGAGCTGAGATCAACAGTCCACGATCTCGATGAATCTACGGTCCAGATTTCATCGTGTATTCACATCTCGCAATTCCTTCGATGGATGTCCTTGTCACTCCAAGTTGTGATAAGCGAAACATCGAAATGAAGCTTAGATCAATGGTAAAAAACACATTGTGAATTGACGGTTGGGATTAAATCACGATTTTGATGGTTTTGTTTCTTACCTCTCCAAGTCGCGATAGGCGAAGCTCCGAGTTGGAGCTTAGATTAATGGTTCAAAATGCATCATGAATTGATGGCTGGGATTAAATTGCGATTTCGCATATCACGATTTCGATGGTTTTGTTTCTTACCTCTCCAAGTCGCAAGTCGCGAAACTCTGAAATGGAGTCGATGGTCTAGATCACACCTTGATCTAACGGCTGCGATTAAATCATGATTTTTCATATCACGATTTCAATGGTCATATTTCTTGCCTATCCAAGTCGCGAGTCATGAAACTCTGGAATGGAGTCGACGGTCCAGATCACACCTTGATCTGACGGTTTCGATTAAATCGTGATTTCGCATATCGTGATTTCAATTGTCATATTTCTTGCCTGTCCAAGTCACGAGTCGCGAAACTCTGAAATGGAGTCGACGGTCCAAATCAATAGTCCTGATCAACACTTGATCTGACGTTCATTGGGAACCTACATCCAGAAAAAGAATTTGCGATCATCCTCCTTAAATTTCAAAATGTACACTCGCTCGGGGGTTTCCTGGACCTTTTCAAATACAGCTTCATCTGGAAATACAATTTGATCAACTTCTACCACATTACTTGTTCGATAAATCCATTGAAAGTGAAACAAACCTTCATTTCCCTTAGCTACACGAAAAGTCCTTTTCGAGTATCTGGCACAACTCGTGTCCCCTCCAGAGACATCATTCCATCCCGAAACTCCAACATGATCTCATGACAATTGAATCGGAGACCATTGAACATTGGGTCAAGCCCTTCACCCAGCAACCATGAGCACCGAACACTACAGTAATAGCTTTGAAATATTTCTTTAGTTGAACTTCATTGTTGTACTTGCCATCAATGACAAGTATACAAGCATGCACTGTTTGTTAAAGATTTGCCAACACCTTATACACTCTTAGGGAGCATTATAACGCTCAGTCTTCCTTTTTGAGGAGCGTTGCTACTATCAGGAGTGTTGGCACCCCCCTATGCATTGTTAGGGAGCATTATAGCACTTTGATGCCCCTTTTTGGAGAGCACTACCTATTCTGGGCAAAAATTGGTTTGTTGAGAAGAATGAGAAAAATATCTCTTCAATCTCTGAAGGCAGTTGGATTCAAATCCTTGGTCAAGCCATGATCTTAGGGAAGATCCCTAACTGAAGGAGGAAAATCCTCAACTTACCCCAAATATATCTCAAGTGGTTGGGCCTCTCTAAACCTATATAAGTAGGCCCTCTCATGGTGAAAGGAGGAATGATTGGAGGCATGAAACCTATGATCTCATAGGAAACACACAGTGAAGTGGAGGAGAATAATCAGCGAAGTTATTATCATTTTGATCGTGGGTCTTTTGAGAAAGGGTTAGACAAGGAGGACTTGATGAAGTTGTTGCACTCACATCTATGGTTGTAAGTTTCCTTCGTTGTTGTTCTCATTAATATGATATGCTTGGCCTATTTCTTTCTAGTTTATTCTTAATCTCACATGATCTTGTCTCTAATAGATAGATCTATTTCAAACTAATCTCAATAGAGTAGGAAGTTGGTTGTATCTGTGTTTGTATACAGGGCTTATTGAAGAGTTCAAGATTGGAGCTCAAATCAGACTGTGCAGGGACAAACTCTGGTAAAAAGGTACTTCTTTTATCCTTCCTCCTCATACATTAGTTTATCTAGATATAAAAGGAAGTCAATGACCATGATAAGAATCTTTTGTCTTAAGAGTTAAGAGTCTAACTCTCAAGAGGAGATCTACCTCTCCACAGGGAGATTTTCCTTCAACAGAAATTGTCGACCATACTGGGGACGAATCATAACTTTTTTAGTTTTGGTTTTCCTCACAGACCTTGTCTTACCCTTTTTTGTTTTCAGATCTTGTTCACCCTATATGTTTGATTTCATATGCTGATTGAATCCTTATTCCATCACACATACTTTGAATGCCAAAGTTCAACTGAGCTTTAGGGTTTTTTGGACATTTTTTTGGCTTGTAGGACACCAACGCTCCCCTACCTTGTTAGAAGGGCACCATCACTCCCTGAAAGCCTTAGATAGAGAGTTATAATGCTCTGGTTCCCCTTACACCAGAGCCCCATCCTCTCTTTGCAAAACATCCTTTCCAGAATTTCATTTTCTGAGATCCAGTCTCTGTTTTTTCACTTACTGAGCTTCTTTGTGATTCAATGCTTCTTCCTATTGAACTTTGACATCCTTCCTTCCGAGAAATAATCATTTTGTTGTTCAGATTTTGTGGCCTTCTTCCTTATTTTTGAGTTTTTATGTTGTTGAGAACTTGGAATCAATCCACTTCTTTCTTCTCTCCTATTCGACTGAGCGGGAACTCTGGTGAAGGGCATCAACAATCTATGAATCATCTCATTTGGTTTTTTGAGGTCATTGTTCTTAAACATCTCTCTTTTGAGTGAATTGCTTGATTTTCTTTGTTATCTTTTGTTTTCTTTGTTTCTTGTTTCAATCATCACAAGAGGGTGTGTTGTTTGTGTGAAACCTACTTATCCCTATCTGAATCTCCTTGATCTAAAAGGGTTGTTGGTAGGAGAAGTTTTTGCATTGAATTAATCTTCATTCACACACAAACGAAAACAAATACATATTAGTGATTGGTTTTCATATTAGAAGGCATTTCTGGAATGTTTTAGTATTGCATTGCATTTTCTTGAGAACAAACATGATTGAGGAAATTCCATATTAGTGTTTGATAGTGAAAAGGACTCTTTCTCTTTCCCTTAAATAGGCGTTCATTGAAAAGAAACAGTTGCTTATCATATTTCATGCATCTTTTTGGGAATCGAGTCATCATTCCATCAGTTTCACTTTCATACACCCTTTGAGTAAAGAACAACTGTAAAACAAATTCTCATTAAAAAATATCTAGAACATTTTTTGTTTTTAGGATCTTCCATCACACATACTCTGAATGGCAAAGTTCAGTTGAGTTTTAGGGTTTTTTGGACTTTTTTCTGGGTTTTAGGACACCAGCGCTCCCCTACCTTGTTAGTAGGGCGCCAACACTCCCTGAAATCCTTATACAGAGTGTTATAATTCTCTAGTGCCCCTTACACCAGAGCGCCAACCTCTCTTTACAAAAAATCCTTTCCAGCATTGTATTTTCTGAAGACTAGTCTTTGTTTTTTCGCTTGCTGAGCTTCTTTGTGATTCAATGATTCTTCCTATTGAACTTTGATATCCTTCCTTATGAGAAATAAGAACTTTTCTATTCAGATTTTGTGGCCTTCTTCCTTATTTTGAGTTTTTCCGCTATTGAGAATTTGGAATCAATCCACTGCTTTCTTCTCTCCTATCTGAATGAGCAGGAACTCTGGTGAAGGGCATCAGAAATCTGTGAATCATCTTATTTGGTTATTTGAGGTCATAATTTTCAAACATCTCTCTTTTGTGTGAATTGTTTGATTTTTATTTGTTATCTTTTGTTTTCTATTTTCTTCTTGTTTCAATCATAGAAAGAGGGTGTGTGTCATTTGTGCGAAATCTGTTTATACTTGTCTGAATCTCCTTGATCTGAAGGGGTAGTTGGTAGGAGATGTTTTTTCTTTGAATTAATCCTCATTCGCATACAAACGAAAAAAATACATCTTAGTGATTGGTTTGCATATTAGAAGGCATTTATGAAATGTTTTAGCATTGCATCGAATTTGATTGAGAACCGATTGATTGAGGATATTTCATATTAGTGTTTGATAGTCAAAACGACTCTTTCTCTTTCCCTTAATTAGGCATTCATTGAAAAGAAACGATTGCTTATCATCTTTCATGCATTTTTTGGGAATTTGAGTCATCATTCCATCAGTTTCATTTTCATACACCCTTTGAGTAAAGAAAATCTGTAAAGAGAACGCTAATTAAAAATTATCTAGAACATTTTTGTTTTTAGGATCTTCCACCAACAGTAGACTAGGGTTAGCACTTTGGATTAGGATGTGAGTACAACTCTCCAAAGTTTTCAAAACAAACATTAGCATCTTGAGCTAGGGAGAGTCAAATCCAATTGTCGTATTGGTTTTCTGGGATCCCCCTCTCACACAGGGGTTACGCACGAGGTCACATTCAAGCGAATTATGGAGATTATCCCTCCATGGTTCAACTATTTGTAGTGGTCGGATCGTATATTGGGGGTCACTTGGAGGTATACCCACGATTATGTGTGGGAGCCTCTCGGGTTGATTTCAGACTTATTATCCTGCCCATACGTTTCGAATCAGACTATCGACTGTTCCCGCTCGAGGAATCATTGCGAATTGGTGTCTTTAGTTGCTATAACCTTTAGGTACTTACACAAGGTGACAGTGAAGGGAAGTCTCACTGTACCTGGAACAGACATTGGTTAAACTCACTCGGGCTCCTTGGAGGGTAAATCCACAATTACTGCATGGAAGCTTGCACCAAGGTGAAATTCCATTAAGCAGGTCGCCATTGTAACTATTCCACCATATCCTAGCCCCTTCTTGACTTCATCATGCGACATTGGATTTCATCACCAACTAGTACGATCATCGAGAGAAGTTTTTTCTGCTTGGTTGATTCCTAGATTTTATTAGCGTATGTTGTTTATTTTTGTTAGTTGGCCCTAGATTTTCAGTGTGTTTTGTTATTCTCCACAATTGAGCCCGTAGACGATAAAGGTCTTCGTCTATCACATAGGATGCAAGGGCTGCCTCCGGAAGGTTATCAACCCTTACCTCCTAACCCGCCAGAAGAAAACTACCATAGAGAGGTAGAAAACCAATCCGACGCTGGAAGTGCTATTGCTCCTCCATTAGATAACTCAAAAGGCGCTTTGGTCACAGTTGAAAATCCCACTACATCTATGTCAGTAACTCCTCTCGAACCACTTTTGGTTCGTTTAGACTCCCTTGGGAACGTCATAGATGAAGAGGTCCCATGATTACTAGAGAGGATTTTTACCGAAACATATATGGGATCCATAGAACCAATCTTCGGTGATGAGTATAGGACTCCTGTTCATCCTAGCACCACAGTAGATACCAATCCCACACCTGTTCATTCTATATGGAGGACTTCTTCAAGACGTGATCTCTATGAACATTTCGAATCCTTTTGACAACCTATTCACCCTCATGACCCTCCTAGGGAAACAGGACCATCCGGTCAAACCATGAATCACCCAGTCGATCAGGTTATTAACCCTACTATTACACCAACACAAGTCCATCCTAATGTTGGACTCATCACCTCTACTCATCTCCAAAGCACTTCAATCTCTACCCCCATTTCTACAAGTTTTTACTCTACAGCTCCACATGTTCCACACGATCCTACTGGGACATCTTCTCACACAAGAATGCAGACCCCTGCTGGCCAAACACAACCGGCTAGAGGGAAACCACCATCCAACGAACCTTCCCCTCCTAGAGGACTACTTTTCCATGGTGGGACTACCCCTCTGTTGGAAATATGCCTACAACAGAGATGACACAGATGATCAAGGCGCAGATGATCAAGGTTGGCGCAGATGATCAAGGTTGTCATTGATGGCAATCGATTGTTTATGAAGAACAGATGCTGAAACATGCTGCAACACAAAT
>ML789614.1:237118-283188 GCA_009831015.1 Picea engelmannii | reverse complement strand
GTTTATAACTCTGGATTTCACAGTAAAGACTCACTGCCACTAAGATTAATGATTCAAAGTTAGAAAAGGAGAGAAATTATTAATAATCTACACTAACTGATTCACCCCCCCCCTCTCAGTTAGTTCATACCTGTAACACCCTCTCGGGGGACAGCCCCCTTTTCATGCTCCTCCTGGAGGGAAACCTCTGTTTTCCAGTCATACCCCAGTCGTAAATCCACCGCAGGCAGGGGGGCAACCCTCGTTTGCTGGAAACCCTTCAGGAGGAACTTTTACGCAACCCCGCATTGGGGGGCACTCACATAATAGCCCACTAGGAGGAGTATCCAATCTTGTTCCTTCTGAAACATCTTACACACAATCTTATCCGGGTGGCATCCCAAACACCACCTGGAGTTCTCCGGGACCACAATCTTATCCTCCTCATGGGTCTAATGTGTATCCACCTCTGGGATTTACTCCTTACCAATCTCAAGGGAAAAATGTTTATCTTCCTCATGGGCAAGCAAATCACCCGGCCTATAATGCTTAGAACCCACCAGGTTATGCAAATGTTTCTCATCCACCATCGAATCCTGCTTATCCTGGCCAGCAAGAACTGTATATAGGAGGACCTACGTGTTACAACTATCCACCTAACCCAGTTTATGGTCCTATTGGTGTTCCTATGACACACCAATATCATCCGCAAATTAGCCGACAACTACCTTTCCTTGCGACTCTATATCTCCTAGACTTTTCTCGGTTAACTAACAATCCTATTTTTCATTCACCAGTTTGGTCAGTCATTCCAGCTAAACTTCCTTCTAATATTCCAAAATTTGACGGAAACCCTGGCGAAGATCCGAACAACCATGTGATGACTTTCCATTTGTGGTGTTCATCAAACTCCCTCATGGATGATTCTATACATTTGCGTCTTCTCCAGCGAACACTTACCGTTTCGGAAGAAAAATGGTATATCGAGCTACCACGTGCTTCTTTCCATGATTTTAATTCCCTTGCCATGTCTTTCCTCATGCACTTTCAACTGCCTATTTGCTACGAGACGGGTACTGAACTCTTGAACTCCCTTCATCAAACTAACTCCGTGCATATCTCTGACCATATTCATGAGTGGAGGCGAAGACGAAGGATGATCAATGCAGTCGTTCCTGACATACTATTGGCGGAATGGTTCACTAAATCACTGTTACCCCTGATCGCTCGCGATGTCGCTATGGGTGGTGCAGTCACAGAGGAACAAGCCATCGATTGGGCTCAGTATTTAGATTTGGTCTATTCCCAATCTAGTACTTTGTATTATTTTCTTCTGAATGTTGCTCGAGCTAATACCAATCCATCAAAACCGTCATCCTCATCTCATGCAGATGGTGTTATCGGTTCCGTCAAAACTCAATCTTTTTCCCAATCAACCACACTCTCCTCTACCTCCCCCCAAACCCAGATCTCTGAGGTGAATTCAATTCAATCTACCCCTTCACAACAATCCATAGGTAAGAAGAAGACAAAGAATAAATCAAAAAATAACAATGAACAACCAAAAAATCAAACACCTGCTACCGAAAAGCAAACACAATGGAAACCGAAATTCCCATGTATCATTTGTGGTGACGATCACTACACTCGAGACTATCCACTTCGCAATGAAGTGGCCAAAATTTTCCAAGGAAAGTCACAACCTGTTGTGCTTACTCAACCTTTTCCACAGCAGCAATCCATGGTTTCTCAAACCCCCTCTCCTGGGGGCAGTTCTAGCGATCCTCATGATGAGGCCTCTTCGAGTGAACATATTTATATGTTTAATGGGATCAATTTGACCACTCTCTCTAAGACATATGACACACCAGGTAACCCTGACAAAGGAAAAGACACCAACGGTACCGGTACTTTACCGGATCCATCATCATCCTCTGCTAGTCTTCCATCGGTTAATCCTCCATCTAGATCACTCCAAATTGAGAAACCCACATTATAATCTATCTTACACCCTCCTAAGAGAACTATACGTAAATCTACCTTTAATCCTAGTTCGCGTGCCGCCCAGAACTACAACATTGTTGAAGATTTGGCTCAAGCACCATGTGCTATGTCTACGTTAGAAGTTCTACAACACTACCCTAGTCAACATAGAATGCTCTTGGATGCTCTTGGCACTGTTGATCTTGAGTTGTCCAACCATATCATGTTTAATTTGGACAATTATGTGTCTTGACTCTCTCACCAACTTGCTTTTCAAGTTGATGTTGTTGTTCATAATCAACAAATACACCAAACTATTCTGGATGAGAGAGCCTCAAATTGTGTCATGTCTTTGGCGTGTTGGAAAGGTTAAAAATCACCAGAAATCAACAAATCCCCAACGATGTTACGTGCCTTCGATGGGTGAGGTTTTCATCCCCATGGGATTTTACAGTCCCTGCCCATCCAATTGGGTGGCAAAACTGTTACTGTTGATGTCGAGGTGGTCGATGCTCCCCTCAATTACAACTTGTTACTTGGAAGAAGTTGGTTTTATGTTATGACTGTCGTTGCCTCGTCAGTTTTTCGATGTGTCCAATTTCCTCATCAGGGAAAAATTGTCATTGTTGATCAGTTGGATTTCTGCACGACCGATGCTCGCGCTCCCACTACCAACAATATTCCTTTCTTAGGAAACCACAAGATCACATATGAAAGCATTGGTGTTGGCTTACTAAAATATTCTAGCCTCATGGTTACCTTCCCTACACCACTTCCACCGACTACCCATCATATTTCCACCATCAATATGATTTCGACCGCAGCTTATCAATCTTTGGAATCATATGACCCTCGGATTGTACCTTGTCCGTTGGAATTCGATGCACTGGGTGACACCGTGCCACTTAGTCCAACCGAAACATCATATGTTTCTATCCCATCTGCTTCTCCCTCGTCGAATGATCAACATCTATTGGCACCTGACAGTTCCTCGATGCAATCACGGTTGAGTTCCTTGTCGTCTACAATCGACTACATTTCCCCAATTTTTCCTTTTGATGAAGCTATTCTGGAAATGCTTCACATTGACAAGTTACCTCGGGATAATAACATTCACCGATCTTCTTTTCTTCCCCCTCGTGAAGAAATTTAGGCAGATATACAGTCTATCTCCCCTCCTGATGTTGATTTTTCATCATCTCCCATGGTTTCAACTTTCGATGATTTGGATCCGGTAGTGGACATGGTGATTTATTTAGTAGGATTATTGGAGCCTGATCTCCTTACTTCTATTGTGACCCTCGACATGTGTTCCTTCCTGAGTGATTATCTTCCATCCAGTGAAGATCTCCTGGAATCCATGACTGAGTTTTGTCCCTTGACATGGTATCCTTCCAGAGTGGTATTCTCTTGGAAGCCATGATCAAGAAGCAGCCACGAGCATAGTTTCTCTTCTTTGTGGCAAGCTTGTTAAAAAATGAAACAGGGGCCCTGACCATAGTTCTTTTCTTGTGTCAATCTCATTAAAAAATGAAACATTCACCTCTCTTGATTCTTGAACCTTCTTTTCATCCACCCTTCTCCTTTTTCTCATCTCGTAGAGAAATTGGTGACAACCTCAAAGTCCATGAATGAATTGAATCTTGGAGGGCATGTCTCCAGCCTTTGCTGATCATTCTAGAGTTAAGCCACTAGCTGTCAAGCTGGGGGCATACCGAGCTTCGTCTTTGTTCTTTCTCATTCTCATAAATACATGAGAATGCATCCAGGTAGACTTTTATCTCTTTTTCGGACCTGTATGGATACACAAAAAAGGAACCCCCTGGAGTCGTCTTTAAGCTCTTTTCAGACTCTCTAAACATGAAAAGATTGTCGAGTGATCTTGCTTCCTTTTCCACTCGTTAAAAGGTTTGAAAGGGCATCTTTCGAGTGATAATGTATCTCTTTTTCAGCCTCGCGAGACTAACATTATGAAAAATGACAACATTTGAGTCATCTTTAAGTTCTTTTCAAACTCTCTAAACATGAAAAGATTGTTGAGTGACCTTGTTCTCTTCACGCTCATTAAAGTATTTGAAGAAAACATCTGTTGAGCGATAGTTTATCTCTTTTTCGGTCTCATTAGACTACTTTACAAAAAAGGAATTCAGAGATTTCTCTTTTAATTGTTTTTCCAAACTCTATAATCATGAAAAACCTTCGAGTTTTCTGTCTTTGGACTCGTTAAAACAAACATCGACAGGCCCATACGGGATCGAACCCTTACTTCTTCCAGTTCATTAAACAAAGGAAGAGGAACTTACCGAAGGTGAGTTATATCGATCATGTGTTACCCTCCTTGAGCTCGTTAAATCAAAAAGAGGTACTCATCTATCTGAATGGGGGAAAAATTGAAAGAAGCAAGCCAAGCAGTTTTTTAAGAACATTACCAAGTAACTCTTAGAGTCGCCCTTGAACACAGAACTTTGTCTTTGCGCACATCTTAGTCCACTAAACCTTTGCACTGAGCCAATCCTATGATTTTTTCTTACTCCTTTGGGTCACCCGATGAAAGTCAAAGTATCCATTGCATCATCGTGTTTTGGTTTTTGTCATGTTTCTGCTGTTGTGCCTCAGTGTTCAAGGGAAGTATCTGCCTCGAGAGTCAGCCATCACAAATATCTTGTCTCAATACCCATGTCATTCCATGTTCATTTGATCTACCAATTACATCTTTGTGTCTATTTCATGTCATTGATGGGGGATACATCAAGGCCCTCCTTCGATGAGTCTAATCCTGTCGACTTCAACACATTATCCAGGGACTAGAATTAGAAACCAATTAGTACTTTGGGACTTGCATGCCTCAATGGCAGGCCTCCTCAAATTCAACAATGGGTTTACATCACTGACCTCTAATTGAATGATTCCACGGATGTTCGACTTCAGCTCATCCATTCACATTCATTAGAATGTACTAGGGTACCTTGGGAATCATTGACATTAATGATGATTTCCCTCGCGCTTGTTAATGGTTTACATCATTGACTGGTAATCAAGTGGTTTCTTCCATGTTCAACATCAAGACATCTATTCACATGGTTAGATTCGTACTACATCGGGATCGGTAAGAAGACCCTGGGTTGAGTGATCACTCTGATATGTACTTTGCCCAGGTTGAGGAGGAGTTTCTCTTGAACAATGACACATATACTGTCACATAGATCCACTTTGTATTGGTCGTGGCTATGTCTTGTCATCTCATAGATCCACTGTGTATTCTTCATGGCTACGATCAGTTCAGGTCATAGGAGTATATATCCACACTGTATTCTCGATGGTTGTACCTTTTATCAATACAATTATGGATCCATAGTGTATTTTATGGCGTCCATACCTTGCAAGTCTTTATCACCCAAACATAGGTATGTCTACCTTGGGTTTGAAACATGTCATAATATTTGTTAGATGTTTGTGTGCATCTTCTGTCAGGCTCTCTGTGTCTATACCCTTGCTTGAAAGTCTGCAAAGAATTTCAGTTATCAGTTCTTGTCTTCTAACTTCATACTTTGGGGGGCAATCTGTTACACATCAAAATTACTCACTTCGATAGTGTCGCAAGTGTCGTCATTACAAGTGTCGCAAGTGTCGCATTTTGGTCGCAAGTGTCACAAATGTCAGAAAAAGCATACTGCCATAATTCCTATGTCATGCTTATAATGACCTCAGAAGGACACTTGAAACACCTCAAACATTTGATTTGGAAGAAGAGGAATGAGTTAACAGGGTTATGAACCTCTTTCCATTTGAAAGAACCACTAAAAATTGAGTTTCAGAGGAGAACGCTCCCCTATACCACTATTATGAGTGTTGGCGCTCCCCTATACACTCTTAGGGAACATTATAATGCTCTTTCTACCTTTTTGAGAAGCGTTGCTACTGTTAGGAGTGCTAGCGCCCCCCTATGCATTGTTAGGGAGTGTTATAGCGCTCTGATGCCCCTTTTGGGAGAGCGCTACCTATTCTGGGCGAAAATTGGTTTGTTGAGAAGAATGACGAAAAGATCTCTTCAATATATGAAGTCAGTTGGATTCGAATCCTTGGTCAAGCCATGATCTTAGGGAAGATACCTAACTGAAGGAGGAAATCCTTAACTTACCCCAAATATATCTCAAGTGGTTGGGCCTCTCTAAACCTATATAAGCATGCCCTCTCATGGTGAAAGGAGGAATGATTGGAGGCATGAAACCTATGATATTATAGTAAACACACAGTGAAGTGGAGGAGAATAATCAGTGAAGTTATTGTCATTTTGATCGTGGGTCTTTTGAGCAAGGGTTAGACAAGGAGGACTTCATGAAGCTGCTGCACTCGCATCCACAGTTGTAAGTTTCCTTCGTTGTTGTTCTCATTAATATGATATGCTTGGCCTATTTCTTTCTAATTTGTGTTTAATCTCACATGAACTTGTCTCTAATAGATAGATCTGTTTCAAACTAATCTCAATAGAGTAGGAAGTTGGTTGTATCTGTGTTTGTCTACAAGGATTATTGAAGAGTTCAAGATTGGAGCTCAAAATGGACTATGCAGGGACAAACTCCGGTAAAAAGGTACTTCTTTTCTCCTTCCTCCTCATACATTAGTTTATCTAGATCTAAAATCAAGTCAGTGACCATGATAAGCATGTTCTGTCTTAAGAGTTAAGAGTCTAACTCTCAAGAGGAGATCTACGTGTCTGCAGGGAGATTTTCCTTCAACACCTATAAGCTTCTTTTATCGGTAAACTAGCTCCTGGAATAAGGTCAATATGATGGCTTATACTCCTGATGGGTGGAAATGAGTGAGGTAACTCATCCACTACTATGTCAGCAAAGTTTTCTAACAGTTCTTGGATTTCTGTAGGAAAATCTTCCACATAATTACTTGTAAGGATAACTCTAGGCTGTTAATATTTGCCATTACACCAAAACCCGCAGGTGTTAGTAAACTTCCAAATCAGCAACATCACCTTCAGCAACATCACCTTGGGTGGGCGGTTAGTCCCATGATTCCAGCGTGGCGGTTAGTCCACGAGAGGTGTGGCGGTTAGTCCAACACCCCTAGTTCACGAGAGGTGCGGCGGTTAGTCCAACACCCCCCCTCCAACATAAATCGAGGGAATTGAACCTGGGCCAAGGCTCTGATACCATGTTAAGATTTTCCATTACACCAAAACCCGCAGGTGTTAGTAAACTTCCAAATCAGCAACATCACCTTCAGCAACATCACCTTGGGTGGGCGGTTAGTCCCATGATTCCAGCGTGGCGGTTAGTCCACGAGAGGTGTGGCGGTTAGTCCAACACCCCTAGTTCACGAGAGGTGCGGCGGTTAGTCCAACATAGGCTTCCTCACTACAACAAACTGCATTTATTTTTCCTTCTTGACTTCATTCAAGAGTTCCTTCCCACTCATGAGAAGTATACTTTAACCAGCTTCCCTCTTTTTCTCTTTGTCTTATATTGGTAACAACATATGTTTCCTACCATTATTTTCTAGGGTATAATTATTCTTTCTTCCATCATGAATAACTTTTCTATCAAACTGCCACGGTCTCCCCAATAAAATATGACAAACATCCATAGGAATTACATCACATAATATTTCATCCCTATAACCTCCTATTTTAAATTCAACCTGGAATTGTTGACTTACCATTACTTGATGTCCTTTATGCAACCACAATATCTTGTACGAGTTTCGATGGGTAGTTGTATTCAACTCTAGCTTATCCACCATCTCTGTGGATACTAAATTGTCAGTTCTCCCACTG
Source organism: Picea engelmannii (assembly GCA_009831015.1). Taxonomy (NCBI): domain Eukaryota; kingdom Viridiplantae; phylum Streptophyta; class Pinopsida; order Pinales; family Pinaceae; genus Picea; species Picea engelmannii. Next base: position 275,438 of record ML789614.1, on the reverse strand, counting down.
TCTATGATCACCTTACAAACTATGTCTTTTGTCTTGCAAGAAATTCTGAATAGACTTGTTCACTGAACTGGTTCCTCCATCTCCTTCTCTGTTTTAAGAAGAATATTCCTCATCATGAGGTTCTTCCTTCCATCTGTCGCTTCTGCTTCCACATGTTTATGTGATTCAATAATGTGTGCTTCACCTCCTCCTTCATTATTTCTCTCGAGGCATTCCCAATACTTGTTCCCTTGTTTTCCATAGGTATAACATCTAACTACACCTCCTCTGGCTCTTCCTCTAGAAAACAAACTTCTCTCACCATGTTTTCCTTCCTTAGAACTTACACCTTTCTCATGGTAACTATGTTTTTTGTCAGCTTCGTGCTTCTTCTTCTGGAATTTCTCTCTGGTAGTTCCCTTACCTCTTCTTGATTTTCCTCCTCTGCTTCGATGGCTTTGTTTCCTGGCCAATTTTTCTTCAACATTCAAAGCTGCTTGATAATCATCCTCGACTGTACTAACCGACATCATGCTGATCTCCTCTTGGATTTCATATCTCAGCCCATTGATATATCTGGTTGTCTTTTCATCCTCATTTTCTTTCTTGTCCAGCCTTGATGTTTAGTCTGTAAAATTATTCAATGTACTCCTTCACTAATAATATTTTCTGTCTCATGTTTTGCAATCTCCTGAACAAATTGATTTGATAGTCCTTTGGGATAAATTTTTCCTTCATCGTGGCTACCATCCTATCCTAGTTTTTAATGTTTTGCTTACCATTGCTCTTGCGTTCGGCTTGCAGTTCATCCCACCATAGAAGTGCATGACCTTTCAGTCTTGTCACTGCATGCTTCACCATCTTATCTTCTTCGATATCTTCGTAATCGAAGTATTTTTCCATAGCACGTACCCAATCTAACAATTCTTCAACTTCTAAATTGCCTTCATACTGTATTGTACCTCAAAAATCACCATAAAAACAATTTTTTTTTTTGTACATTTATCCTTGAAAAGTTTTCGAGATCTCAAGCAAGTAATCTTTCTGTTAGAAGACTTGAGTCTGATGGTTTGTTTAGAGTCCTTACTGTCATCGACTGTCCTTACCATTCAACTTAAGTTTTCTAAATGATGATAAAATGAGTATTTACTCACCACTTCAATGTTTAATTAAGATCCTGAAATTTATAATTACCCTCTTTTCTGCTAGTACCTATAACACTACCACAGTCTTAACAATACAAATAACTTTGGGGTTTTTATGACCAAAACCCTACATAGAAAAATTTCCCTCTGTTCGCAATACAATCAACTTGTAAAGCGATATGTTACATTTGTACCTCTATCTGGGATGAAGACTCCCCAACGTTCTTTTACCAGTCCATTCATTAAATTAACAGGGTTGTTCCCATAACAATAAGTTTCTTCTAAGTTCCTACAACTTTGTGAAGAACAGAGGTCAATCAGGTTTTGGTGATCACAAGTGTCGAACAAAAAAAAAAGGACCATGTGGTTTGCCAAAATCCGAAATATGGAACGACTGTGGGCCAACATTTCGAGGTTTTGGGATTCAGGGCTTCACAAGTACAAGAGCCAGACATCAACACACAACATTTCCCGAAATTGTGACAAGATGTTGAGTACTTTGGGGTTTCGGGGTTCGGGTTTTCGTGAATACAAAAGTCAAAACATCAACACAGTACAAATCCAAAAAAAGTGAAAGGTGATTAGTACTTCAGGAAATCAGAGTTTGGGATTTTGCAAGTGCAAGTGCCCAAACAACCACATATACAAACCTATGAAATTCAGAAAAAAGGAAGGTGGGTCCCGCACTTCGGAATTTCAGGATTCGGAACTTCATGAGTTCTGGTGTCCAAACCTTGACATACAAAAATTTCCAAAATGCGAGAAAGGAAAAGGTGAGACCCACATTTCAGGATTTCAGGGTTTGGGGTTTCCATAGACAAACATCCAACATACCACAATTCCCGAAATTGTGAAAAGAAAAGAACGTGGAACTAATACTTCGAGATTCTGGGGTTCGGGGTTTCGAGGTTTGCAACTACCAAACAACAACACACTACAACTCCCGAATTCCGAAAAGTGATGGATGTGGGACCAACACTTCGGGATTTTGAGATTCAGGGTTTCGAGGTTTGTAACCCCCAAACAGCCATACACAACAATTATCGAATTTCCGATAGGTGAAAGGATGTATGGAAACACTTCGGGATTTTGGGATTCGGGGTTTTCAACTACCAAACAAAAACACACTACAACTCCCAAATTTCGAAAGGTGAAAGCTTTGGGGTTTCAAACACCAACATCCAGCATAAACAAACTTCCGAAAATATGCAAAAAGGAGAAGGTGGGTCCCGCATTTCGGGGTTTTGGGGTTTGGAACTTCGTGAGTTCAAATGCCCAAACCTCTTACATAACCAACTTCCGAAATTTGAAAAGGGGAAGCTTCGGGCTGTCGGGATTCAGAACTTTGCGAGTTCAGAATCCATACATCAATATACATGAAGCTCCAAAAGGCGAAAATAAAGTTGGACTAAATTTTCCTCATAGAATTCCGAAAGCCTAAGCTCTTAGGAATCTCCCACACCTAGAAGGGTACAAAGGATGTTTTTTTTTGTATAAGGTAAATTCTTATAATATTCACTTAGAGCCTCTTTTAATCAATGCATTAAACGTCAACAGTACTGGATCTATGCATCTATGTAAATACAAGATTAAGAATATCATTCCATCAGAGATTGGTCATTATAAAAGATGTTCCGAGGGATCTGAGTTTGGTTTCCTAGGGATGTATCTACAGAGAGGATCTGCCTCATTGTCATAAATCTCCTCCTTTCTATACTTACTTATAGAAATACAATTACATATTTCCTTCATGTATATTCCCCACAACAAACAAAAATGGAAAATGTTACAGTTCTAATTTAATCAGATACAATACACCAGATGCAAAAAGGGTCATACAGATAGAGAATGTAGCTTATTCCAGCTCAGCTTTAATAGATACACAACATCAAAAGACATAGCCATTCATAATAGAGAGGGGGAAATTAACATATTTGAATCCAATCCATGGGAAGACAAAGGGGACAGCCACGTTCCTCCCAATCGTAGAACAGGGAAGCCAAATCTACTTGCCCGATTCACCCCCTAGCCTGACCATGAATCCATGAGGGCGAACTTGGAAACTCCTCCTCAACTATGTCCTTCAATTCCAACAGTCATCCTCTTGCCTCACACTTACTCAAAAGTGCTCATAACAGCAAGGCGATCCTGTTTCAGCAAGCTCCTCTTGCCTCACATTCAATCCCCAATGTTCATAATAACAAGAGAGCTCAGGAATCCTTTCCCCGCATACTTGGTAGCATCCTACCTCCTCGCATATGCTATTTATCAATTTTGCCGAGGTATTTTCCCTCCTTTGGGGATTTTCGTAGCTTTCTTAATCCCTAACCTTCAAGGGCTTCCAGTGGCCAAATCTCTGACTTTCCACTTGTAATCATCAGCCCAGAGGCAGTTCCAACTTGTTCCCCACTCATGGAGTCATGGTCAGTTGATTTATAACATGGTTGTTCCATTTGTCCTCCTGCAATTAATATAAATATTATGTGGTGACACAAGTGGCATAGTCAAATAGTTAGTTGAGTCCAAACAGATCTCTGCCCAACAGTCACAATAATTAAATACAATTATTAAATTCAAAATTCAGAATTTCCATAAATGGAAATTTTTTTCCAGATTTGAATTTGCCAAAAATAGAAATAAATTTCCATCACAAAAAATAAAAATACTTATTTTGGGGGGATTTCACACATACATTGGTACCTCTATCCTTGCTTTGGCTCCTATTTTTGAAACATCTTTTATTAAGAGATCTTGTGCAACATCCTATGCTACATTTTCTTTGACCTCTTCTTCTTCGATCTCAGCTTCACTGATATCTCCAGTTTCTGGTGCTCTTCTCTATGATGTTTCCATGGTGTCCAATATGATTCAGAGTCACCTCATTTCTTCTTCCATTTATGCATTCTCTCTATGCCTTCTGGGTGGCATGATTTCACTGCATCACCTACAAACAAAAATCAAATTCTTGATACCACAAATGATATCAATTTACCTCCTCTCTCCTTTGCTTGTTATCTGCAAAAAAGCTCAATATTATCTCTGATACCACCTGATGGATCCCCCCTACTCTCCCATAGGGCTGTGTGACCTCTCGATCTTGGATCTCCGATTCTAGAGTCGAGTGACTCTCTGAAACCTTAATGGTTTCCTTCTGTGACTAAACACAATCCCTTTTGACTTCTTGTTGTAGGTTTTAATGGAACCTGCAACCCTCCCTTTCACTCTCCTGCAAAAACTCAGAGTGCCTAGCATTAGCTCCATTTTTTTAATAAGCCCCCTCTTGATGTGACCTCGATGATGACCATGCGATTGCGGGAATGACTAAAAGAGGTTTGAATTCAAACTACATTTGGGCCCACAATCCTCCTCAAGCCTCCACGTGTCCTCTTGATGAAACCATGGTTTGGATTGCGACCCGCCCTTGATATTTTAAACTCTGTGCAACTCCTGTTCCCGCAATGCTACGGGATCATCGATCTCACAATATTGATGATAACATATGAATCGATGATTAATATATGTTCCTTTTGAATCTATGAACTAGATCTACCCCTCCTTCAGTAAATGACTGTGATCTCCTTTGCAACTCCGAACTTCAGGGTTTTGAAATCTCAAACCCAACTTTCTTCCATACTCAAATCTTTCGGAACTCATGATCTGCTGACACATGTCCTGCTTGATCAACGGTTTTGCTCCCACTTCGGAAGTTTGACCTTTCAAATCATATCAACGGTCATGTGACCCTCTTCTTGATCGACGGTCAAGATCTCCTTCGGGTCTCTGGACTTCTGAGATCTCAAATCTCAAATTTCTTTTCCCCAATGATTTTTACTCAGAGTTCATGATCCATTGACGCGTGTCCTCCTGATCTAACAATAAAGGATTTCTTTGGGTATTTACCCAGAGCTAAAATATGTGCACCATGTCTCCTCTGAATCCAACGGCTATGAACCACTTCAGGACCTTACCCGGAGTTCATGGATTCATGCCACGTCTCCCTTAGATCTCACGACCCAAATTTTACTTCGGGTCTTCAAGTCTTTGCACTTCGGCAATCTTGGATCTCAAACTAAAATCTCACCTCAAATTTCCTGGATCTCATGATATGATGACAAGTGTCCACTTATAGATCGATGGCTCTCAACCCTTCAACTCTTTGGGCTTTGGATGTTTCAACACTTCAACCTTTGCCTTCCTCTGGATCTGTCAACCTGTCGACATGTGTCCTCCTGGTACCAACAGTCCATATTTTCTTCGGCTCTCCGACCCTTCATGATTCAGGAGTCTCAAGTTTCAAACTTGCCTCCTTATGAAATCATGATATCTGATGGCTCAGATCCACTCTAGTGATCTGACGCCTGAATTTTGCTCTGAACAATCTGACGATTCAGATCTATTCCTATTGATTGGCCAACTAAGACTCTATTTTGGATCTCAGTTCTCTTCGATCTAGAGAAATCTTAGTTCTCAACTCTTGTGAGTTTTCTCTCTACTCTGTGTGCGAAGCACTAAGGTTCACTTCACTCTGATCAAATGATTGTTTATATTTTTCACAGTGATCCCATGGCCACTATCGCTCCTCCTCCTGAGCTTCTGATTTCTCTATAGCTTAGAATATTTTCTATGTGTTCAAATGTTTCGAACCTTTTCTCCTCCTATGAGTCCAACTATAAGCTCTCTCTAACACTTTATGGAAAGTGCTATCCCTTTTGATCTTTGTACTTAAAAGGATTTTTATTCCCCACGCACACCTTGCATTCTCGGGATTTGAATAACTCAAATCGAAGGATTTCTTGAAAAGAAATTATTCTCTCCCACCTGGAATTACTCTGGTTCGGGTTCTTCGACGCTTGGTCATTTCACCACGCTGTGCACACCTTGCACCCATATAAGTTTCCTTTTTTCTCTCTGAACTTCTCTGAGTCACTCCGAGACTCAGTCGACGCATTCCTTGCATTCGAGATGCACACCTTTCATACGACTATCAGAAGAGAAACAATTGAAACTCATCCAGTTTCGTCACGAACTCATACGGTCAATCTCTCGAACAATCATACATGAACAAATTGAAATAAATCACATACACAGAATATAACATTCATTCATCCATACATCAAATGAACACAGTCCAAGGATTTGGGACAATTATGTTTGTTCTATTGATTCATGAAAACAAATTACATAGTGTTTGTTCTACTCTACTCTACTCTATTGATCCCTCTGATCTCTAACAATACTCATACATTTTGATCTATTACAATGCAACAATAAACTATCCAAGGACTGGCTCCATGATCTCTCTCGTCATGTCTGCAACCTATCCTATCAAACTCTTAGCGGTTACTTACTCTATCCTATTACAATAACTAACAATTATTTCCAGATAAGAGTCAACACTCAATATCTGCAATCCCTTACAGTCCTTCACGACTTTACAAACAAGTTACATTTTTAAAATGTTGTTTACAAAATACCTCAACAACCCGATTTAATTCTGAGTTAATTTCTGATTTGAAATTCTGTCATTGCTAAGATGTTGTTCCTTTGCCTCCACACTTGCCTTTTGAATTTGAAGGTGATGCTCCTGCATCACATACATAGTACACCAATGTTTTTACATGGAAACCCGAAGCGGGAGAAAACCACAGAATGTTTTTTCTTATATGTATTTAAGAATTACATTCATTGGAAGCACCAACTTCCTTTGTTTTCCAGCTGCAAATGGAAGGAGGTTCCAACCCCCTAATTTCTCAGGCTACAACCCGAGGGAAGCTCCAACTCCCCAATTCTCTGGCTACAACCAGAAGGAGGCTACGACCCCCTATTTTCTCCAGCTACAACTAGAAGATGGCTACAACCACTTATCCTTACCCTGTCCAACCGCGATGACGTATAAGTAGAATGATGGAACCACTGTCACACTATCATTGTGATATATAATGTTGTAAACCTATACCAATCAACCTGTAATAAACTTGTACCATAAACAAGTACATCAACCATGCACCAACTTGTACCTCAACCTGTAATAAACATGTACCATAAACAAGTGCATCAACCATGCACCAACCTGTACCAAACTTGTACCATGAACAAGTGCATCAACCATGCACCAAACTTGTACAAATAACCTATCACAACAACCTGTCCAAACAACCTATTACAACAACCTATATCATCAATCTTATCAACCAAATCAGATCTACTCACCAGGATCAATCACCAAGACAACTCTCAAATATGTGCATCAACCAAGCATAACACAACAACTCATAATCATCACCCATATCAATATTTTCTTCTAATAATATACCAATACAAGTATGCTACATCATCCATAAACCATGTGTCAAAAATACTACTAACAAGTGCCTCCAACCATGTGCAAAGTATGTACCAATCATGTATCAACTACTCATCAACTATGACTCATCAATATGTACCAACATAATCAACTATACACCTCATGTATGTGCCAACTCATCAGCTACTTTCATAAACCAAGTACCCAACATGTGCCTCAACCAAAATCCCTCATCAATCCATATCTCATTTGTAAATCTGTAATAGACCTATTGTATATGATTGCATACCTACAAACCTTCCTTAACTTTAACAACAAGAGAATAGCATCTTCATCAAACTTTACTTTAGTCTCACATGACTAGTTTTGGATTAGTCAACAACCCTAACTTGAAATAATCATTACTATGTACCTGTAATGAATAAATATCTGAAAATGATACACGATGTTCTTCAATGTCTTTTATGCAATTCTTCTAGGTCTCACTACTTGGAACCTCTCAGAAAAGGATTTATAGAAAAAAATTCCATACCTTGTTGAATTTTTGATTATTCTAGAGAATGAACTTGTAGAGAGTGCCCCACACGAAATATTTTTTGTATGGATCTTAGAAAGCATCATCAAAATAATTTATCCTCCCTTGAATTTTGGCTTTCTTTACTTCACCTTCCCTCTGAAATTCATCTTAGATATCCTTTGGTTACCTCAGTCACCTATAGATATTTAATATGCTCAAGTGTAATTAAAATGAGAGAGCCTTGCCTCTTATTTATACTTTCATGTAGCTTCCTCAAGGGGTTACCTTTTAACCATCTTAACCAACTTTCCTTATTTTAGGGTTAACCAACTTCTAACCACTTTTCCAATTAGTAATTTATCCATTAACTTTATTATTTAAATATTTTATTTTGTATCCAATTTGACTTATAGTACACTCATCACTTCACTTTACCTAAAGGGGTTACCTTCTAACCATCTTAAACCACTTTCCTTATTTTAGGGCTAACCCACTTCTAACCACTTGTCAACTTAGTAATTTCTCCATTAATTTTATTATTTAAATAATTTATTTTGTATTCAATTTGAATTCTAGTACACTCATCACTTCACTTTATTATTTACCTTCTAAAATCTCTTAAACCACTTTGACTACTTTGACATTTTGGGGCTTCTAGATGACTCATGAGGGTTCTCCAACTTCACATGGCCATAACTCTCTAACCGTGAGGAGTTATATGAGGTTCCACGTACCACTAGAAATGGAATGACATGTACTATCCATTTAAAATATTATTAACTTCAAATATATCAAAACTCATACAATTATCCATCAAACAAACTTGGGTCCATTACCCAAACCTGGGTTCTCCAACTTCTCATGGTCATAACTCTCTAACCATGAGGATTTATGTGACATTCCACATATCACTGGAAATGGAATGACATGTACTATCCATATAGAATAGTATTACCTTAAAACATATTAAAACTCATACCATTATACATGAAAAAACCTTGGGTCCATTACCCAAACCTGCGTGCTACTGGAATTCGCTACCGGACTTTCTCCAAGGGTTGACATCAATCAATAATGGTTGACATCAATATATAATATCACCCTCCAATGGTTGACATCAATGAAAAACAACAATCCATACCAATTTTCCATCAACGTAAGCCAATTGTCTAACAGTATAATACTTGAAGGTTAATCTGTTGTTAGATCGTATTCAAGGAAGACAATATGTAGAGTCAACAAAGGGAAAAGGAATTGATAATATGTATAATATGAATATGAATATGGACGATTATGTGAATCCTACAACTGATGGCATACTTAGTTGGATAAGTATTATTTAATGTGTGTCAGATTTGGAAGAAGCTTTAGAGAATTGGAAATAAATACTACATGAAGTATTGACAAGAAAATGTGCTTGGATTACCCATGCATTGTGATGGATTGGAACTGAAATAATTGAACCTCCAAGGTATGATGGACTAACTTATGTAGTTTATTTAGTAAGATAATTTTGATTGTAAATATCATATGAGAAACGATTATTACCTTTATACTTTGTGCCAAAATAAACCCTTGTGAGATGGTGGGTTGTGCACAAGGTTGGAATAGGATATTGGCAGTAGTACACAAGGTTATTACAAGTCATATTCAGAACAAAGAATGAAAGTATCATTCCCAAGTATAATGGATTAAGTTTCCCAATAGACCATATTACAAAGTGCACTACGATGTGTAGATTAGTACCTCGGCATGAGTGGACACACTTGTTTGTGCATACTCTGGATGCAATTCCAAATAATTGGTACATAGAACTAGAAGTGTGCATAGTGACAAGATATTGGGAAGAGTTGACCAGGAACTTCAAGGTAACATTCAAATTTGAGAATGATGATCCTTTTATTGATTCAACCTTGAAAGTTATCAATAATAATATTTTTGAATGAGAAGATTCTATAGGGTCCGTACCTTTATATAATGTACCTATATTTTCTACGACATTTGAGGGGGTACTGGACTACTATAATGTTGTGCAACAATACCAGGAGGATGAAGAGCCCAGGAATTTGCAGATACCAGAAATTGAAGGGGAGCGTGCAATAGAAGGAACGAAGCTTGAGTCAACTATATATGGAAAGCCCATAAGAACATGCAAAGTGAACATTGGTACAAAAGATAAGATTAAGTTTACGAACTTAGGAGACTACTGGAGAATTGATGCAATCAAGATTATTGCCCAATTACTGCGTGAATATCAAGATATGCTTCAAACTACGTTCTCAAAGATGAAAGTAATTGCGGGGAGTTAGGAGAGATGAATATTTTGTTGAAGCTAGATGCCAAATCTGTGAAGTAGAGACCATATAAAATGAATCCCATGTATATGCATAAGGAAAAATCAAATATAGAAAGGATGTTGGAGGCTAGAATTATAGAACTTGTTGAAGAATCATAATGGATCAGTCCAATATTATTTCAGGATAGGAATACATAAGGAATCAAAATATGTGTAGATATGATAAAGTTAAATGATTATTGTTTACATGACCCATTTCCTACCCCATTTACAGATGAAGTGTTGGAGAATGTAGGAGGGAAGGAAGCATATTCATTCATGGATGGATATTCAAGATATCATCAGATCAAAATTGCACAGGAACATAAATATAATACTACATTTGTGACATAATGGGGGTGTTACCAGTACACAATGATTCTTTTTGGATTGAATAATTCACTGACAGTATTCTCTAGAGTGGTCGTAGCATCATTTAAAGAGTTCATAAGTTCTTATAAGTATTATTAGATTTCCGAACAATATATATCCTATTGAAAGATCGTATTGATATATTTCACTTGATGTTGGATAGGTGTAGGAATTATCAGATATATTTGAATTTAAAGAAATACAATTTTTGTTTGTTGTTTGTTATCTTACTAGGCCATGTAGTATGTAAGCAAGGATTGTTGGTAGACCCCGCAAATATTGCGTTGATTGTTGACTTACCACCACCTACTTCAGTGTGATAGTTATGAGAAATGTTGGGATATACAGGATACTATAGGAAGTTCATTAAAGGATATGTGCAGAATACAACCTCTATGGAAAAATTGCTAAAGAAAGAGAATAAGTTTCAATGGAGTGAATAATTCTAGTAAGGTTTGGATACTTTGAAGCACAAATTAGTTACCACACTAATTTTGATATTTTCAGATTGAAGAAGGAGTTTCATGTTCACATGGATGTGTCATCTATATATTTAGGCACAATGTTAGCTCATCCTGGAGAAGGCGATATAGATCATACCATTGAATTTGCAAGCAATAAGTTGTCAACTAAAAAACATAATTATACTATGATAGATCATGAAGGGTTAGAAATGGTGTATGCCTTGCAAAAGTTCAAACATTACTTGTTGGGTTCACACTTTAAGATGTACATAAACCATTATGCACTAGGATATTTTGTCAACAAGCTAGTGTTGGGGGGGAGAATATTCATATGGATATTATTGTTCTAGGAATATGACTTTGAAGTGATTTTGAAACCAGAAAAATTTAACTCAGGACCGAATCACTTATCATGCATACTGTCAAGTGAAAATGAAGGAAACTTGGATGACAGTTTACCATACACACACCTATTTTCAATTCATATGGTTGATGATTATTTTTTATAAATTATTCATCTCGCGGGTACATGAGTAGCCCCACCAGACATTACAGTGTCACAAAAAAAGAAGTTAATAGTGAAGGCATTAGACTACCAGCTGATAGAAGGAGATTTATATAAGTTAGGCACATATAGTATTTTGCAATGATGTGTATTAGATCATGAAAGGAATATGATTTTTTCAGAGGTGCATGAAAGAGTTGTAGGAGGTCATTATGCAAGAAAAACAAAAACTTAGAATATTTTGCGCACAAGATTGTGGTGGCCTACTCTACACAAGGATGCTAAGGAATTATGTCAGATTTGTGATTTTTTTCAGAGACTTAGGAATCCTTCTAGGAGATATTATATTCCATTATTAGAACAAGTGACATTACAAGCTTTTGATAAATGGGAAGTGGAATTTATTGGGAAGATTAATCCACTATATAAGAGGTTGGGAGATAGGTACATCATTATTGTGACACACTACTTAATGTTGGAATACTAACGGGGGGGGTATGAATCAGTATGAGCACTTTTTACCACTTTCAATAACAAAATATAATATTCAAATTTATCAGCATTATATCATTTATGATTGAATTCAATATATCATGATTATATAACCATAAGCAATACAATTCAACAATATCAAATAAGATACATAGTACACCATAATTTATGTGGAAAACCAAATGGGATAAAACCACAGAACGATTTCTTATATATATCAAGAATATATTCATAGGAAGTACCAACTTCCAAGTTATCTAGCACCAATTGTAGTGAGAAATAAACCCCTTTATTTATAGGCATCAACCTGAAGGAAGCACCAACTCCCTCAATTCTCTGACACCAACGGGAAGTAGGAAACAACCCCCTGATTTACAGGCACCAACCTGAAGGAATATCCAACTCTTTGAGTTCTTCAGAAGCAACCAAAAGGAGGCTACAACCCGCTTTCCTTGCCTCGTCTTGCCACCCTAAAATATACGTGTAAAATCAAACTGTCACTACCATTGATGAACCTGTAACTTCCACTGTCACTGATACATCAACCAACATGTCATTGTCACTATCACATCAACCTATGACTATCACTGTCACATCAACCTGTGACTACCTCTATCTTATCAACCTATCATTGTCACTGTCACATCAACCTGTGACTACCATTGTCTTATCAACCAACCACTGATGATCAACCAATCATCCAACCCTGTCAATGTCACCGTAACTGATAGACCATCATCAACCAATTTCAACTAGATCCACTCGCATGGATACCAAAACCATCACAAAACCATGTGCATCAACTATGTACATCAACCATCAACCATGTACATCAATCAAGTACCAAAATTTGTAGCATACCATGTACATCAACCATTTACATCAAACCTGTACCATATCATGCATCAACCATGTACCAAATTTGTACCATACCATGTACATCAACCATGTACCATATCATGCATAAAAAATGTACCAAACCTATACCATAATATGTACTTCAACTATCTACATTAACCATGTACCATACCAAGTACATCAATCATGTATCATATCACGTACATCAAGCATGTATCAAACCTATACCATCTCATGCATCAACCATATACCATGTGACTCCTGATATATCTCAATCATTCCATACAACGTGTACCATAAGATATCATCAATGTAGTGTCTCAAGCATAACCAATATAGCCAAGATACTAAGATACCAATATAGAAAATATATGCTTCTAATCAATGTACCATAACATCACTAAGGTGTACCTGAACATGTACTATCGTCACCAAGAATGTACCATATGATATGGCTCAAGCATTTGATAACATCACCATGACATATACCAAACTAGATACCAGGATAGCCAATATATACTTCTAACAATGTATCATATCATCACAAAGGTGTACTATCATCATCAATACATGCCTCATGCATGTACCATAAACATAACCATCAATAACACATGTAAATCATACCTTTAAACTTGTAATAGACCTGATATACAAAATTATAGACCTACAACTCTTCCTCAACTTTAGCAATAAGAGAATATCATCTTCATCAAACTTTACCTTAGTCTTGCAGGACTAGTTTTGGATAAGTCACAAACCCTAGATTTCAACAAGCATAACTCTGTATCTGTAATGAAGAAAGGTCTAAAATTTTAGCCACAGATACTATGAGATCATTTTTCCATATCCTTGAAATTTTAGAGTCTGAAACATCTCAAAACAAAAGTTATAGAAAAAATGGAAAACCTTATTGAATTTTATCCTATTTCGGAGAGCTAACTTGTACAACATGCCACACACTCAATATTTGATATATGATTCTGAAACTTTCACACAAAATACTACACAATATTCTTTTTTCACTAGAATCTATATCACATAATTTGGATTCTCCATGAATAAGTTAGCATTTTTTTACCCGGAACACTTGTTTGAGAGTAGTTTCAGGACTACTCCAAAACCTTATCTTACATAGATTGTATCTCCAAAAGTAAAGGGATCCAAAAGATGAAATTTTTACCACATGTATATTGATATGTATTCTCAATATCCTCCAATACAAATTATCTGAATCATTATAGAAAAAATGTTATAGTGAAAATGGTAATATGACATTTAAATAACATACCTTAAACACTTTATCACAAGACTTCACCCTCCCTTGGAATTTCTCCCTTATTCACTTAATATTTCCTCTAACATTTTCCTCAGAACTCCTTGGTTACCTCAGATAAAAATAAATTGATTTAATATAAAAAATGTACTCATAGGGTCCTTATTTATATTATATATGACAACCTCTTTTTAGGGTCGACTTGACCCAAATAAAATTCAATTTTAATTTTAATGATTATTCCATTGAGGTTGACATTACCAACAACATCCTTAATATTTATTTTAATATTTATTGCAATGAGGTTGACTTGTAACTTCTTGTTTGCAACAACTTTTATTCTTTTAATTAATTTGGGTCTAAATTGTCACTTCTTTTTAAAACTATTTAGGGATTCTTAACCATTCTTCAGGGATTCTAACTTCATGACCTCATAACTCCTCAACCATGAGGAAATGCATGGCATACCACCTACCGTTGGAAATGGTATGACGAGGACTACCCACATATGAGTGTGTTACCTACATTTTCATTTCCCTTCATGTCTGTATTCCTCAAACAACTTTGATCTCCATGACCACACCTCTGGGGCTTCTTGTAGACTTCTTCAAAGCATCTTCCCATGAGGGCCATGCTTAGATATATGACATAAGGGGACCACTTTGTATACTTCTCCAAATACACCCAGCACACCCGTTGACATCAATGACAACCAACTATCAAATAATATCAATGAACACCAACTGTCTATACCCCCCTTTGGCATTGATTTCAACACTCATAGTCCACATGTGACCAATTCTCTTGAGCTTTCTCTCCTCATGTTTTTATCCCCCTTTGAAATCAACATAAAAGGGTATCTCCCTTTGGGGATGCTCCCCATTTCTTCCTTCTTGTGATATTTATCTCGTGATCTTTCTCTTTCTCCTCCTTTTACACCATGGGTAAAGGAGTAACTCCCCTTGTCCATATGTCTCCTTTGAACAATATCTCTTTGACTTCATGTGCTCCCCCTATGGTCATAATTTTCATCTTTCTTTCTCAATATATTTCTTTGAAAAATTCTCTCCCTTGACTTCTCTCTTAGATGTCGTGTAGATCAATGTGGGATTTTGTACATACTCCCTTTCCTCTCTTCTAGTGTTACTTGTCCATTGGTGCTTCTTCTTGTATTGCAATGACATATATAAAAATAATTCAAGGTTACTTTACTTCAAATCTTCATGCCTTGTCAAGTTCACATTACCATGTTGTTCAACAATTTCCTTCTGAGGATATAGCTTATGTTGACAGTTTCTCTTCCCTGTTCTACTATTCCTTGTATTGATTTCCTTCCTAATTCCACTTGTCCACTTATTCCAATTGTTTCTATGCCTTCATCCACTATCATATATCTTATTTGATTAATGTATTATGTACTCTCTACTAAATATCTCATGAATCCATCTCTGTCCATATGTCATAAAATATCCATGACTTTTCTACTCAACTACATACAATGTTGACCCATATGTTACTTTAACAATATGAAGACTTCTTCAAATATTATGTAAATGATCACTACATATTCCTTGTTCTCAAATTTTCTTCTCAATTTGTAAATCAAACTTTACATGCCTGGAACAATCTCTACTAAATATATCCCTGTCTAAATACATACATGGAATCCTCTATACAATTATGAACCTCTACCAATGGTATTATTTATAACTATCAGTTTATACCTGCATGGGAATGTGTTCACAAGACATTTTGTACTTCTATAATCAAACCACTCTGAAACTATCTTCCCAAAATATGCAAACCCTTAAAAATAATTGAAAGATAGTTCTTTGATATGTATAGTTGTTGCTTAGACTCCCCCTTTTCAACATTCATATTCATTGGGAGTCTCCAAGTTAGATGGCTCGGAAAAATATTCGCTTTGATGCAGAGTAATATTCCTCTTCATATGTGGATTCTGTGTTTTCCTTTTCATCCTCTTTCTGAATTATGATGTTCTTTCCATTTTCTTCCTTTGACATCTTCCTCTTTATCCTCTTCCTAGATTCTAACACCTTCCTCTTTTCCTGTAGGTTCATCATGATCTTGCGCTAATGAAAATACTACGAGTATGATCTCTAGAACCGAGTATTCATTCACTTGTTCTTATTATTTTTCATTTTTCTCCAAACCTTCTTGTATCTGACATCTTCCTTTTTGTATGTATATTTTTCTCATCTCTTACTACTACAAATCCTGAATGAATGATTTCTGATTGTTCTTCCTTCATTTGTTCTTCCTTTACCTATTCTTGTTTTCTTTTCCAAATATTTTTATATCTTCTATCAATGTTCTTTTTCATATAAGTATCCATCATGATTCTACAATAATTATTTATGTGTCCATAGTTATGGCATTTGTAATATTCAATATTGTATGGAGTCACATATGCATTTCTTGCTTGACCATTTTTTCCATAAGATCTACAATCTGCATCTTTATGTCCAAAATTAGAACACATAAAACAATGAACATAAAAGAAACTTTCAAACCTAGAAGTGAATGATATTTTTTGTGTTGTGGTCCTTTTGAACTCATGCCTTTGTTGATCATGATATTCTCTTCAGTTGTTTCCTTCACAAACATTGAAAATTATTTGATACTTGAAAGTGGAGGGTATTCTTTGATATGTGTCTTTTTTTTTAATCATCTTCTTGAGTCTTTTTCATTTCTGGAATGTTCTCCTTTGAGGGATTTCATTCTTAGAGTCTTTGATCACTTATTCATAAATCTTAGCCTTCTCTTAATTCTTCCTTTCTATTAACCTGTAACTTTTCTCTTCAAAATTCTTTACTGATGATATGGAGCTTCATCTTTCTTCAATGTTCTTAATGAGCTTGACAATTTTAACTCTTAGTGTGACAATTTCTTCTTCAAGCTTCTCACACCATTCTTCTTTCTTCTTCATCTTTATCTTCATAATTTCTTCCTTTCTCTTCGTTTCTTCAAGTTGTGTCTTCAAAGAGACAATTTATTCTTCAAGTATTCTTACTTGTTGACTGAATTCTGCTTCATTATTATTTAATTCCTCAGATATTTCCTTGAGATGGCTAGTAAAAATAGATTCTCTCTTCTCTACTTCTTTTCTTTGCGCTACTATTTTGGATTCCAAAAACTGCTTTTCTTCTGACTAACTTTTGCATGTTTCTTCAATCCTTCTAAATTCTTCTATTTGGACTTTTAGTTTTGTAATAATCTCTTGGACTTCGTCAAAGTTGGGATTTTGAGACCCCTTCTTTATCTTGATCAATTTTTCCTTGAGTGACTTGTTCTTCATTCTTTCATACATCAGATTGTCTAAAGTGCTGATTAATTTTTCTTCAAAAGTTACTATTCCTTCTTCACAACCTTCTTCTTCTAAATCTACCTGACATGAACAACATCTTTCTTCTCGTTCTACTTCAACATCTTATTTATTCTTATTGGTATTCTCTTACTCTGTGATAGAATGGGATTCCTTAAAGTATAAATTATGTAGCTTATCCCAAAGTTCTTTGGATGATGATAATTGTCCTGCTTTGTCTTTAACTAAATCACATAATCCTTCCAAGATGAAATCCATTTCCATTTTGTTCTTTCTTTTCAATTTCTTCTTGGCTCCAGTCTTTGGTTTCTTTGTAACAGTGTATCCTGACACAACTGATTGTCAAGCATCAAACCCTTATGCTTGTAAAAATGTTATAATTTTTCTATTCCATGTATCATACTTTAGACCAATCTGACCATAAAACAATGGTACTCCATTAAATATGTATCCATTATCCATGACATCCATGATGTTCCTTCCAATGGTTAAACTGATTTCTTGAAGGACCTTCTATGATACTAATTTTTGGAATACTGAGAGGGGGGTGGTGAATCAGTATGATAAATTTTTACCACTTTCTATCACAATATGTAATCTTCAACTTTATCAGTAGTATATCATTTATGATTGGATTTGATATATCATGAGCATATAACCATAAGAGGTACAATTCAACAATATCACATCAGATACATAGTACACCATAATTTAAATGGAAACCCAAATGGGAGAAAACCACTTAATCCTTTCATATATATATCAAGAATACATTCATAGGAAGCACCAACTTCCAAATTCTCCAACACCAACTAGAAGGAGGAACCAACCTGAAGGAAGCACCAACTCCCTAAGTTTTCCAACACCAACATGAAGGAGGAAACAACCCCTTGATTTACATGCACCAACTTGAAGGAAGCTCCAACTCCTTAATTTCTATGACACCAACCAGAAGGAGGATACAACCTGGTTTTCTTTCCCCATATTGTTTCCATAAGATATAAGTGTAGAATCAAACTATCAATACCACTGATCAACCTATAAATTCCATTGTCATCGATACATCAACCAACCTGTCATTTTCACTGACACATAAACCAATGACTATTAGTGTCGCATAAACTTGTGAATGTTTATGTCTCATCAACCTGTCATTCTCATTGTCACATCAACTTGTGGCTATTGTTGTCTAATCAACCTACCACTTATGATCCTCCAAACTGTCACTGTCACCGTAACCGATATACCATCATCAACCAACTATAAGTAGATCCACTCCCATGGAAACCAAAACCATCACCAAACCATGTACATCAAATATGTACATCAACCATCAACCATGTACATCAATCAAGTACCAAAACATGTACCATACCATGTACATCGACCATGTACATCAAACATGTACCATATCATGCATCAACCATGTACCAAACCTATACCATAGCATGTAAATCAACCATGTACCATCTCATGCATCAACCATGCACCATACCAAGTACATCAACCATGTACCATACCAAGTACATCAACCATTTGCCATATCATGTACATAAACCATGTATCAAACTTGTACCATCTCATGCATCAACCATATACCATGTGACTCATGACATGCCTCAATCATGACATACACCATGTAGCATAATATATCATCAATGAAATGGCTCAAGCGTAACCAAGATAGCCAAGATACCAATATAGAAATGGTATGCTTCTATCAATATACCATAACATCATAAAGGTGTAACTCAACATATAATATCATTGCTAAGAATGTACCATAAGATGTGCCTCAAGCATGTGATAACATCACCATGACATATACCAAACCAGATACCAATATAACCAAGATATACTTCTAAAAAGGTATCATATCATCACAAAGGTGTACCATATCATGTACCATAATCATCAAGACATGTCTCGAGCATGTACCATAAACATAACCCTCAATAACACATGTAAATCATACCTCTGATCATGTAGTAGACCCAATGCACAAAATTATAGACCTGTAGCTCTTCCTCAACTTGAACAACAATATAATAGCATCTTCATCAAAATTTACCTCATTATCGCAAGACTGTTTTTGGATTAGTCACAAAACCTAAATTTCAACAAGCATAAATCCGTACCTGTAATGAATTAAGGTTTTAAATTTTAACCAAAAATACTCTGAGATATTTTTTCCATATTCTCAAACTTTTAGGGTTTGAAACTTCTCAAAACAGAAGTTATAGAAAAAATGGCAAACCTTGT
Organism: Picea engelmannii; assembly: GCA_009831015.1. Taxonomy (NCBI): domain Eukaryota; kingdom Viridiplantae; phylum Streptophyta; class Pinopsida; order Pinales; family Pinaceae; genus Picea; species Picea engelmannii. The sequence goes on along the minus strand of ML789614.1, from coordinate 255,586 downwards.
TGAATTCTATCCTATTCTAGAGAGATAACTTGTGCATCATGCTACGTGCTCAATATTTTATATCCAATTCTGAAACTCACACAAAATATACTAAGGAATATTATCGTTCCACTTAAATGCATCTCACAGAATTTGGATCCTCCATAAATAATTTTTTGTTGTTTTACCCAAAACACCTATTTGAGACCAGTTTCAGGACTAGTTAAAATCCCTATCTTCCACAAAGTGTATCTCCAAAAGTAAAACGACCCAGAAGAAAAAATATTTACCATAATTACCTTGATATGCATTCTCAATAGCCTCCAATTTTCACTACCTGAATCATTCCATTAAAACATTTATAGTGAAAATGGTAAGATGACATTTAAATAACATACCTTAGAACACATCATCACAAGACTTCATCCTACCTTGGATTTTCTCCCTTATTCACTTAATATTCCCTCTGAATTTCACCTCATATCTCCTTGGTTCCCTTAGATAAAAACCACTTGAGTTATTATAACAAATGAAGTCCTATGTGCCTTATTTATACTAGATATGATGCCCTCTTTTTAGGGCTGACTTGACCCAATTAAAATTCAATTTAATTTTTAATGTTTATTCCATTGAGGCCAACTTTACCAAAAACATCCTTAATATTTCTATTAATATTTATTGCAATGGGGCCAACTTGTAACTTCTTATTTGCAACAAGTTTTCTTATTTTAATTAATTTGGGGTCGAATTGTCACTTCTTGTTACAATTGTTTCAGGATTATTAACCATTCTTCAGGGCTTCCAACTTCATTACTGCATAACTCCTCAACTGTGAGGAAATATATGGCGTACCACCTACCATTGGAAATGGTTGATGAGGTCTATCCATCTATGAGTGTGTTAGACACATTTACACTATCATTCATGTCCTTATTCCTCAAACAAATTCAGCCTTGATGAACACACCTCTGGGGATTCTTGTAGACTTCTTCAAAGCATCTTCATGCGAGGGCCATGCTTAGAGCTACACCATAAGGGGACCACTTTGGAGACTTCTCCAAATACACCCATCACACCTGTTGACATCAATTTCAACCACTACTTGTTGTACTCAATAAAAACCAACTATCCAAGAACATCAATGACAACCAACTATCCATCAACATCAATGAAAACCAACTTTCCAACACTTAGCCAGATGGGTCGAGGCAAAACCATTCAGGGACTGCAGCATCGAGACAACTGCGCTATTTTTTTTTTGAAAATGTGGTGATGAGGTTTGGATTCCCAATAATACGTATGAGTGATCAGGGAACTTATTTTCTCAATAGGACGATTGTGAAACTGACAGAGGAATTTCATATTCATCATCAGAAGAGTACACTGTATCACCCTCAGGAAAGTCAGATAGTACAAGAATTCAATAAGATTCTAGAACATGAATTAATGAAGGTTTATAATGTAATTCAAGATGATTGGTGATACTTACAACAATATTCTGGTTATATAGGACTATAAGCAATAAGTTGACAAAATAAACTTCATTATCACTTGACAACACTTTTCCTCAAAATTTTATTTATTATCCTTTGATACCATCTCATCTAGCGTCATAAAGACATTTTATTTGTAGGAAACTTGACTATTTTTGGTCATATTATTCAAGTTTATCATGTTTATTATGTGTCCTATTACTTTCCTAGTATGGCTCAGCCTTAGTTACTTGATAATATTTTAACATCATATCTATGGTGCAATTATGGTGGATATTAAAGGTTTCCTTTGATTCCATGGGATATTTAGACCATGCCCAAGGATAAGGGGGGTGTTGGATGATTTATGTTTCCACTTATGGGAGTATTATGTTATCCATGTTTTTTGTTTGGTGTCTTCAAATTTCATCTCCTTGGCCTTCAATTGAGTAGAAGCATGGAAAGGAAAGACAAGGCATGGCATGGCATGGAAATACAAGACAAGGCATGGAAAGGCCAGGCAAGACATGGCATGTCAAGGCAAGGAAGGGCATGGCATGTCAAGGAAAATATTGGAAAGGAAAGGAATGGTATGTCAAGGCAAGGTATGGCATGCCAATTCAAGGCATGGAATGCCAAGGAAAGGGAAGGAATGTCAAGGAAAGGCATGGCATGTAAAGACAAGGAAAGACATGGCATGTCAAGGAAAGGTAAGCAATGAAAAATCACGGCATGCAAATCAAAGCCATGGAAACACAAGGCATGGCATGGAATGGAAAGGAAAGGGATGTCATGGCATTGGAAGGCATGTCATGGCATGGTAAGGCATGACATGTCATGTCATGGCAAGGAAAGGAAAGGTAATACAAGGGAAGGGAAGAAAAGGAAATGCAAGGCATGGAAAGGAATGTCAAGGCAAGGCATGTCAAGGAAAGGAAATGCAAGGAATGTCATGGCATCAAATCGAGAGGAAAATCATGACATGGAATGGAAAGGAAAGACAATACAAGAAAAGGAACAAGAAGGCATGTCAAGGCATGACAAGGAATATCACGGAAGGGAATGCCAAGGACGGGCAAGGAAAGGCATGGAAAAGGAAGGAAATGCAAGGCAAGGCATGACAACACATGGCAAGGAAAGAAAAGGCATGGCATGGAATGGAAAGGAAAGACAAGGCATGGAAAGAAAAGGAAAGGAATCACAACGAAAGGAAATGCAAGGCAAGGCATGGAAAGGAACAACAATGCATGAAAAATCATGGAAAGGAAAGACAAGGCATGTCATGGAATGGAAAGTAAAGACAAGGCATGGAAAGACATGACAAGGATATTTCTTTAGACTTTGAGATGCTACTGAAAGATAAGTCAACCAAGCTCTATTTAAAACAATTATTTTCATGCAAAACCAAATGAAATGTACACACAACTGATTCAGGAGTATTTTGTGTTCCTAAGGACTTCAAGGATCAAGGATGCCCTAGATCTATAGATCTGAGCAAGAAAAAACAAGAAAAACTACTAAAAATCCAAAATTTGGGGGGGGGGGGGGGGGGGGGATGACGCTGGTTAGACAATGCTAACCATGGTCATGACGCCCTTTTAGCCACTATACCTAGAGGCATGCCACTTTTTGCATGGGTATAAACAATGATAGTCTTCAAAAGTGGACAAAACTCATGGGAAAAGTAATGGTTATGGCATACTTATGTGTTGAAGTGTTCCTATACCTAATGAAGACCTATCCATTTATGAAATATAAGAGAAGAGGACATGTATACTTGTTAACTCTCAAAATATATTCAAGGAAAACATAATCATATATATCACAAAATTAAGAGGGTTTGTACTTAAGCTTATGTAATAGAAATAACAATTGATAGTTAAATTGTATAACAAGATATTTTATGATATTTACTAATGTTTATTAGAGTTTTTGAATGTTTTACATCATTGGAATGACATCTTAGCTATAACATGTTTGAATTTTTTTTATCATATGTGCACTTTGATATGATGTAATATGATTATCGTTGCATTTCATATGTTGTAATATTAGATATATCACATAGAAATTAATTATTGCATGAAATAAATAATAAATTTTCATTCTAAATGAATTATTTTGCAAAACAAGGATCTTCCAGAAGATACATATCATCCTCATCAAATAGATCTAGATGACATTCAGTCCGATGTTGAGATTGTAGATGATTCTCATGATGACACATATACAGATGATAGTGAGGCTGATGTCGATGCATATGACAATGATGTTGATCATGATGATCATGACAACAATGGTGATGATGATGATGTTGAGGTAGTTGTTGGTAGCAACCAATGACATTCGTGATCATATAGACTACATCATGGGTCATTTTTTATATATTTTTATACTCCCTCTTTTCATGGTTACTGTCATATGTATCATTTTTATGGCCTCTAGTACCATATTTTTAAGTTGTATCATTTTGACTTATATCATTTGAACATGACGTATCATATTGACTTGTATAATTTTCTCTTACGTAATTTATCATCTTTATTTATATCATTTGTACATAATGTATTATTTTGACTTATGTCGATTGTTGGACATGTATCATTTCACATGTTATTGATCTACTATCATAATTGACTTTCACTTATTTTAGTTATATATGATAATGATGTTATCAATATTGACTAGTCAAATTTTATAAATTTAAAGTGGTTGATGATTTTTGGATGCATATTTATTACATATGATGGTTTTGATTTACTTCTCATGATGGATGTTTTCAAATTCACTTACATTATATATATTTGACTCACTTGTTTTAATTATAGATGATGATCATGTTATAATAAATATTTTGTTATTTTATATATATTGGATGTTGTAGATTCTATTTTGATGGAGATTTAATAAGTTTAATGATGTTAATTTGTATGGATGTTTGTTTCCCTAAAAATTATTTATAAATGTTATCCTATAAAATACGCCAAATGAATTTATATGACTTACTGTATAATCATATAAGTTATTTAAGAGACATGATATATTTAACTAATTGAATGTAAATAAAACATATTAAATTAATAAATATAAGAAAAAAAAAAAAACATTTTTGGAAGAAAAAAAGGAAGCAAAAATGGAAGCCCAATTGGAAGAAAAATTGGAAGCCACACCAGAAGCAAAACAGGAAGAAAAATTGGAAGCCAAACTAGAAGAAAAACTGGAAGCAAATCGAGAAGAAAAACTAGACATAAAAATGGAAGCCAAACTAGAAGCCAAAATAGAATAAAAAATGGAAGCCATATCAGAAGTAAATATGGAAGTAAAACTGGAAGCCAAACTAGAAGCCAAACGCGAAGAAAAATTGGGAGTCATATCAGAATAAAAAATGGAATCAACTCCTGGCGCTATTGCTGATGCTATTCCTGGCTCTAATCCTAGCATCATTTTCAACACTATTCTTGATGCTAAACCTGGCACTATTCCTGGTGCTATTAATGGAACCATTTTCCCTGCACTAAAAGTCCATATTGCACCCTGTTTTGTGCTAGAAAAGGTGTCTAATTCATGAAATGAAATAAACTAAATTCCAGTGCTATCTTAGGCACTAATTTCCTATTCTGTTGTAGTGACTCAAGATGAATCTTAAGGCCATATTTGCAGTAATGAAATTGTGCAATATTTGGGAATTTTTCCCTCTCTCTCTCTCTTTCTTTTGAAATTATCGGACCTCAAACAATTATCATCTCAACTGAAAAATTCTCTCAACTATCAGAGGCATTTTTCGACAATTGTGTAAGACAATCAATCTTGAAAGGAGGATGAAATGGTGGATCAGGGGAAAAACAAAATAAACATACAGGGCACTGCTAAGAATGAATCATGTAGCCTATGGAAAAGAACAATGTGTTAATCAATTAAGAATTCATTAGATCTCACATATGCATACATATAAATAAAAAATTACTTCAAATAGTTAACATCTTTACACATTCAAACATGTGGGTGTACCCTCTGCATATCATTTAAATGCACAAAGAAAAAGACAAGAATTTGTCATACATTAAGAGGAAATCAATTATGTGTCATTACCAAACATCAAACAATAACATTGAACATGGTGAATGGCTTGTTTCTTAAGCTTTAATAAATTATATCTGATCCAAGAGAATTAAGAGCAGAAGGAGATGGTTTACGAGAACAAAAATTCTATAAGGAAGGAATTAAATATTGAAACTTACACACAGGGGATGAATCTCTGTTACCTGTTGCATTTATCAACCAACTATGCTCAATGCATCTTTGTGGTCGAAAAACTTTGTTTGCAAGAAAATATTTAACTACCCAAAGTTTCGACCTTGATAATGGATTCGTGCTTTGTTTTTTTATCCTTCTCACTCATTCCCTAAAATAGCTTCTTTAAAATGCTTCCCACTTCTTGAAATTGTTTTCCAACTTCTTTATTCCTAAGCGATTTTCCTCCTCGTAAAATTTGGTTTACCTTTACCTAGGAGAAATTCTATTATAGAGAGAGATCGTGAGGTTGCTAGAAAATTTCCAGCCAAAATATACATCGCACCTGACTCTTGAAGATATCAATGTAATCATTTATTCTGCAAAAAATCAAAAATATACTGCAGATATCACTCGACTCAGCCACTATTGGATCAAAAATTGGTGAGAAATCTTAGTCTTCGATCATAGGTATCCCATCAGATAAATAAAGGCCTACAAAGGAATAAAAATCGACAACCTAGATATGGACCACTAATCTGTGATCGATATAAAATGTGAGTCATTGATTTTCCTTGACCAATCCTGGAGTTTCTTAAGTATTAATGATTCCAGCAATGTTATCAGTTGGGTCCCACACACAAATGGGATATTTTCATTTGTTTGCATGGACTCTGATGTGGAAAATGGATATGACACATCTCACCCAACTTTAATGTGTTGCTCCATATCTTTGGAGAATTTCATGTATCCACGCAGAAGCCCTTGGTTATCCCTGACAATTCTCTATTAGCAGGCTAACATGACACCTAACCAATAAAAATTGGGATTAGAGATCATATCTATATCATCAATCAGGCGGGGGGGGGGATTTCTTGAATCTGGGTCATTCATCGGAGGTACGCCATTAGAATTATCAACATGTGGATTCAAATCGTACTTTGAAGAATGGACTCCGAATGGATTTGGAATGATAAATGTGGACCGTCTATCAAAGGTCTGAGAATCACTATGGGTCACTAATCTCATTGTGGTCAAAACGAAAAATTCATCTAAGGCGAAGATCAACATGTTGATGCCAGCCTAGACACATAGCAACTTTATACTAGCCAACAAGGAAGATGACATGGAAGGAGAGTGAGACACATGTCACCTAGATTTGATATGATTTGGGGCACTTTTGGTGGGTTCCACATGTCCATGTGGCAGTATATGATTGTCCCTAAAATTACTTTGCAATCAGACTCAAGTGACGCCTGGCCGGGAGGCTACGAGATCAATGATCAAATATGGGTTTTTGATCTCTCGGTACATGGTGGATGATGCGATGAGATATGGGTCATCCATCGGAGGTGCTCCATTTGGAGTGTTGAAGGATCAAGCTCAAACATAACTTCGATAATATGATTGTGAATACTAATCTCAACCATTGATCAGAGGAACAGGAGATCAAATGAGGTTCATTGATCTATAAGTGTTGGAGAGAAAGCATCATCTAAGGCACTTGGTCGTTTTCAGGTAGACTCCATAACCAAACAGAAGATAGGCACTTGGTCTATAGTTCTCAATAGACCATAAGGGTATTTTGTCCTTGTTGGAGCCAATGTTATTATTGTATTTCCTATTACAAGTAAATGAAGGATGAATGAATTTATAAGGTCGTCGTCATATGAGTTAGCATAAAAATGTTGAGCTTCAAGAGCCTCTGTGTAGGCAAGAGTCAAATTTTCCTGAGGAAACTTGAAGAAAACAAAAGAAAAAATCACACGCTTTCATGCCCAAAGTAATATTTAAGATGTAAGGTGCTTATCGAGGTCAAAATGGGGGCTTATCGTGCCCAAAAATATCTTAAGTTCCAATAGTTGAGGGGCTTATCATGAGACCACGTCCTAAAAGTACAACATTTCAGGAGTTTTCTGGATTCCAAGAGATAGACGACTTAGAGAATTTCGCAGACCTAATATTTTAAACCAGTAGTCATCGAAGTTCCCTCATCAGAGTTCCACTAGAGACCTAGCTCCCAACTTATTTGATGGGCACACCTCTAATGAATGGCCCAAATTTGATAGGTTCCATCAGTCATACTCCTGAGAAGATCAATGGTCCACATCTTCTCTCAAGTGATTAAAGCCTCCTGGACAGGGTTCACGTCAACATGCCAACAAGGCATTGTCATAGAAAATAAGATAATTCCATGTGGACACATTGAATCCACCATCTTCACAACAGTGTTCAAAAGGAAACTCACAATATGGAAAATCATAAATCTTCTCTGAATCTTCTTGAAAATGTAAAAATTCATCAACACATACCATATTTATTGAAATAGCAGTGGGTATTTGCAGCTCATGACCATCCTCAAAAGAATAAATCTCCATCTGAAAGGAATTTAGACTAATATCTTGAAAGGAAGAAATATTTTTTGTATCCTCCTGTAGATTCTCTAAAACTTCTTTGCAATAACCCTCTAGTGATGCCTCTTAATTTGAATCTGCAATGCCATCTCCTTCATTTTCAATGTTATAGTAAGCCTCCTTTTCAAAATATTTTTTAGATTCATCATCTCTATTTTCCCCTTCCTCTTCCCTATTATAGGAAAAATCTTCTATATCTTATGAAAATGATTTTAAAATTTCATTGCAGAAACTTCCAAGAGGAATATTAGAGGGATACCTTCTTTTATAATGATAATGAAATAGTATATGAAAATATTTCAGTGAATCTATACAAGAAGTAGGTAAAGATCTATACCATTGTCGAGCCTCTCCAACTAAGGAGAACATGAATAATTTCATGAGGACATATTCATGAAAAATACTTAGTTGATGCATACATAAGTGGAACTCTATCAAATGCTAGGACGAATTATCATCATCATTTTCTCTGAATCTACAATGACAGTATCCCTAGACCTCTATGGTAGGTAAAGGATTAGGAAATCCATGTATATTTGAAAAATATAGTGGATAAAACCATGTAGCTACTATATCATCACTTGATCCTTCCAGTAAAAAAAAATGGAGTCTCCAGTGGGATCACAATGAATAACGAAGTAACAATATTTTCAAGAAAGGTTGAATGGAAGATCCTACTTCTTAATAGGATTATAAAGAAGAATTCATGAGGTCTATCATGTTGATGTTTTACTTATACAACTATAAATTACGGTTCTTATTTATTATTGCAATCATTTAGCACATTAGCTACATAAATAAGATCACTAAAAGAGAGGCAATCACAGAAACAATAGAGACACACAAACTATCCTGGAAAACCCCATGGGGAAGAAAACCCAGCAAAAAAATACTCAATATAGATAGACCAAGAAAAAGTAGAATATCCTCCTCTACTCCTTCACTAGGAAAGAGTAGTGCAATACTTAACCAGGTGATACTAAGACATATACCAAGAACTCTCCTTGATGTCACCTCCAGTTGCAAGAACTTATCCTCCAAGGATTGCACACTTTTTCCTCTTGTTGTTGAGCTTATGAGTGAGTAAACAAATGAGGTATTGACATCCCTTATAAATACTAGTCTACCCAGCCTAAAATCAGGTCTGTGACGACCTGTCCCTTTTACCTCTTAATTTATATTTAATTGTATATGAACAAAAGGGATGGCTTTTAGAAAGGTACAATACAGACTAATTAACAAATATAATATAACAATATTATTCAACACTCCTTGTTAGGTAGAATACTCTTCGAAGTTACAATATTTAAACACTCCCCCTTAACAAGAAGTGTATTCTATTGGAAACATCAATAACAACTGACTAGAATCAATACAACATCAAGAGGAGGAGACATCATCATCAACATTTGGAACATTGTTGGTCATATCTATAAATCATTAGAATTTTTTCTCATCATCAACATCAGTAGAAACTGAGCATCGTCATCATATGCAGTGCAGATATGGAGTAACATCATCATCATCAACAACATGAAGTTGGAACATCAACATCAATAGCGAATATGGAAAAACAACATCAATAGAAACATAATGAGATAGAAGCATCATCATCATCATCAACAACAACAACAATAATAGTGAGAACTATGACAGACTGTCCATCCAGACCTTACGAGGCCTATCTAGGGATAATAAAATCCCCTAGGATACAAATCCTAATGAGATAACACACTACTGACCACAACAAGTATATACATACATAGGCCCCCTGACAGACCGTCCATCTGGAACTTACAGGATTTGTCGAGGTATGATCAATCCCCTAGGATATAAATCCTAACAAGCTTCCCTTCTGGTGGTTAGGATGCCATATTATCATCAATTTCACTCCCCCTTTTGAGGGAAGTCCTTTTGGGATACACCAATATTTTCTCGAAAGTACTCAAACATCACATGTGACAGAGGCTCAGTCAACACATTTTCTACCTACTCATATGTGCCAACATACTGGAGCTTCCCTTTTGTACCATATCATGAATGCAGTGGTACCATATCTCAATGTGATTCATCTTATCATGGAACATTGTGTTGTCTATCATCTTTATGCAACTTTGGTTATCACAAAATGTCATGGTAGAATCCATCAGTCATGGTAGTATTCAATAATTATCTCAGTACCATTTGCATTCCTCCTTTCCTAGGTCGGTTCCATGCACTTGGAACACATGAGCATATTGTTAAGCCACTCATTCTCTCCCACTGAGTATACTTTTATCTCTTTTTCAGACTCATAAAAGGACACGAAAAAAAATCACGAGTATCATTTTAAGTCTTTTTTGGGCTCATTAAAACTGAATGAAAAAGACACATCAAACATACTTGTGTTATAATTTTTTTCTTGTTAAACCATGATGGAGAGGAAAAATACAAAAAAAAAAAAGAGTGGGGGTTTTTCACCATTGTTTTATTCTCAAAAATGGCAGCACCAGTTGAGTCACCCTTGAACATGGAACCTATTTGAGTCTCCATCAAACATTTGCGTTTTATTTTTCCTAGGATCCATCCTAGTAATATGAGTCAGAGATACTCCTTCAGCTGGTTACTCTTCCAGTCATCATGAAGAGTGCTTCAATTCCTCATGCATTGTTGCACTATATTCATCGAGCTCTTGTGTCTTTCTTCCAAGTCACCATTTTGTCATGATATATGTTCAAGGGAAGTTTAGTCCCGAGTCGATCATCTACTGTTTTGTTGAATTTTTTAGTCGTCTATCCATGTGTCAGTTGTACTCAGTGATACTATCTCTTCACATAATCTATCAATGTATGTTTAATGTTGATTGATGGGAGATACATCAAGGCATTTCTTCAACAAATATATTCCTATCGATTTCAACACTTTATCTAGGAGAGGGATCTAGAAACTAGTTAGTACCTTGGAGCTTGTAGTCCTCAGTGGCAATCCTCCTCAATATCCACAATGGTTTTACATCATTTACCATTGATCGATTGATTCTACAAGTTTTCAACACTAACTCATATATTCATACTCTCTATATTGTACTAGCTACCTTGGGGTCCATATTAATCATCGGTGGGTATCTTCGCATATATTAACATTATACATCAATGATTGGTAAGTAGATGGTTTCAATCATGCTCGAAATCCTCTCATGCATTCACATATTGTAGATTCATACCATTGGGGTTGGGTCCATATCCTTATTTTACAACATCTCGTTCGAAGTTTTGATGGAGTATATCACTTATCTATGAGTACTTTGAAGAATTTGGGGGAACTCTCCTCAATGCTCGTTATCTTCCTCATATCTATATGTTGTGTCGTAGATCCACATTGTATTTGTTGGTGACTATGATCATGTTCATGACATAGATCCACATTGTATTTGTCGATGACTATGATTGAGTTCATGATGTAGATAGAAATTGTATTATCTTGTTGTTGGGTATGTGTTATATTATTTCCATGTCTGTGTGTGGGCGCGTCAGATATGACAACTGCGTCTGACGATCCCTCTAGTAGTGCTCTTTGTGTCATGTGCACCGGGTGCTTTCCTAGGGGAGGTCCCAGGGGGGGCAGGTATGCACCCCCCTAATTATGCACAACGTTCAGCAACATTCGGTAGCCCGAGGCAGTGCCCCCAAAAAAAATTTTGGGTGGTTTTTTCTATTTTTAGTGGATTTTGCTATTTTTAGCGGTTTTGTAAATTAATCCTAGATTAAGGGATTAGGGTTTTGGTATCTACGGAATACATAATTTTTTTTTATATATTGTATGGTGAATGGTGAAATTCGATATAATGAAGATAAGAAAGGTTTTCCCGGTTGAGGGTTTCTGGTATAAAATCTATGTGTACTCTGTGTATGAGCCATTGATTAAATTTTGTTTTTCTTAGGAATCTATATGCATTGCTTTACTTCATAGGTTTAAAACTTACAAGTGGTATCAGAGCTCATTTTTGGCTTCAGAGGGATGCCTTTGTTGTTGAGGGTTTGGCTCAGTCTTAATAGATCAATTTTATCTTGGGTCTGTGATAAACCTGGGTTTAGTCTGATATTTTGCAATGGAGATTCCAGTATAGAAAGAGGAATGGGGAGCTCATCTAGAATCGAGATAGAGAAGTTTAATGGTAAAAAATTTGAGCTATGGAAGCTCAAGATGGAGGACCTTCTTGTATACAAAGAAGAATGGATCGTTGTGGATCTTGGTACATAGCCTACTGGTACAATGTCTACTAGGACACAAGCTACTGGTACACAACCTACTAGTACACCATCTACTGGTATGTCGAAGGAAGATTGGGAGAAGTTCGACAAAAGAGAAAGGAGTACTATTCGACTCTGCCTATCGGATTCAGTGTTGTTGAATGTCTTAGGAGAATCTATAGCCAAGGAACTATGGGATAAGTTGGGGAATTTGTATCAATCAAAGTCCCTGGTAAACAAGTTGTTTCTTCGAAAGAAATTGTATCATCTTAGGATGGAAGATGGAGATTCTGTGACAGAACATCTAAATGCCCTTAATACTCTGGTAAGTCAACTTGGCTCTGTTAATATTACGATTGCAGAAGAAGATAAGTGTATTACTTTGTTATGTTCTTTTCCAGAATCTTGTGATAATCCGGTTGTAGCAATAGGTAGTACCACTCAATCTACATTGAAGTATGAGGATGTAGTTGTATCCTTGTTATCTGAAGAGATGAGGCGAAAAAGCATGGATGGTCATAGAACATATTCTTTATTTGTAAGAGGGAGTACCCAAGACAGGGACCCTGGTAAGCCTTCGGAGTGGAGATCTAAATCTACAAGTAGATCTAAGTCTCCAGAAAAATCTTTGAGGAAATGTTGGAAGTGTGGTAAAATAGGGCATTATATGAAAGATTGCAAGTCTAAGAAGGTTGAAAAACCAAAGGGATCTGATAGTACCTCTTCCACAGAGGAAAAAACCTCCATCGAAGAAGGAGGTGATGTTTACCTGGCGTCTACAAGTACACATGCAGACCATGATGTATGGTTGATCGACTCAGGTGCGTCATACCATATGACTCCTCACAGGGAGTGGTTCTCTAAATATGAAAACTATGATGGTGGTGATGTATTCCTAGGAGATGAATAGACAACAAAAATCATGGGACATGGAAGGGTTAAGTTGTTACTAAAATATGGAAGGATTATAACTCTCCCTGGTGTTCTTCACATTCCAAAACTAGCCAGGAACCTAATATCTATAAGCAATATGGATGATGTAGGAGTGGATACTGTATTTGGAAAGAACACTTGCAAGATGGTATGAGGAGCAATGGTGTTGATGAGGGGATTTCAGTGTGGAACTCTATACAATTTGTTGGGAAGAACTTATAATAATGGGTGTAATAGTTATGTTGTCCCTGAGAAAATAAATGAAGGAGACAAGACCAATACTGTCCCAGAAAAGAAGACCATGTTGTGGCATCAAAGACTGGGGCATATTGGAGAAAAGGGCCTTCGAACACTACACGGTAAAGGTATGGTTGCAGGTATGTCTAATTTCACTTTGGATTTTTATTTTTGTGAACATTTCATATATGGTAAACATAATCGAGTAAGATTCCCATCTGGTGTTACAAGAGCAAAGGGGATCTTAGAGTTGATACACAATGATGTGTTTGGACCTGTTCTTGTTCCATCCCTAGGTAAATCTATGTATTATGTTTCATTCATAGATGATTTTTCAAGGAACACGTGGATTTATTTTCTTAGAAAGAAATCTGAGGTATTTGACAAAGAGTTTAAGGCTCTCGTAGAAAATCAGACAGAGAAGAAAATAAAGGTATTGGGAATAGATAATGGTGGAGAATTTTGTGGAAATGAATTCAAAGAATTCTGTAAGATGTGTGGTATAGCAAGGCATAATACTACTCCATAAACTCCTCAATAGAATGGAGTTGTAGAAAGGATGAACATGAAACTCATGGAAAAAGCAAGGAGCATGCTCAGTGGTGTCAAGTTAGGACACAAATTCTAGGTAGAGGTAGTGGGTACAACATGTTACCTGGTCAATCGATCGCCTTCATCAACGTTGGATGATAAAAATCCACACAAGGTATGGTCTGGAAAGAAACCCTCTCTTCAACATCTTAGAGTGTTTGGTTGTGATGCTTATGTACATGTTCCAAAGGAAAATATGAGTAAGCTGGATAAAAAGGCTGAAAATTGTATCTTTATTGGTTATAAAGATTGTGTGAAAGGTTATAAACTTTGGAACCCAGAAACCAAGAAGATTGTTTACAGTTGATATGTTGTTTTCAGAGAGGTAAAGGATGTGTCCAAATAGGAATTCCTACCAACACAAGACGAACCTCAGAAAATAGATCTTGAGTTGGATGATGCAAAAACTGAATCATCTGAAGAAGAGGAAGCATAAGAAGAAGAAGAAGAACCTCATACCCCAGTATTGAGGAGATCAATGAGAAATAAAAGGCAACTAGAAAGGTATAGTCCACCTGATTTCTGTTCCAATTTTTCTTTATCTATTACTGATGATGATCCCAAAACTGTTCGGGAAGTAGTGAATTAAGAGGATAGTAAACTCTGGAAGAAGGGCATGGTTGAAGAAATGGATGCCTTCGATAAGAATGAGGCATGGGATATAGTTTAGTTGCCAGCTGGAAGAAAATATGTTGGTAGCAAATGGTTGTTTAAGAAGCAGTTTAATGAACAAGGTAAAGTGGAGAAATACAAAGCTCGGTTAGTAGAAAAAGGTTATTCCTAGGTAGAGGGAATTGACTTTGGTGAGATTTTTTCTCTTGTTGCTAAGTTAACTTCTATTAGATTTGTTTTATCTATTGATGTTGCTTTTGATATTGAAGTGGAATAGATGGATGTGAAGACAACATTTCTACATGGGGATCTAGAAGAATAAATCTACATGAAGCAGCCATAAGGCTTTGTAGTGAAGGGAAAGAAAGAGTTGGTTTGTAAGCTAAAGAAGTCACTATATGGTCTAAAGCAATCACCTAGGATGTGGTACCAAAAGTTTGACACATACATCCTTGGATTGGGATTTGTAGGAAGTAGGTCTGATCACTGTGTATATTCCAAGCAGGTTGGTAATCACTTCATTTATGTAGTGTTGTATGTTGATGACATGTTGTTGGTAGGAAATAACATGGATGTTATCAAGGAGGTGAAATCACAACTATCCTAGAAATTTTACATGAAGGATCTCGGTGCTGCTAACTTCATTATAGGAATGGAGATTAAAAGAGATCATGCAAATAGGAAACTCTGGTTGAATCAGAGAAAATATGTTGAGACGATATTGCAGAGGTTTAATATGCATGGAAGTAAACTGGTCAAGGTTCCTATTCCTATAGGTGTAAATTTCTCTGCAGATCAGTGTCCTAAGACACAGGAAGAAGAAGAGTACATGTCCCATGTTTTGTATGCTAGTGTAGTTGGCAGTTTGATGAATGCAATGGTCTGTACTAGACCAGACATTACACATGCAGTGGGAGTTTTGAGCAAGTATATTTCAAAACTAGGGAAGGAGCATTGGACAACAGTAAAGAGGGTCTTCAGGTATCTTTGTGGAACTACCAGTTATGGATTGTGCTACCAAGGAAGACCAGGATTGGATAGAGTGATGGACATACATGGCTTTGTTGATGCATACTGGGCTAGAGATCTGGATCGCAGAATATCTACAAGTGGGTATGTGTTTAACCTATTTGGAGGAGCAATCAATTGGATGAGAAAATGACAGGCTATAGCGGCACTCTCAACTACAGAAGTTGAATACATGGCAACCACTCACACAAGCAAGGAAGAAGTATGGTTACAAAGATTGTGTTCAGGTATTGGGTTGGTACAACAAGCAGTGAGATTAGATTATGGCAGTTAGAATGCAATCTTCCTGGAAAATAACCCAAATTATCATTCGAAGACAAAGTATATTGATGTTTAGTATCACTTTGTGAGAGACATGGTTAAGGAAAAGAAGGTGTTGCTGGAAAAGGTTGACACTTTGAAGAATGTTTTAGATTCACTGACAAAGTCTATGAGCATAGAAAAGTTCTCCTGGTGTAGAGTAACAATGGGCATTTCTACCCTAGATTGTTGACTATATAATCCCCTGGACCCCTAGATGCAAAGAAAACAACAAGTGGGAGAATGTTGGGTATGTGTTATATTCTTTGCATGTGTGTGTGTGGGTGCGTCAGATAAGAAAACTACGTCTGACGATCCCTCTAGTAGCTCTCTTTGTGTCATATGCGTCGGGCGCTTTCCTAGGGGGGTCCCATGGGGCAGTAGGTATGCCCCCCTGGTTACGCGCAGCATTCGGGGCAGTGCCCCAAAATTTGGTTTTGGGTGGTTTTTGCTATTTTTAGCGGATTTTTCTATTTTTAGCGGTTTTGTAAATTAATCCCGGATTAAGGGATTAGGGTTTTGGTATCTACAGAATACCTAATTTTTTTTTATATATTTTATGGTGAATGGTGAAAATCGATATAATGAAGATAAGAAAGGTTTTCCCGGTTGAGGGTTTCCGGTATAAAATCTCTGTGTACTATGTGTATGAGCCATTGATTAAATTTTGTTTTTCTTAAGAATCTATATGCATTGCTTTACTTCACAAGTTTAAAACTTACACTTGTGGCTATAATCCTATTTATGACATGGATCCACTATGTATTAATTCATGGCCATGGTCTAGCATTTCATATCATGGATCTATAGTGTATTTTTTGGCGGCCATGCTCATTCAGAGTCTAAGTATTTCTTCCTAGGGGATGGTCTATTTTACTCTCATCCTTGTGTTTGATTGTAGGACCCTTTTGAATTTTGACACTCATTTTCTCTCTCCTCATGTTGCCTTACATAGGCAATATTTTATTGTAATATATTTTTTCGATCCATTCCTTTCATAACCTCACACATTAGGGGGAATCTGTTATAGCCTTAATTTCCACCCTATAGGCTAGAGAGCAATCCATAAGAGGATAGAAGCCATAATACATATTTTTCTAAAGATTTAGCCCCTTTTTGGAGATCCTCATGGGACAACTAGTAGACAACAAGTGAGGTCCATGCCTGGTCATTAGTGTCTCAACAAGCGAGAAACTGCAAAACTTCTAGAATTGGGAGTTACGAGGTGATATGCAAGGGATGAGTTGGATATTCATGGAAAAGGCCTAGGAACTCACATCATTCAAGTCTCTAGTGGTATCTAGAAGATATAGAATCTCTCCCAAGCCTCTTGCAAAAATATATATAACAAAGGAAATCCTTGGGAAAGAGGAGGAATAATTCAAAGTAATGTTATGCTATCCAATTGTAGAGGTACTTGTTCCATCTACCATAACCATGAGTCAGTGAATCCTAGATTGTTGTTATCAAACTAATCGGTAGGTGTGGACACTAACTAATCTCCCTAGATCCACCTAGATCTAGAACAAAACACACCAGAACATGATGCTTTCCTTAAGTTTTAGATATTGAATTTACTAACCAAAGAGGGAAGGGTGACATACCGTTTAAATGTCGCTTCCTCTCACCATCACCATCCTAGCTTCGTTCCAACGCTCATACAATGATGATCTTGCAAAATAACGCAACCAACCAAAGTGATAGTAATAGCATACACTCAATATAAACCTATGTATGTGATCAAGGAATCATACAATAAAACACAACAAGCTTTATAGGAAAGAATCATATTACTATATCATATTAAATATGAAAGAGAGATTACAACCATGGCCTTGATGTCATAAGGTCCCTTCCAACTATCCTTCAGTCCCCACACACTTTCACTCCAAGAATTCTGAGAGCACAGATCTGATAGTATTCACAATCTATCTTGACAAAGGAAAAACTCAAAATCACTCTAACCAAGCTAATAATTCCAAGCCAAATCCAACTTAGCCAATCCCAAAAGCTCCAAGCTAACCTTCTCCATGAGAGCTCCTCTCCTTTTATAAGTTGAATATGATAAGGTGAGGAGGTTAGGATGATCCCACTAAATCATGAAAGCGAGTAAGATCCAAACCATTCCGATGCCACCTCACCATGGAAAGTTTCTCCTTCTAGAAGATTCGAGAAAACGCTCATTTTTCCCACGTGTAAGCATTCTCGTACCCTGCCTATAGAGAAACCTACGAACCTCTCATAACCCAGCTATGGTGCAACTTGTAAGAATCAAGAATTCTCGCACCCTGCCTATATAGCAACCTGGGAGCTTCCTTTTTATACAGTTTTTACAAAGGGAAATGCAACTTCTTTTCTCAGGAAAAGTTCTTCTCCCTTCTCTCTTCAGGAACTTAGGCCACTGACCCCTCTGAAGGAAACAGATAGTTTTACATCATTAAC
>ML789614.1:206109-220990 GCA_009831015.1 Picea engelmannii | reverse complement strand
ACTTTCCAGAAGGCAAAGTTTGTTCCATTGAACAGAGGGGCCTTATTGGTTGAATTTCCTTCATGGCTTGACATGTTTAAGCTCTAGGATATACCCTTAGATAAAAGGGGCCGGCTCTGATACCAATTGTTATACAACTGAGAGGGGGGGGTGAATTAGTTGTTACCATGCTTAAACAATTATGGTTCTTTTAAACTCATTGTAGAGATTCTGAATGATGATCACAATAATGCAGGGAAATAAACAATGGCACTTTCAACATCATTCACATATATGAGAAACACAGAGACAGATATTTCCCGAGGAAACCCATGCAAGGTAAAAACCTCTTTTCTTTTATATGATAAGTGATGGTTACATTCTTTACAGCATCATACATATGAGCACCAACTCATAATGAGGCTACAACCTCAGTTTTGCAAGCTGCAACTTGCTGAGAGCACCAACTCTCTGTTTTCTCTAGCACCCACTAGAAGGAAGCACCAACTTCCTGGTTTCTCTAGCACCAACTAGAAGGAAACACCAACTCCCTGGTTTCTCTAGCATCAACTAGAAGGAAGCACCAACTCCCTGTGTTCAAGCACCCACTTGAACCTTTGAGGACACAAGTCCTCCCTAGCTCCTCCCAACCACCCTGAAATATGAATCTTTGCTACATAAACTTATTATAGTGATATGATGTTCAACAATGGCTTACCAGACTTATCACTGTTCTGCTGCATTTCGTTGCTCTCTCTGCCTCATTGCCTTTCTGCACACCTCACTCGCGCTGTCTGTTCTTCAGCTTTTTATGTTCTATCCTACATAATATTCTCTACCTCTTATCCCTCTATGGTAGGAATTTTTGTTCCATGCCCACCACAAGATAGATCCTTCTACGTTAGGGACATTAGACTCCTCATTCTCCATGTTTCAACTAGACAAATAATATAAATGTCACTCGGGATCCAACTTATCATATGACCTTTGCACCATGGAAATCCATGACAATTCCATAAAAGGATCCTGAATGTCCGATATTCGTATTGATTATTATTTGTGTGGTCTCTATCCCTAACAATATCTTTTCAATTTCTAATTATTTCTCGTTTTCCTTCATTCTTGGTTTCTTTTACTTTTTCAACTTCCTCAATTTAGCTTGGTCTTCGGGAATGAGGTCTTCATTTATAAATATTCCTGACCCTTTTAATCTTGGATATTTACTTAGTATGCTATATTTATGGTCATTACAACTTATTTTGACATAGATCAACCTATCTTTATGTTCAATTATTTTTCCTATCATCTTTATTTCTATGAGGTACGTTGTTTCAATTTGTGATTTATTTTTTAGTTCTTTTTTTTTCGTTTGCTAGCGTATCCTCCTCTTATTTTTATTCTATACCAAAAATTATGAGGTTCAAAGCTATTTTATTACACTCATTATCCAATTCTATTAGCTTATTCATTTCCTGTTTGATGGGTTTGATATCCAATTTGTTTTCTAGACAATTCAAGGTCAAACTATTGGTCGTTTTTCTTCTAGCTCTTTAATTCTATCTCTCAAGTTTTTATTTTCTTCAACCTCTCCTTCTTGGGTTGATGTTTTTGTTTTTTCATTTCTTTAATTCTAGTTGTAAAGCCCTACCTAGGGCTTAATATCTAAAAGTAAATTTGTCATTTGGTATGAAATATAAATATTTAATACTGATTTTGATGACAGTAATTTCCAACAATCAAATTCATAGATATAACATTTACAACATAATTTCAATACTTTTAACTTTCATTCACAAAAAATAGTAATCGGTGAAATACATGTTTAAGAATAAGTTGTCCCTTTAGCTTGCATGTTTATCTTTCCTGTTGAAGTATTTTCCAAAATAAAATCATCCCAGTCAGCTAGCAATAGAGCCTCTTCTTCTACCTATCTCCAGGAAATTAGATTATGTGGCCCCCAAGCCCAAAATCCCAGCAACACCAATCCTCCCCCTAGTTTCTCCTTCTCCCTCAAACACAAATCTCCCCTCCTCTCCAAGTCCAAACCCCTCTTCCTTATCCTTCTCCATCGAATCCTTCCCATCCTTTATTTTCTCATATACCTTATCCTTTGTCATAAATTCATACGAACCCAAACCACAAATGAGATAGTTTGTTACCAAATCTTATATTTCTTAATTCAAAAGGAATAAATAAATAAACGATAAAATATAATTAATTCAATAACCAACTGACTTGGGTAAATTAACGATTTAATCAATTAATTAGCTTTTCATACCTTAATACCTTAATCAAATAATTAATTAACCTAATTGGGGTGTTACATACACCCACCCTTTAAGAAAATTCATCCCGAAGTTATAGTAACTTACAATACAAGGAGAACACTAACATGATTCATACATCTAGATCAAATAAGCACATCATTAATTTAAACATTCATAAATGTTGATTAATTGGTTTGGTTGTCATTGATGTCAACCCTTGAAGAAAGTCTGGTAGAAAATCTGGGTAGCCCCAACAGTGTGGTTAAGGAACCCAAGTTTGGTTGAGGAATAATGTAGTGAAGGTCAATGAATTTGCAGGTGAGACTATTCTAGATGGATAGTACATGTCATTTTGTTTCCGGTGATATGTGGTACGCCACATAGTGAAGTTGGAGAACCCTCATTAGTTATATAGAAGCCCCTAGAAGGTCAAATACGTCAATTTGTTCTAGAAGCTCCTAGAACAAGTTTACTAGTCAAAGTGGTTGTAACTAGGATTTAATCATGAATTAAGTGGTTGAAAAAAGAAAATAATTAAAAATGAATTAGTTGCAACTAAAAGTGGTGAGTTTATTATTTGTGGATAAAGTGGTTGTATGTGAACAAAATAGTTATAAGTGGGTTAGCCTTAAAAGAAGGAAGTTGGGTAAATTAGTCAGAAGATAACCCCTAGAGGAAGCTACTTGGAGAGTATAAATAACAGAGAAAGGGTCTCCTATTAGTACCTATTTTTTTATCACATTGAATATCTATTTTTTGAATTTTTATGGGTAGGTATCATTGACAAATCTATAGTAGTATGTCTAAAGTAGTAACAAAGTTGCAGGTACGAAGGGTCGAGACTCAGGGTACTGAACTAGGGTTTTACTGAAGACATCCATAATTTGCAGTACTATAAGGGAGCAGAAATCCACATGCCACAATGGGACAAAGTGTGGATACCCACGGGTTTACTAAAGACAAAGTGTGGATACCCGCGGGTTTACTGAAGACAAAGTGAAAATCTGGTTCCAAATATAAAAAAATAAGATCTAATCTATCATCAGTGACAAGTTGTAGGGATGAAAAGTGACTATAGGAAGGTGTGACATTGATATGGTACATCATAACCTTCTACATAAATTAAAAGGTATGCTATATTCTTTTTGTAGTTAGTTATTGGTAATGTCCCAGGGTTTGAACATGGAAGATTAAGAATGTACCCCAAAGGGTCTGTAGGGTAGTTGGTACTTGTTGTATGAGGCAGATATACAGTGGTATATTTCTAGTGTATTGGTTTTCTATGGTTGGGACATTGCATAAGACAGTTTTTGTAGTACATATTGTGATTTTGGAGCATATTTGAGGCATCTTGGTTGAAAAGTGTTAGTCAAGATAATGGTACAGTTTGAGGTTGCATTACAATTAGGGTTTATTGTATGATGAATGTAATGTCTTCCTATATCTGATGAATGGTTCATGATTTATGAATGGCACTTGGTTGGTGAGGCATTATTGATTTTAGTTCATGGTATATACTTTTGGCATAGGGTATGTGACATATATGATCATATCTGATACTACAATGATAAGTTCCGGTATCAGGTTTAGCAGTGACAATTGACAAAGGAAAAAATAGTGAAGTTGAGAGAGTTACAAGTAATCCACGAGTTTTAGTGAAGAAGGTATCAGACATCCATGAGATGAAGTTAAGAAAGGCATGAATACCCGTGTGTTTCACTATATATAGGTCTCATATCTGTAAGAAATTTATGAAGAATATTAAGGTAAAGATAGATTTGGATTAGTGAAAGTGATAGAGGTTAGTAGTGACAGTAACAATGATAGGTTGTTATGATTTGGCACTTATATTTTATCTCAATTGAATGGGGCAAGGATAGGTGGTTGTATCCACCTTCCTTTTGTAGCTGGAGAACATAGGGGGTTGTAGTTTCCTTCTAGTTGGATCTAGAGAATTGGGGAGTTGGAGCTTCCCTCAGGTTGTAGCTGAAAATATAGGGGTTTGAAGCCTCCTTCCAGTTGTAGTTGTAAAACAAAGGAAGTTGGTGCTTCCAATGAATGTAATTCTTAAATACTTATAAGAAAAATAATTTTGTGGTTTTCTCCTGCATTAGGTTTCCATGTAAATATATAAGTTTACTATGTATGGGTGCGATTGCTCATTGTTCATGGTTTATTTATTCTACACTTGTTGAATAATATTGGTAAATTGATCATAAATATTAACAACATTTATATTTTGTGGTTAAAAAGGATAAATTTCTCTATTATTGATTCAACCACCCCCCCCCCCTCTCTCTTAGTAATCCAACAATTGGTATTAGAGCAGGTCCTTCAAAAAGAAGTTTAACAACTGGAAGGAGATCATGGATTACCCTAAGATTGGGGTACCACATTTTGATGGAGAATTGATGAGTGGACCTATATACACTAACCATTGATGAGTTGCATGGGACACTCATAGATTACAAGATGAGAATAGTGAAATACAATTTGGTTATAAAGGTATTTGTATTCAAATCATATAAGAAGACAACTCAAAAGGACAAGAAAAAGGAAAATTCAGATAGTATCTACAATGATATCTCAGACGACGATGAGGAAGTAGCCAACATCATCAAAAGGTTAAAAAAGGGAACCATAAAATATAGAGGTACGCTTCCATTGATTTGTTTTAATTTTGATGGTATTGGTCATTTTGCTAACAAATGTCCTGAGAATAAAAATAACATAAATGAGGAAGATGACTCTAAGAGAAACCAAATATGAAAAGGAAAAGGAACCAAAAATAAAATTTTCAAGAAAAGTCTATGCACCAAAGAAGACAGTTCCTCATCAGAAAAAGAATAAGTTTTTGATAGTGATACATAAAGGGTTATATTCATGTCAATAGAAGACTCCAATTAATAAGGTACTGAAGAAAAAATGAAGAGGAAAAAGTTGACTACATAAAAGAATTGTTGAGTGCCATAGAAGTTATAAAAAGGGAAAAGAAGAAAAACAAGGCACTACATACATAAATAAAAATAAAAGAGGAAACTAAAAATACTAACTCCAAAGAATTAGAGAAGATGATCAAAAAATTGAAAATCCAGGCAGAAGAAGATAAGAGAATTGAAGAGGCACTCAAAGAATGGTTAGAAGAAAAAGACAGGATCATTGGAAATTTGGAAGCAAAGATTGTCAAACTGAGAAAATACCTTCAAAAGAAAAACATGAAAAACAACTCTAAAGTTTTGGACGACATTATTAGCAATAAAAGGCCACATCATGATAAGTGATGCAGACCTATCGGCCCTCAGACCAAGATCCTCTCACAAGATCGTTCTTTATCTCCGTCAAGCCGAATTGACTCTTTAGATTCCCTGTTGCAATCACCAATTATCGATCCACAGGTCCTTTTTTGGTAGCTTCCCTATGTGAACAACACTAGGCGCAAGCTCCGCCCTTTTGTACTACCACAGTTCTATGACCAAGGCCCAATTCCAAAGGCGCTTGTCGCAACTCGCAACTCACGAGTTCGTGAGTCGAGGCTCTCGACTCTTCTTTTCCAATCTCGCGATACCCGAATTGTCGATACAGGTATAGCTCTTCCCTTGTCAACGCCCTCCTTGCACGACCACTAGCTAGGCTAAGCGCTAGCTCCTCTCACTGCTTTCACCTTCACAAGTCAAAGGGTTAAATCTCTGTGCTCTTCCCGTGTGAACCTCCGAGACTTAAAATTCAGTGAAGGTTGACCTTCCTTCTGTACTTCTCGCAACTCGCCACTTCACGAGTTGTAGTGTCCAATCTTGGCACCTTCCCTTCATGAAACCCTGAGAAGCAATATTTATTTTCCCTCTCGCATTCTCGCTACTCGCAACTTCACATGTTTCAATGTTGAGCTCTTGTACTCTTATCTCGCGAATCCCAGAGACATGAGAAGTCAATGGAGTGTTGACTCCTTCCACTAGGTGACGTGTGTCCGCCTGTCTATTTCCCGGGCCCACCTTGTGGTTCGGCCACATGTCCCTCGTGCCCGACTTTTGGCACTTCGCAACTTCTGATGTTGAAAGTGACTCCTTTCAATCTCCGAACTCCCGAATGCATGATATGCGATGGAGTTCCTGATCCAACGGTCCTCCCATGACCTGGATCTTACGACTATCCTTGCTCCTCACAATTTTGCCACTCGCCACTTGGAGCACCCAACTCTTGGGCTCTCACCTTGCGAACCTCCGAGTTCACAAGATCCCTTGATCTCTGCCACTTGTCCTCCTCTGATGGATGGCTGCAATTCTCTCGCGACTTCGCCACTCACAAAGTCAAAGGACTTCCTTCTCTGACTCCCGATGCTCGAATCCATGATATGGGTGATCCCACGGCACGTGTCCTCCTCCCAGCGAACAACCCAGTTTCTTTCGCTATTTTGGGACTTCGCACCTCGCAACCTCATGAATCTTGATGCAAGGGTTTTGACCCTTCAACTCACGAAACCCCGAAATGAGATTTACGTGAGTGATCCAACGACCCCTGTTGACTTGGATCCCACAGTCCGATTTCTCCTGAGCTTGCACTTGGAGAATACTTGCCATAACTTCCCTGTTCCTCTGCAAGATCTGATGGCTTCCGGGACTTTGCAAATTCTCCATGGAGAATTCCGACCGTCCAATGCCTCCTTGACGACTCTTGCGAAGAGAACATTGTATTCCTTTGCTGGAACTTATCTACCTACAAGTAACTTTGCAATGCCTCCCATTTGAATGCTTCAAGGTAGTAAACCTCCTAAGCTTGATTGAAAAATCCTCAAGTCCTTTGAGGAAAATTCCTGTGCGCACTCCTTGTGGCACTTCTTCAAATACACTCCAAGTATTTGAATTCTTAGACTCTGTGCACTCTCTTTGTAGCAACAGTCTTTCAACAATTTCACTCAGGTTGTAACTCTGAGACTTCACTCGGCCTGCACACTCCTTGCACGACTCTTGTTCTTAACTTTGCACTCCTCTGAGAATGAGAACAATGTTATCCCTCCTGGTCTTGCAGAGACGAACTCTGAATTCTATCAATGCACACCTTGCGGACAATTTCACTGCACTCCTTGCAGGAAAAATCTTGCTCAGACAGAGAAACAATTGAAACTCATTCTTTACTGTCCCTCTCTTCAGATTTCAGACATTCAACATGAAATCATACATTCACACATCAAAGAAAATGTATAACAGAAAGAGTAAAGCCATCATGAGTATAGCATTCAATCATGCATACACAAAAAGTATTTGAACACCATGAGTCTGAATCAAGCTTCATATATTAATCTCAGAACTTCTGTACATGGGTTCTTCTACACATCTTTCTACTTCTTCTTCTCTATGCTCTATTCATCATGTTGCTAATGTTACACTGATACAAGTGAGGGTGTCTATATCCATTTTCCCTCTGACTCCTAAAACTGTCTAATCTAAGAATTCAAAGCTACCTACTTACATTTACTAGCATAAATGCCTCTTAGTCCTTCAGACGAGAGCGGGATGCTCAAGGTCTGATTACAATCTACAAGTACACCCTTTCTTAATTGTTTCATTTATGTTTGGTGTATCAAACTTCAAAACATTTCAAACAATTCATCATGTGCCAAAATGCGTTGGTGTTTTGTCCCATGCTCACTTGTTGTTGTGATGCTCCTGCATCAATAAGTCCATACTAGGATACAACCAGACAGAAATAGGCTCAAGACCTAAAACGATAGATCATGAAACAAAGCAAAGAAGTTATGCAGAGACAGTCAAAGGATATAATAAAAGAAAGGAAGACAATTATCTTCACAAGGAATATCACAGAGACACTCCTCCGCCCATAAGATTCATATTTAAGAATAAATGATAGTTAGAAATAAGAAGGCCTCAATAAGAATAAGAAGGGTTAAGAAGAGTAACTCATTTTAGAATATCTACAACTCTTGTGTATCAAACTCTTTCTTGATTTATGTTATTCATGTAATAATTTTGGACATAAGGTTGTAAATTGCAAAGCAAACAACAGGAATAGAAAAAACCATGAAATTTATGCACAAAATAATTATTCAAGAAGGCCTAGTAATAGTCAGAACAAAAACTACAACAGGTTTGAATCCTTGAGTACTGAGATGGAATGCTACAAGTGCAACAAATTTTGACACATGGCCAAATATTGTAGAATGGCAGTTCCTCCAAGATAATCACAAAAGAAAAATAACAATCACAAAAAGGAAATACAAAGAATATGGGTAAGAAAGCAGAATCAATACAACAATGAAGAATGCAAACTCTATCTACAAGGTCAACACAAGAAACATGGTTGGTATGTTGACAGTGGTTGTTCAAAGAACATGAAAGGTGATAAGGATAGGTTTATAACTTTGAAAATGGAAATAAATGGATCAGTCTCTTTTGAAAATGACAACTCAGCTAGAATCATTGGAAGAGGCACAATCAAAATTGGAAGTAAGGATGCCAAGGAGGAAAATGTTTTGCTAGTGGAAGATATGAAACAATATTTTTTGAGTGTTAGTCAAATGTGTGACCAAGGTCACAAACCTGTGTTTGATTCACAGAAATGAAAAATAAGAAAAGTAGATTCAGGGAGAGTGGCGGGTGACAACTATGAGAAATTCAAGTAACATATACGTGCTTTGTGAAATTGGAAAAGAAAAGTGTTGTTTAGGAAAGGAAGATGATGTTTGGTTATGGAATAGACGAATGGGTCACATAAACTTCAATGATATTTTCAAGGTCAACATAAAGGAAGCACTAAGAGAAATTCCCTAGATCATGAAGCCAACAAGCACACTATGCAAGCATTGTCAACATGGAAAACAAACAAAGAGAAAGTTCAAAAAAATGAATAATCTACAACAAGACCGCTATAAATTGTGCATATTGATCTAGTTGGACCAACTAGAAAAAAGGGTTTGAAAGGTGAGAAATATTTTATGCTATTAGTTGATGATTATATAAGAATAACTACAGTTTGTTTTCTCAAGAAGAAGTCAGAGGAATTTAAGAACTTAAAAATGTATAAGGAGATGGTTGAAAATGAAAAAGATTCAAAAATCAAATGCTTAATATCAAACAATGGATGAGAGTTTACTTCAATAGAAATCATGGAATTCTGCAGTAAGCATGGGATACAGAGGAAATTATTCATTTCCAGGACACCACAAAAAAATAGAGTCGTGAAAATAAAGAACATGAAATTACAGGAAATGTCTCGAACTATGTTAATGGATTCCAAGTTGACAAATGTATTTTGGGCATAGGCAGTGCATACAACAATTCGTGTTCAAAATAGAGTAATGCTTAGAAACAATAGTGATAAAAATGTGTATGAGCTATGGAAAGGAAGACTAACAAATGTGAAACATTTCAGAGTGTTTGGAAGCAAATGCTACATTAAAAGAGAAGATGAAAAAATGGGAAAGTTTGATTCTCAGGTTGATAAGGGTATACTTGTTGGGTACTCAAGCACAAGGAAATTATACAAATTCTCGAATCTAAAGCTCAATTTTTTTTTGGAAAGCATCAATGTTACTTTTGATGATATAGGTGGATGCAGGATAAAAGAAGAAGGAAAGGATTCAATGGAACATGTTACTCAAGAAGAAGTAAAGGAAGAAGAAGTAGCAGAAGAGGTATATGAAGAAGAGCATCTAGAACAATAACATGAATAGTAAGATATTTAGGTACCTCCAAAGAGACCTAGTAGAAAAATACAAAATAATCATCCATTAGATCATATTATCGGGAATAAAGATGGAGGAGTTGAAACTAGAAGAAGAATCCGTTCACCAGAACAACTACACCTAGCACTACTATCTACAATTGAGCCAAGCATTTTTGAAGAATCCAACATGGATGAATTATGGATCAAAGTAATGAATGAAGAGATATATCAGATAGATAATAATGACACTTGGGAATTGGTTACAAGGCCAAGGAACCATAATGCGATCGATACAAAGTGGGTCTTCAAAAACAAATTGAATGAAGATGGGAAGGTTACCAAGAACGAAGTTAGATTGGTATGTAAAGGATATGCTCAGGTTGAAGGTATACACTTTGAAGAGATATTTTCCCTAGTTGCTAGAATGGAATCAATTATATTGATCCTTTCTTATGCATGATCCAATAATATTAAA
Organism: Picea engelmannii; assembly: GCA_009831015.1. Lineage (NCBI taxonomy): Eukaryota > Viridiplantae > Streptophyta > Pinopsida > Pinales > Pinaceae > Picea > Picea engelmannii. The sequence continues at coordinate 210,592 of ML789614.1, read as the reverse complement.
GTGTATCAGATGGACGTGAAATCATCCTTCCTAAATGGGGATCTAAAAGAAGAAGTCTACATTGAGAAACCAGAAGGATTTCAATTGTCAGAGAATGAATATTATGTTTGTAAGTTGAATAAATCCTTATATGGTATTAAACATGCCCTTAGAGCATGGTATTCCATACTAGACAAATACTTACAACAGTAAGGATTCGGGAAATAAAATGCAGACAACAACCTCTACATTATGGGAAATCAAGATAGTATTTTGTTAATTGAAGTTTATGTTGATGATATTATTTTTGGAAGTGATTATGAGAGGATGAGCCAAAAATTTGAAAATGATATGCATAATTAGTTTGATATTTCATTTCTTGGATAATTATCTTTCTTTGTGGGTCTTTAGATATGTAAAAGAAACCAAGGTATATTTATCTCTCATACCAAGTACATCATAGAAATGCTAAAGAGGTTTGGAATGGAAGATTGCAAAACAATCAACACTTTTATGAAAACCAGTTGCAAATCAAGTAAAGCTGATGATTCAAAGGATACATATAAGAGGAAGTACAAGTCAATTAGTGGAAACTTGCTTTATGTGACAACATCTAGAAAATATGTAATGCAGGCAGTTGGAGAGGTGGCACGATTTCAAGAAACACCAAAAGAATCACATGTTCTAGCAGTAAAGTGAATATTCAGATATCTCAAGGGTACATAAGAGTTTGGATTATGGTATCCAAAAATAAAGGATCTATCACTTATTTCCTACACATATGTAGATTGGGAAAGTTGCATTGATGACCGGAGAAGTATAAGTGGAGCAACGTTCTACTTGGGTGAGTGTTTGGTATCTTTCCTAAGAAAGAAAGAATGATCAAAATCATTGTATACATCCGAAGTAGAGTACATAGAAGCAACAACATGTTGTACACAAGTCCTATGGATAAAACAAACATTGACAGATATACAGGTTGAGCATGATGAGCCCATTCTGATATATTGTGATAACACAAATGCCATCAATATCTCAAAGAATCTAGTGATGCACTGATCCGTAGGATCTTTTAAATGACTGTGGTTGAGTTTTGTTTGCATGCATTAATTAACCATTTGATAAATTTAGTGAAAGAATGAGGAAGAAGAAGAATTATAACAGTCAAATACACATATGCAGATCTGAAATGAATAATAGACAGCAAACCATAAACACACAGGTTGATAACGGAGTTTGGCACAACTTTTGCCTACATCTCCGGGCCTTTTCTTTGTGGGGGAGGCTTCTTTATTTCTTCTCAAGTGCTCAAAATTACATCTCTGCAATGCCAAATGGCTACAAGACTGATCTGGTCTTGTTCTCCCAGATCTCTAGAACCCTACAAAGAAAACGGCATGCAAAACGGATGCTCCAAGCTCCCAGAAACGATCCGACAGCGTCTCCACCTCAAAGGCTTCCCTGCATCAAACTGACCTTGGCTTGGCTCTTCATCAACATAACTCTGCTCTGAAAAATGACTGTCCATGGCCTTAAACAGGCCTAGCTTATATAGCCTTGGAGTTGGTTTCACATCCCCAACTTCCTCCAAGAATCTGGCCTCCAAAAATGCCCAATATCCCCCAAAAATGGAGAAAATCAATTAAAAATAGGCATAATAATCAACAAAAAAACAAATTTTGTTTTAAAAACCCATTTTTGTATAGTATTGGGCCGCAGCCCCTTTTTTCTAGGTACGCGCCCCTATATTTGGTCACATGGGGGGCCATGTGGCCACGCGCTATGCGCTGGCCCCCCCTTTCGCAATAACCCCTGGTCGCTTGGCATGTTAATAGGGCCGTGGCCTTAACTTCTCGCGTGTTATATGGCTGGCCCCGGGTCTCGTGGCAACAGTTGGCATGCAGAACCGTGGTTTTAAAACTTAACACCCCGCGCAAATATTTGGTATTGGTCACATTGCGTATGCGTTGAACCGAGGGCTGGGGCTAAGCCCCGGCCCTTTTTCGCCCCATTTGAACATAATGCAAACATAAATAATTTGCGCGCCAAGTTTTAACAAGTAACACCATGGGGGTGGGAGGTTAGCCCAGCCTCGTCGGTCCACTGCCCACCGGGAGGTCGTGGGTTCGACCCCCGGTGACGCCAAAACTACATTTTACATTGCAACCAAACAACCAATAACACGGTGCCACGTGGCAGCCCGCGACTGGGCCACGTGGCACCTTAAAAACCAACCACAACCTGACATGTGTCAGCATCTGATTCACCCACGTGCCTGCCACGTCAATCGCCGTAATGCCACTTGTCATCCGTCATACTGCCAAGTCACCTGCCGCGTCATCATGCCACATCATCCGATGATGTCACCCTGCCACGTGTCACCCTTTCAATGGTGACACGTGTCACCTCAGTACTGGTCCAACTGTACGCCCATTCGTCCAAAAACGCATGCCACGTGTCACTCCCTGGTGCCGCCATGTGTCATCATCCGATGCTACCACATGTCACATTCTGAAACCACCATGTCAGCTGTACAGACATGCCACGTCAGTTGTACGGACATGCCACGTGGGCTGTACGGACTGTACAGTCATCCCCCTTTTTTGCCTGTTTGACTTTTCAGACAGAATGCGATATCTTCTCCATACGGACTCCGTTTGACAAAGTAAATATACCACCAGAATCAGGAAGATGAGACGGACGTAATGGAACAGGTTTCGTCACATTCCGATCACTTTCATTTTTGAGCATTTTTCAAGCCCTATCGGGCTTCTGGATCCGATTTCGGATCACACCTCCCCACAAAAAGACCTTTTGGTCCCCAAAAGGTTACTGACCAGTCAACAAGCTCGGGATAGGCCACCCGGCTTGTCCTCTGTCTATGAACTCTGTCCTGTGCACCTGTCTCATCAAGATCAACTGTAACACAATCATGACAACTGACAATACATTATTAGCCATTTGAACCCTGTTACATCTTATTGAAGCCACTATCATCCATGTAGAGAACATTGCTAATGATAACATCAGAAAGACGACTGCAAATGCACTGATATACTTGAAGTATTTGCATGACATGATCTTTTCTTGAAGCAACTTATGATTGATTTTCCACTCAACAACCATGTCTTGTTCTTGCTTCAGATCTATTACTTTATTTGAAACAATTAGTGGATTGTCGCATACTTGCATTGCCTTCGTTAATTGTTCCTTTGTTTGAAGTGTTTTACTTGCTTTAACATGATGAGCATGTACCACATAATCATGACCTTCTTTAGTGAATTGATACTGATTCTTTGTTCTATAGAAGATTGCCTTACGATCATACAAGTACGGACTACCTAAAACCATTCCACATTCTTTTAACGACACCACATCACAAGTTACTTCATCCACATACTTATCTGAAATTGCAAATTTAATTGTGCACTACTTTGTTATGTGCATCTGATGATGATTGCTTATCCATTTAAGTGTGTAAGGATTATGATGAGTTTGTGTTTTTAATCCCATTTTCTTAACCAATTCTTTTGAGATTAGATTAGATTGAGATCCACTGTCGATTAGTGTGTCTATATTAGTGTGTCGCATGATTACTCTTATATGAAACAACTTGCTTCTACAATCAATCTCTTCACCAAATTTACCTGTCATACCAACCAATAAAATCTTAGATTCATCACCTGAATCCGATCCCAAATATGTAGGCTTTGATGTCGTTGTTGCCACTGTTTGCGTTCCCTTCTTTTCTTTGAACCACTTTGGCCTCTTCTCGGGATGCAACTGCCAACATCTGTCCTCATCATGTCCCTCTTTCTTGCAATGCTTGCAAGAGGGATTTCCTTCCTTTCTCGTCACAACATTTGCATTCTTGCCATTGCCATGCCTTTTCCTCTTATCATCTTTCTTTGAAAATGACGATTCCCCTGACACACCTGCTTTCTCTTATTCAATATATGTAGCTTGCACAGAAACCTCATCAGGGTTAGTGGGTCCAAACATGAAAACAATGTTTCTAATATGCGCAGGAAAACCACCTATATACTTCATAAGTGTTTCTTGTGTTTGCAAAGGAATGTCTAACATTAATGCCATTTTTCTAAATCCATCGGTATATTCTTGCAATGATTGTCCTTTTCTTAGCTTTAAAGATTGTCATTCAATGATTGCTTTTTATTTATAACCCAAAGGATAAAATTGTTTCCTAAGTGCAGAAATAAAATTCTTCCATGATGGAAATACCTTACCCACATCTTGTGTTCCTTTTTGCAGCTTGCTTTGCCACCAGATAAGAGTTGTACCTGCAAGTCTCAAAGATGCCAACTTAATTTGTGTGGCCTCATCCTTGATCTGCTGCACATTGCAGTATACCTCCATCTGTCTGATCCAGTTATCAAGTTTTTCTGCATTCACTTCACCATCATATATGGGCAACTCAAATTTTACATCAAGTTTTAACAATGGCATTTCATGTTTATGCTTATGTACATTTTTCTTCTCATTA
>ML789614.1:162415-181024 GCA_009831015.1 Picea engelmannii | reverse complement strand
TCATCTTGTACTTGAACATTTAAGTGGGGTAAAAGGAGGTTGCCCCCTCGAAGAGGCTTATTATCTGAAATTGTATCTTTTTCAAGGCGTTGAGTACTTTTTCTGAGGTTTTTCTATGCTATATTGGTATTTGGTTCTTAACACGGTCTTCTAACCTTTCCCAAATCAATGGTGTCTTACATGGCCTTCCATATAGAGCTTCATAGGGCAGCATTCCAATTGAATTGTGGAAAATTTTATTGTAGGAAAACCCTACCATAGGTAAGTACTTCTACCAATGGGTTTGATTATTCATACCATACATGCTAAGCATGTCTTCTATAAGATGATTTAATCTTTTAGTATGCCCATCTATTTCAAGATGATATGTTGCACTTAAGCTCAATTGAGTCCCTGGTGTTGATTGTAAACTTTTCCAAAACCTACAGGTGAATCAAGAATCCTTATCTGAAATTATTTTCTTGGGTAACCCATGTAGACGAACGACTTGACTTATAAAAATGTGTACCACATCAGTGACATCATAAGCGTCTCTGACTGGAATAAAATGAGCACTCTTGGTCAAATTATCAATTATAATAGGAATGACATTGTGCCTCAGTGATGTGAGTGGAAATACCACCACGAAATCAATAGAAATGAATTCCCACTTGGACATAGGAACATCATGCGATTGTAGGAGACCTGTCGGGTGGTGATGATAAGATTTCACTTGCTGACACTCAAGCACTTGGTGAAAAAATGGACTACATCATGCCTCATGCCTACACGGAAGAAACACTTCCTCATGTATGCATCCATTTTCTTCACACCCGAATGCACACAGTAAAGTGCTCTATGGACTTCCTTGAGTATGATGCTTTGAATATCCCCACCCTCAGGGATGTACATCCTTCCCTGATATCATAAAAATCCATCTTCTTCAAGGCTAAATCCTTCATACTTTGGTATTAACTACCTCACACTATGGAGGGATGAAGTAATATTTAAATACTAACTATCCCCAATAATTTTCCCCAACACTCGCTCCCTCAGATTAAATTTTAAGGGAATCAAGGAGAAGATATGTGGTCTCCTTCTTAGGAAATCTGCAACCACATTCTCCTTTCCTTTGTTGTAAGAAATTCCAAAATCATACTCACTCATAAATTCACCCCATCACCTTTTCTTGGAATTGATATCCCTTTGAGTGAAGAGATGCTTTAATATTTCATGGTATTTTTTGAGCTTAAAGCTTCGGCCCACTAGATAATTCCTCCAAAGATTCAGAGCTAGAATTACAACTACCAACTCTAAATCATGAGTAGCATATATCTCCTCATGTTGCCTCAAATTTATTAACGCATATGCTATCACTCCCCCATCATGCATTAGCACAACCCCCAATCTTTGCTTCGAGGAATCCATGCAGACTGTGAGTATTTTTCCATATCCGACACTCATAGAATTGGCACACCGGTTCACAACCTCTTAAGCTCAGTGAATGCAATATTTCATTCCTCTGTCCATTCATACCTGACCCCCATGTGCTACAAGGTGGTGATGGTTTTCGTTATCTTTGAGAATCCTTCCACAAACCTTCGATAATAACCAACTAGCCCCATGAAGCTTCTCACCTCATGAGCATTTTTTGGTACTAGTTAATTCATAATGGCCTTCACCTTTTCCGGGTCCACATAATTCCTTCACAGAAAATGACATGAGCCAAAATAGTGAATCTCTCCTGAAGAAAGAGAATTTTGAAAACTTTTCATACAACTTGTTCTCTCTAAGGCATGACAACACCACTCACAAGTGTTCCTCATGTTCTCTTTCGTTCTTGTAATAGATGAGGATATCATCAAGAAATACTTGTACGAAGTAGTCTAATTACTTTCAGAATACACCATTCATGAGACTCATGAATACTCTTGGTGCAGTGGTTAGACCAAAAGGCACTACAATGAACTAGTAACATCCAAACCGAGTTCGAAAGGGAGTTTTAGGAATGCCTCCTTCCTTAATCCTTAACTAGTGATACCCTGATCGTAGATCAATTTTGGAGAAAACCATTGACCCTTTCATCTAATCAAAGAGATCATCTATCCATGGTAATGGGTACCTATTATTTTCCGTAGCACAGTTCAAGTCCCTATAATCTATACAAAGTTGTAAGGAACCATCCTTCTTCTTGACAAAAATTATTGGTGCACCCCAAGGTGAGACACTGGGCCTTATCATCCCTAAGTCAAGTATTTCCTTCAACTGCATATGCAACTCACAAAGTTCTGGAGCCGCCATCCTATAGAGTGTATTGGAAATTGTCCCCGCACAAGTTTTTTGCTTGATGGTAAAATCAAACTCCCTCTCAGGAGGTAACCCTCGCAACTCTTTTGGAAAAACATCCTTAAATTCCAACAAAATTGGATATTGATTCATAGAGGGTACTTTCCCTTCATTTACCGCTTCAACTACATATAATCGACAACCTTTCCTCATGCAATCTTTAACCTTCACTATCGAGATCAAGCATAGAGACACCTTCCTCCATATATCATGGATCTCTATTGACTTTCCTTCATCATAAATAAAAATCTCCATTTTCGTGAAACAATCTACCATATCTTGATGGGCTTCTAACCAGTCCATCCCAATGATTAGATCATAAGTCGCTAGGGAAGTTACGTACACCTTCATCCTAGTAGTACACACTCCTAATTCTACAAGAAAATTACCAATGCTAGGTTCTACTGCTTGTTTTTCCCCCAAAACCATCTTGACTTGTTTAAAGTCATCATGCTCGTAGGATGCCAACCCACACTTTTTTAATGCACAAAGTGAAATGAAACTATCTGTAGCACAATAATCAAATAAAATTTTAATATTGACATGATTTAGCATACCCGACGACTCCACCACAGTGGATTTATGTTCTTCTTAGCAGTGATTAATTGTTGCATAAATCTGGTAGCTACTACTCTCTCTTCCCATTGGGGCCTTTCCTTCTTTATGAACAAAGCCTTATTGCGAATCTAGACAGTCACGTTGGTAATGGGGTCCTCCACACCCCTAACAAGTAACATGAGATGGAACCTTCTCACTTCCCTATGATGGTATCTGAAATGAGTTCATTCCCATGGAACCCCTGCCCTTACTAACTGCTCCTCGACAAGCTCATGGACATGCTTGTGTCATGGGTGATGAGTGAGATGTTGCACTCGCTTCCATTGAAATACCTATTGCAACTACTCTAGGTGTGGCACTATTTCCATAAGGAGGTGTCCTAGAGCTTCCTCCCCTGTAAAAGGTCGTAGGGGCCTTCCCCAAAAATCAAGGTGGTTGTGGAATAGTTGATCTCATACCTTTTTTTAAGCTCATATGCTCTTCTACCTAACAAAAAATTTCAACTTCTTCAACCACTGATGATGGTTTTCACATCCACATCATGGCCCTTCCATTAAGGTTTAACCAGTAAATAAAACATTCTACTTTCCATTGATCGGTATCCATGTATGAGACATACTTTACTAACTCCATGAACCTAATTTTGTACTCCTTCACAGTTTCGTTTCCCTGAACTAGAGAATGAAATGCTCCTACCTGTTGTTCCTCATAGTAAGCAAACAAATATTTCCTCTAGAACCTTTCCTCAAAAATATCCCATGAGACGATGTTTGGGGTAAGGTGCAACTTCCTCTCAAGATTATCCCACCAGTTCAAGGCACTGTCCCTCAACTAAAAGATCACTATCTTCACTTTTGACGTGGAAGCATAGTATCTCAAGACAAAACATCTCATCATTCCTTCCAACCATGCCTCTACACATTTACTTGCACATCCCTTGACAAACTCTGGGAGTTTGATTTTCTCTAGTTCTCTGGTGGTGTCCCCTGGTGGAGGCCCTCCCTATGAGTCCCTCGACGCTTTAGGGTTACCCACTCCAAATGGTGGGGGTTCCACTTCGACATCTACTGATTGGCACCCCTTTAATGTATCATTAATATCCTCTAAGGAGCACAATATAAGAGCAAGCTCGGGTGATGGTGGTGGAAGCGTTGGTGTTGGTGGTCCCTGTGATGATGCCCCTCAACCTCAATTTCCTCGAGTCCTAACCATATTGAATAATTGAATCTGTATCAAACCAAAAACTTATCAGGAAAGGGTTTAAGGCATTCAACATTTTACTCAAACTTATACTTGCAAACATAGGGTTAAATGTAAGTTTCTTTATACTTGTCTGTAAACAGACATTACTCCCATAAAGTTAGTGGCTAAAAGTCAAGGTACATATAAAAAACTATTTAATAAAAACTTAAATTCTCATAGATATGGACCAAATTTATTATATTTATAAATATAATTAATTTAAAATTTTATAACAAATTAACAAATATAAAAATACATAAATAATAGAATATATATTTATAAATATATATATAAATTAAAAAAAAAAAAATTCAACAAAAAGTATTTATGGGTTATAGGGTAGGAAACTAGGAGCCTTGCATGAGGCCCACGTGCCTTGCCTCCATGACCCCACAAAACCCACGGATCAGACATCCTCGATCCATTCCCCCCCTCATTCTTGTTCACAGGTTAGGGTTTCTTTTGTGCTGAGACATTCTAGTTTTATCTTTTCACAATAACCTTAGGTACGGCCCTCGCTCCATCGTTGGGCGCTCAAAGGGCGTGCCCATGTTTTCCAAGATTACCTTTTCCTCTCTGCTCCTCTTCTCCACATATTATCTGAGGAACATGGGCCTCTCATTTGGGAAGGGCATGAATGGAGGACGTAGTAAATTACCAGATATGGTTTGTTGGTCAACAACGAATTAGGGATCAACGAGAGTATATTTGTTGGTTATGTAACAAGAATTTTGTCGTGCAATTTTGGAGGGGCACGACCATGGTGCAACCTCCTCCCATTTTTATTTTAACACGATTTAGTTTTTATTTTTATTTTGATCTTTCTTTTCCTTACTGAGAGTGGATATGGTCGATGGCGTTTTGTTTCCTTTCAATTTATGGAGAACTACAACCTACTCGATGGCCGACCTATAGGGAACACGACTATGACGGTATGGCCATACCAACGACCATGGTTTCGTTAATATATATATATATATATATATATATATTCATTTAAGGTAACCATCAATACCTTATTTATTAATTTATTGCATGCCTTATTTATTAATTTATTGATATTTACTTACAGTTGCTCACTAAACATGGCTTTTCCGAATTATTTTCAGAATTAGTTAGCATGAAGGGAAAACATAAAGATGAGGAGGCCAATAAATCTCAATTTGGTGGATGATTGAGCACCACCAAAGAAATATTCTGATCACAATAATCAAGTGTTATCTCACTAGTGGGTGTGCTATTGGTATTGAATAATTAACAAAACAAGCTCCTTTCATTGTGCTATTGATTTAATTAAGAAAACAAGTAGAGTTGATTGTTTTATCTTCTTGTTTTATCATCATAGTGGAAGAAAAATAGAAATCGGATGAGATGTATTTCCTAGCAAAGTAACTGATATTCCTAAAAGGAGTGGAGTATTCACTTCAATTACCTCATGTTATATAAATTGTTTTCATTTTAGTATATCTTATTATATATATTTACTTCTTATCATTTATAGTATATGTGTCTATTGTCTCTTAGTTTGATCCTTAAACATATTTGTATAATATTCAAATCTCATTATATACATTTACTTCTTATCATTATTGTTTTCATTTTAGTATATCTTATTATATATATTTACTTCTTATCATTTATAGTATATGTGTCTATTGTCTCTTAGTTTGATCCTTAAACATATTTGTATAATATTCAAATCTCATTATATACATTTACTTCTTATCATTATCGTCTCTTAGTTTGATCCTTAAACATATTTGTATAATATTCAAATCTCCTGTCTAATTTGCATTATAATATTATGCCTTTATCATGATTGTCACCTACTTTAAAGTTTCTTATTTTATTTTAATACTTCATATACCTCATATACATTATGGTCATGTTTATCCCCTCCTAGATGTGCTACTCGATGAAAGCAATTCATGCTCCAACTTGGTTTTGTTGTATAGTTCGATGTGAGAACTGTGTTCGAGGCACATATGTCATATTACATATATAAGAGATGCGAATTGTTTCCTTTCTTTGCTTTAAGACTCACGTGTGTGTGAGGTGTGGAGTGAAGTTATAGGTAAATCAATTGATCATTAAAGTCAGTGGGAATGCATGCTCAGTTATAAGCGATGTACTTTCTCACTTCGCTTCCTTTGTATACTATCCATTCATAATAATTAATTACTTTATTAGTCCGTTCCCTTTGGGCTGTAGGGGCTAATAGTAATTGATTTTCCTTTCTTCTATTAATTGCACATAAGCGTTTGAATGTTTAAAGGTAAAGTTTTTTATAATTTATAAATCTAACTTGGAAAATCATATAATATAACATAAGTTTTAAGTTTTAAATTGGAGGTCTTATTTGGTCTCTTCCTGAGGAAGAGGTGGATTATACCTTAGGTTAAAGGGAGCTTCAAACAAACATTTAACTAATAGTTTCTCTCAAGTCAAGTAATGCTAGAATTAATTCTAGCATTACTTGATATCATTAAATGTTACATGTTAGAGAATTTTCCCAATCTTAGCCTCTTACAATTTAAAGAATGTTACACTCTCCATACACCTTATACATACTCCCTAAACTTGTTCATTCATAGCTATGCAAAGTTTCCTCATACATCAGCCCCAACCTCTCCTTCCTCTTCTCTATATGTGCTCAGACAGTAACCCCAACCGATTGCTATAATGCTGCCTACAATACAATAATTCTTGTTTTAATACATTAGATAAATTCTTTTTTCATTTCCTTTGATCCATGGAAACATCCAATCACTCTAATTATGCCTGCATGGAGACTTCTCACCACTCTAATTATTCTTGCAAGATAGTAGAGACATTCTTCTTTCATTTCCTCTTATCCATGGAGACATTCTCGATGGAGGAATAAACAAAAGGTGGAATGGCCAGAAGAATCCTAGGCACAAGCCAAAAGTGCAATCACACAACCTGGCAGAAAGCAGAGTCTCAAAATCTTGCTTACCAAAAGATTTTGTTGAACTCGATGATGATGTGAGAACACATGAAGACAAAGACTTTGAAACCTAAAGAAGATAAAGAGACAAAGACCTTGAGACCTGCAGTAGATGTATATGTGACAATATTATTAGTTTATTGTAAATCTGTGTAGAAATCTTTTTTTTTAATTTCATGGATTACTTACTATTACTTTTGATTTATGTACCACTAGTGCTACTTGTCCCTGTTGTCTGTCTATCTCGGGGTGCTTCACGTCACTTGTGGGATTTAAATGTTGATGATTTCATTTCCATTGACCTATCTAGATGGAGAAGATAAAGAGACATTTAAATGTTGATGATTTCATTTCCATTGACCTATCTAGATGGAGAAGATAAAGAGACAAAGACCTTGAGACCTGCAGTAGATGTGTATGTGACAATATTATTAGTTTATTGTAAATCTGTGTAGAAATCTATTTTTTTAATTTCATGGATTACTTACTATTACTTTTGATTTATGTACCACTAGTGCTACTTGTCCCTATTGTCTGTCTATCTCGGGGTGCAATTTCATGGATTACTTACTATTACTTTTGATTTATGTACCACTAGTGCTACTTGTCCCTATTGTCTGTCTATCTCGGGGTGCTTCACGTCACTTGTGGGATTTAAATGTTGATGATTTCATTTCCATCGACCTATCTAGATGGGGTACCATTAGATAAGAAAACCTCTACTCTTTTATATGCATGCTTACCGCCTATGCTTATGGGGTTGCGTCTGGAAGTATACTTAGCCGTCTTTCTTTGGCCTATTCCAAAAAATTGACATATATTTGTTTATGTAACATTCACGTTCTTTTTACCAGGAAAACTGTTTTATTGAATTTGCCCATAGTTTCTATCTCCTTGACTTAATTTTCTTTTATTTTTCATTTTGTTGTTAGATTCCTATACAACTCAATTGAACGTACGCGTAGAGTTTAACTAAATCCACGTTCAACAGTTTTAGTTGGTACATCAAACATATGATTCATCAATTAAAAGTAGCATTTCTGAATGTTGTTGAATAACATATTCTTAAATTGTCAATATAGTAGATTCAAGGACCTGATTAGATTCTAAAATCTCCATTTATAATAATTCAATGACCTGATTATATTCTAAACTCACCATTTATAATGATTGAAATTGCAGTTTGTGAGTAAAATAATTTCATAAAGGAATTTCTCACACATTTCTGCGAAAAAAACATGATCAGAAAGTGATAGAGTAAGTGCCCTTTATCCCAGGACCAGTTTTACGGCAATAGCCCCCTTTCTCCTTAGAAAGTAGTTGATAGAGCTCACCTGGAACTGGTCTAGAGGTAACGCTTATGTCATTGATTTTGTTAATCATTTGTCAGGGAGACCCTCCTTTGTCAGGCGAGCAACTCCATTTGAGTTAGCTCAGGTAAGGAGAACCTAAACTCCCTTCGCTACGAAAGATAACCGACATTCGTCTTCACTCCAAGAGGATTTAACAGGTCATGCACATTAGAAAGACTGTTGTTAGGAGGGACGGTGCTGATAGTGATATCATCAAAAGGGATTGCCTCATCTTATATTTCCGTACGAATTACCAGTTCATTTTCTTCGATATAAATGACCATCCCAAGAACTGTCTAGCACAGTGCTAATCTCTGGCTTGCTCCAACCCTGCTCGTTCGCACAGGTGGAAATTAATTTCGCACATGTCAAATTTGTGCATGGAGGATGACACGAGGAAAGGAATTAGATTAACATGTCTCATTTGAAAATTCCCTTGGAAGTTTGAAGCGTATATGTTGTAGTCTCCTGGAGTTTAGAGTTCAACAAAAGTTTGTTGTCAGAGGCAAATAGAGAATTCGGGACCCACATGAATCAAACCTTTTGGAACCCCATAAACCAAACTTTTCCTTCTCAGATGCTCGTTTTAGAACGTTTTTGGATCCACCGGAATCACTTCTTGCGCAGGAAACACAAGGAAGATCTAAGTCATTGAGGAACGATAAGAAATATTTATTTATGGAGTAACCAAGCCAATTAATTCCAAAATATCTGATATCCCCTCACATAACATAGCTTAGATATTATTTACGTTATGATTACATTGTCGTCCGTAGTCAATACAATATCCAATTATGAATAACTGGGTTCTGACTTACCTGAGCTCAGACAGGTAAGGACATGCAATGTTATTCATGGCTTTCATCATCTGCTCGGAGGAGGTCTAAGTGGATATTTTCTCTGCATTGATGCCACCTCGTATGGTACTATGTTTCTCGTTGGGATACAATGCAACTGGCTATGTTACATCGCTTTGTTCCCCACGTCCCATGATTTTGAATGCCAGGTTGTTTTCTTAGCTCTTGTCGCCTTCCTGTAGGAAGATTTTAAAACACTAGTGAACTAAAAGTGACAAGCCCTTTATAGTTCAAGAAGTTGAGGAAAAATGCATGTGTAGGGAACAAATTCTAAATAAAATAAAAGGAATGAAAAAATCCTTAAAGACAGAATTTTTGTCTTGTTAATTCCGAGAGATAAACTCTGTAAAATCGGATGAATGAAATGGTGTGTACCTATTGTTGTTGGCAAGTTGATTGATAAACCAGCCCCATAATTTTGTTTTTGAACTCCAAGAGGATTTTTATAGTTAGTCGTAAATGTATTAGTCCCAGTCTGAGTCTTGCTGCCAGTCTGAGACGTATTATTGCTATAGTACTGCTTGTAAAACACAGGTTAACGATGATGATCTATATACGTCTTTTCACTTTTCTGTAGTTGAATCTTTTCACTTGTCTTTTAATGATGATGATCCCTATACCTCTTTTCACTTGTTTGATGATGATCTATATACGTCTTTTCACTTGTCTGTAGTCGCAAATCTAAACAACAAGCTCCTCTACCTTCTTGGCAGGGACTTGTTGCTCTACAAACTATCTTGTTTATTTACATCCATTATCTCATATTTCACCTACTACTTATTGTTATTAAGTCCTACATTTATCTCTTATCATATTCTCTCTTTTTCTTAATTGAAATTATCATTTCGTCTTACATTTATCTCTTATCATATTCTCTCTTTTTCTTAATTTAAATTATTGTCACATGAATTCGATGACACTTATTTCCTTTTATTTCATTACCTCTACTTCCATAATTGATTTCTAATACTATTCACTTACTTTTTTTTCCTCACAAAATTACGCTTTATGTTTATAAAAATATAAACTGTTCGAATACAAAGATATCAGCATCAAAAAGTCCATAATAACCGTGCAGAAAACATCTCGACGATTACAAACTTACAGAACTACAGGACATGACAGTTACATGTCCAAACTTCCAAAAATAACTAGATCTGGATCCACTATGGACAAAACAGTTACAAAAAAAAGATACTCTAGGTATACCCTCGCCAAAGGACAGATGGATCTCCAACGAACAACCCACATCAACAAAATATGTAAACCAAAGACAACCCCACTAGTAAAGGTCTTAAAACTGATGAGGCCCTTCATGGCCCTCTTCACACATAAAATAGACAATCTTCCCCGGGGCTTGATGGAGCACATGTTTTGATAGGCTATCTGCAACTGTATTTCCTTCCCTGTATACATGAGAAAAATATATTTTTTGAAATTTCTTTGTAATATCCCTCAGGCGGTCCTTCCAACATTCTAGTGCAGCCACCTGAAGACGTTCCTTACCTTTAAACCATTCAATGATGATTTTTGAGTCTTCCTGGACATGAATCTCCATAATAGTAAGGCGAGAGGCCAAAGTGAGAAGAGCCCAAGCTCCCAAGATCTCTGCTTTTGCGTTAGTACTAGGCCCACAGTTGAAAAACCACTTGTAACATCTATGCTCACTAGTCCTAATAATCCCACCAGCTCCACAATTATTACCTGAAGAGTGGGAAGCCCCATCGAACAATCCCACCATGCCTCTCTCAACATATGCAACATGAATGTTCCTATAGCAGGCGTCTTTCCTATTTTTTTTATAGTCCCCCATGGTGAAAATCAATAAGTAAACCACCTTCTGCACATTGGGATTGCAATCTTCAAATATAGCCAAATTCCTCTCCCTCCAGATAAACCAACAAATTACCATGGGAAAGAAAGGGTAGGATATGTTTTGTTCTTTCCAGGATTTAAAACACTCCGCAATTGAATTGCTAGACCACCTGCCAAAAATTTTTAAAGGTTTTGTTACCTTTTTTCCAGACTTCCATGGTGAATGAGCACTCCACAAATAAATGGTAGATAGACTCCGTTCTTTATTTACATAAATGGAAAAAAATTGGTCCATGAAAACCCCCGCGCTGAAGCAGATCCCAGGTGAGAATCTTATTCTCTGCCATTAACCAAGTGAATAGATGAATTTTTAAGGGACAAACCTGGGACCACATCGCTTTCCTCCAGCCTCCAATCACAAAGCACCAATTCTTTTTTTCCAAGGCCTCATAAGATTTCTTAAAAGAGTTAATTGTCCCGACGCATCGCCCCCCATACATATAAGCTCATCTGGATTCTCTAATAACTGAACACCATTGTTAATGAGTGCACAATGGAAGGATTTCCATTCCAAGGCAAGACCCCCTTCTAACCCCATAGTGACTCTAGAGTGCCAATTTGTACCGATCAGCCCCACACGTCCTTCACATTAAGCATGGAATAAAAAATATATGCCTTTCCAGTTAAGTTCTAAGATCATCTCTTCAGTAAAAAAAACCCCTTCCCCCATCCCCAGTATGTGATCTTTAGCCAACAAAATGTGATGACCAGATCCTGGTATCCAAGCTAACTAGTGTAAGACTATGTGTAAATATTTTAAAAGATGTTTCAAGGTCTGAGACCCTTTAACATCAACAACAATTATCGTGTGCAACTATCTATCAACATATACAAAAGGAAAGTATTTATCCTTTAATATGTGATTTTATAATCCCTCTTGCATCAGTGTCCTCCAAAGTGTATTCGCCACCATATCCCTTCCAAAACTACCCAGATTCATCAATCCCCAACCTCCATGTTGTTTAGGACGTGCAATAAGTTTCTAAGCACAAAGATGTATCTTCTTTTTCTTATTGCACCAAGACCAAAGGAAATCAAAGATAACCTGTCGAATTCAATGGAGGATAAGAGAAGGAAAGTTAGCAAGAGCCAACCAATAGATGGGTTGGCTTTCTAAAACAACCTTGATAAGAACATAGCGACCCCCTATGGATAGCCACCTATTGCACCAGTGGCTAATCTGAGATTCATACTTGGCAATCAGCCAATGCCAATCCTCGGTTTTGTATCTATCGATCTTCAAATATTATCCAAGATACTTGAAACCAATAGAAAGATCAACAAAGTTATAATGAAAATTAGACTTTAAAATCTCCAGATCTTGTTGTCACACACCGTGTTGCATCAATGATGTTTTCTTATCATTGTTCTTGAGGCCAAAATCTCTATAGAAAGTTTCCAGAACTCTTTTATTTCCTTCCACTCAACAATGGAAGCTTTTGCCATAATAAGGATATCATCTACAAACAGTAGATGGAGTATCTTAAGAAGCCTTGATACTTTTATGCCCAACAATAAGCCTTCCTCTTGGCTTGTTTTTAAGGCCAGACTTAAACCTTCCATAATTAAAATGAATAGCAAGGGAAACAATGGACACCATGTCGCAATCCTCTCCCACTATTGAAAAAATCCGAAGGCTCACCATTGATTAATATAGAAAAGGTTTCTGATGTGATACATCCCATTATCCACTTGGTCGCTGGTAGGATGAATCCACATTGAAGCAAGACCAGCCTAAGAAAATCCCAACTGACAAAATCATAGGATTTTTTCAAATCAATCTTTAGGATTAAGGATTGTAGATTTTTTTCTTTGATACTATGAAGACATTCATGCGCTATCCCGATGACATCGATAATTTGTCTTCCTTTTAAAAAGACAAATTGTTCCTCGTATAAGACACGAGACATGATTGATCTAATGTACCTAGCAAAGGTTACACACAATTATCGGGTGAAACTCCTCAACGGTGCAAGACCATTAACCTTCGAGATGAGAGAAATAAAAGTCGATTTGAGAGCTCCATTTACTACTCCAGTCATATGAGACTCCTCAACTGCATCCAATAAGTATTTTGCAATCAAATCATAAAAAGGAAAATAGAATTCCACAGTTCACTCATCGAGGCCAGGGCTCTTTTCTTTGGCGAAGCCTTTTAACACATCTAATACCTCCTCCTTTGTAACTAATTTCTCAAGCTGTATGACTTCCTTCTCGCTTACCAACCTAAGATATAAATTGAGTGATGCTACCTGATCCACTATCGTATTTACTCTCAGTTCATGATAGAAGGTACTGAAATATCTATGTGCTCCAATATTTATAGCATCCTGACCATAGTGTTATTAAATCAACTCATCTTTGATTTCCCATAGATGTTTTTTATTTCGCATGTAACTGGAGAAATGATGAAAAAATTTAGTGTTCTTGTCCCCGATTTTAATCCACGTCGCCCTACTTTTAAGACACCAATGCTCCTCCTCAGCCAGAAGTAACTTGTTCCTTTCACTTTCAATATCTTTCAACTAAGTTCTAAATTCATTACTTTGCTCATTTTCCAAGTATTGCTTAGAAAGGAGAGCAATCTCATCTTCCTACTCAGTCTTCTTTGATCTCCAACCTCCTCTGCTTCCTTATGAGAACCCCAAACTGCCTGAACTAAGTCACAGAAAGACTCTTCTTGCAATAACGCTAGATTGAATTTAAAAGGATAAGCAACATGCTTATAACCATAATCTATTTGAAGAGCTATAGGAGCATGATCCGAAACAAAAGGGAGCTCCACCCAAGATCTATATTTAGAAACATCATTTAATAGTGATTCTGAAACAAAGGCTCTGTCTAATCTCTTATGTATCTCCTCCACCCCTCTCCTACCATTTTTCCATGTAGGCATTAACACTGCAGGCTTTATATCCATCAAC
This sequence comes from Picea engelmannii, assembly GCA_009831015.1. NCBI lineage: Eukaryota > Viridiplantae > Streptophyta > Pinopsida > Pinales > Pinaceae > Picea > Picea engelmannii. The sequence continues at coordinate 166,923 of ML789614.1, read as the reverse complement.
CTGTTAGAAGAATTGTTTTTTTTGAAAAAATCCGCCAATGGATCGGGTAAGGCCACCTCGCCCAACACTTCAACTGTATTGATAGAAAAGTTCAAATCCCCTACAAGGATGATATTGTTCTATGCTAGCATACCTTTAGCATCCACTTGTTCCCAAAACTGCCTACGACCAATGCACGACCCATAGCATTTATAAAACTTATTCTTCTTTTATTCAGAATGTGGATACCTGACAATAAAATTCCAGCAACACTTAGAAAATATTATAGCTAAACAATTTTATGATTCCAAGCCACCAAAAGTCCCCCAGACTCCCCAACAGAACTAACAACACCGATCATTTATCTTGGGTAAATCAAACACATGAAATTCCTAGCCTTTTCCTCAGGGACTAATGTCTCTTGGGAAAAAATGATATCTGGTTTGGTATTAGATTTTTTTTTGCAAATGGTAAGCAATTTTAGGGTGCCACCAACCCGTCTTATGTTCAGTGAGAGAAGGATCATGACTTTGCCCTTGCGAGGGATTTCACGCCTCTAAGCGCACCCAAATCATGAATGGAAACTGGTTGTTGTTCACCCAATGCAGATGTTGACCCTAACCTCTTGCGTGCACTACGTGTTTTAATAGGAGAGACCTCCATACCTAGGCCCAGGGACCATGCCATTTCCTTCCCTTTGTAGTCTCCCACAACAGACACATTTTCACTAGGATCGTGGTCTAATCTCCCTTGGTAGGCTTCAATACCCCAAAAGGTTTGTAGAGGAGTATGGCTTACTAATTCTATGGCTTATCGATTCTTTGAGAGTCAGGATCAATAAGTCAATATCTGTGTCTGGTAACTGTGCATTCTCGGGTAAGGTGGAAAACAATGGGGTATAATTCTCAAGATCCCTCACATACTGTATTTTAGAAACATAAGGCATGGTAGGGGTAGGAATGATAACGAGAAGAGCCTCAATATTCCTATAAAAACTTGAACTCGACCCACCCAAATCCAAAGTGTTCTTAGAAGTGCTAGTAGTCTTAGTATTGGATAAAGTAGTAGACGAAAAAGACTTATCCAAGAAGTCCTGCTCCCAAGACAAAAGATTAAAATTGTTGATTAAGGTTGGTTGTCATTGATGTCAACCCTTGAAGAAAGACCCGTAGCACAAAGGTTTGGGTAATGGACCCAATAGTGTTTTATGTAAATATGACTCATTATTTTTTTGTCATGATTAATAAGAAGTAAATATGGATGAACTCCAAAGTGGTCCCCTTATGGTGAAAGCCCTCACGAGAAGACGCTTTGTGCAGTAAGAGAACCCATGCTTAATTATGGAATAGTGAGATGAAGGAAAATGAATTTGTTAGGGAAAATATCCTATATGGATAGTGCTTGTCATGTCATTTCCGGTGGTATGTGGAACGTCACATAATTCCTCACGGTTAGAGAGTTATGGCCATGAGAAGTTGGAGACACCAGGTTTGGGTAATGGACCCAAGTTTGTTTGATGCATAATGGTATGAGTTATGATATATTTTCAGATAATACTATTCTATATTGATAGTACATGTCATGCCATTTCTGGTGGTAAGTAGAACGTCACATAACTTCTCACGGTTTGAGAGTTATGGCCTTACGAAGTTGGAGGACCCTCATATGTCATCTAGAAGCCCCACAAGGTCAAAGTAATCAAAGTGGTTTAAGAGATTTTAAAAGGTAAATAATAAAGTGAAGTGATGAGTGTATTATAATTCAAAGTGAATACAAAATAAATTATTTCAATAATAATTTTAATGGAGAAATTAGAAGTGGACCTAACCCTAAAGTAAGGAAAGTGGGGCCAAGTGACCTAGAAGATGTTTTTAAGGAAGCTACTTGGAGAGTATAAATAAGAGGAAAAGCTCTCTCATTTGAATCACACTTGAGCATATTGAATATCTATAGGTGTATTAGGTATACAAATGATATCTAAGCTGAAATTCTGAGGAAAGTGAAGAAAAGAAGGCCGAAATGCAAGGAAGGATAAATTCTTTTGATGGTGCTTTCTAAGGTATGTTATTTTCAGGGCATCTCACCATTTTCGCTATAAATTTTTTTCTATAATGATTCAGATCCTGATATTTCTATGCAAGTGAGAAAACATATCCAAGTATCTATGGTTAAAAATTCATCTTGTGGGTCTTTGTATTTTGGGATTTACACTTTGTGGAAAATAGGGTTTGTGGCCAGTCCTGAAACTATTCAAAATCAGGTGTTTCGGGTAAAAATGTCATAACTTCTTCATAAAAGATCAAAATTTAGTGAGACCAACTGTGTTAGTTAGGGTACTGTCAATAGTATTCTTTGTAATAGTTTCAGATCATTTCATCAAATAGTTTGTGCGAGGCACGCTCTACAAGGTCGCTCTCTAGAATAAGACAGAATTTAGCAAGGTATGCCATTTTTGCAATAAATCCTTTTCTGAGAGGTTCCAAGTAGTTCCAGTTGGAGAAATTGCATAAAACACACTGAAGAACATTGTGTATTAGTTTCATATCTTTATACATTACAGGTTCAAAGTTATGATTACTTCAAGTTAGGGTTGTTGACTAATCCAAAACTAGGCATGTGAGACTAAAGAAAAGTTTGATGAAAATGCTAGTCTCTTGTTTTTAAAGTTAAGGAAGGTTTGCAGGAATGTGATCATATATACCAGGTCTATTACAGAGCTAAAAATCAGATTTGGATGATGAAATTGATGAGGACTTTTGGTTAAGGTACATGTTGAGTACATGGTTGAAACAAGTAGTTGATGAGTTGACACATACATGAGGTGTATAGTTGATGATGTTGGTACATATTGATGAGTAGTTGACACATGATTGGTACATACTTGGTACATAGTTGGATGCACTTGTTTATGGTACAGTTTGATTACAGGTTGGTGCATGGTTGATGCACTTGTTTATGGTACATGTTGATTATAGGTTGAGGTATAGGTTGATGCATGGTTGATGCACTTGTTTATGGAACAGGTTGAGGTACAAGTTTATGCATGGTTCATATTTATTGGTACAGGTTTACAGTGGTATATCTCATAGTGATAGTGTGACAGTGGTTCCATCATTCTACTTCTATTTCAGGGTGGCAGGATGGGGCAAGGATAGGTGGTTGTAGCCACCTTCTGGTTGTAGCTGGAGAACATTGGGGGTTGTAGCCTCCTTCTGGTTGTAGCCAGAGATTTGGGGAGTTGGAGCTTTCCTCAGGTTGTAGCCTAAGAAACTAGGGGGTTGGAGCCTCCTTCCAGTTGAAGTTGGAAAATAAAGGAAGTTGGTGCTTGCAATGAATGTAATTCTTCAAGACATATAAGAAAAATCATTTCATGGTTTTCTCCTGATTTGGGTTTCCACATAAAACACTGGTGTACTGTGTATGTGTGTGATTGTTTATTTATTACTACTCATTATTGGATAATAATTCTACATTGATATAAAATTTGAAGAAAAATGATTATAATTACGTTATTACTGATTCACCCCCCCCTGTCAGTAATCCAACAATTGGTATAAGAGCAGGTTCCTTCAGAAATCAGTTTAACCACTGAAAGGTAGATCATGGAGAGTACCAACTCATATAAAAATGGAATACCATAGTTTGATGGGAAGAAGTATGCTTTTTCGAGCATAAGGATGAAGACATATATACAGGCACAGGGATTTCAAGTTTGGCAATCAATTGTAGATGGATACACAACACCAACAGTTCCACCAAAAAATGACAAAGCAGTGAAACTCGGTGAGAATAATTCCAAAGCCATAAATTCACTTTTGAATGGTCTCAATGATACAGTATTCACCAAAGTTGCACATTGTAAATATGCTAAAGAGATTTGGGACAAGATTCGAAATATTTATGAAGGAGATTCAAAAGTCAAAACAACAAAGCTTCAAACTTACAGAGGTTAGTTCGAACAACTAAAAATGAAGGAAGATGAAGATATCGCAGCCTACTTCTTACGAGTCGATGAAACAATGAATGCAATCATAGGATTAGGAGAAGAAATCGAAGAATCTGTAATTGTTCAAAAGGTACTAAGATCTCTTCCTATGATATTCAACCCTAAGATATCAACACTAGAAGAAAGATCAGATCTAAACTCAATAAGAATGGACGAACTGCATGGAATCCTCACAACATATGAGATGAGAACTAAATAGGAAAATCCATATGTAAAAGAAGCAGCCTTCAAAGCATCCAAAAGATCAAAGCAAAAGAAAAAGGAACAAGAAGAATATAGCAGCAACAACGACGTCTCGAAAGATGATGAAGAAGTGGCCAACTTCGTCAAAAGACTAAACAAGGGAACCAACGATAGGTACAGAGGTAATCTTCCTTTATTTTGTTTTAATTGTGATGGTATTGGTCATTTTGCTAACAAATGTCCTCATAAGAAAAAGAGAAATGATGAAGGTTACTCAAAAGGCAGACAAACATATAAAGGTAAAAGAACTACAAAGAAAGTTTTCAAGAAAAACTTTTGC
>ML789614.1:141430-156942 GCA_009831015.1 Picea engelmannii | reverse complement strand
GTTGATGAGTTGACACATACATGAGGTGTATAGTTGATGATGTTGGTACATATTGATGAGTCATAGTTGATAAGTAGTTGACACATGATTGGTACATACTTGGTACATGGTTGGATGCACTTGTTTATGGTACAGGTTGATTACAAGTTGGTCCATGGTTGATGCACTTGTTTATGGTACAGGTTGATTACAGGTTGATGCATGGTTGACACACTTTTTTATGGAACAGGTTGATTACAGGTTGAGGTACATGTTGATGCATGTTTGATGCATGGTTGATGCATGGTTCATATTTATTGGTACAAGTTTATAGCAGTATATCTCACAGTGATAGTGTGACAATGGTTCCATCATTCTACTTCTACTTCAGGGTGGAAGGATGGGGTAAGGACAAGTGGTTGTAGACACCTTCCTGTTGTAGCTGGAGAACATTGGGGGTTGTAGCCTCCTACTGGTTGTAGCCAGAGATTTGGGGAGTTGGAGCTTCCCTCGGGTTGTAGCCTAAGAAACTAGGGGGTTGGAGCCTCCTTCCAGTTGCACCTGGAAAACAAAGGAAGTTGGTGCTTCCAATGAATGTAATTCTTCAAGACATATAAGAAAAAAAATTATGTGGTTTTCTCCCGATTTGGGTTTCCACGTAAAACACTAGTGTACTATGTATGTGTGTGATTGTTTATTTATTATTGCTCATTATTGGATAATAATTATACATTGATATAACATTTGAAGAAAAAGGATTATAATTATGTTATTACTGATTCACCCCCCCCCNTAATCCAACAAAAATATAATAAAGGGAAGTAAAATCTTAACTTACCGATAAAGGTTCCCGAGAGGAGTTCCGTTGTATCTTCTATAGGCCCCGAAGTAAAAGCCCCCACCTCTTCTGTATCACCTTTACTCATATACTGATCATTTTCCTGAGATTCCAAAGAGTCCTCCGCAACTTCATTTTTGTTCCAGGTTGGAAATCGTGTCATAGATGTCATGTCCTTTTGTAGGTGTTGTAGCGAAAAGGTAAACCCAGGTAGTCAAGTCATTGCACCATCACCTGACCTCGCCATTCCATCTCGAGCGATTCCATGAGGCTAGTGTGGATATCCAACTCGACAAGAACACATGCCATGCGTTTATTCGGAGCACATAGCCACCTTTCATCAATCTTAAGGAATCGGCCTAGAAGGTTCCCAATAGCCATCAAGGCATTTTTATTCCATAAATTGAGTGGAAAGCCTAGTAACAGAACCTATACATGTCGAAGGCTGAAATATTATGTGGCGGGATAAAACCGAGTTCTCCACCTCTTGATCATAACGCTACCACCCTCAAAGTCCCAAAAACCATTTAAAATGATCTCTGCGTCTTCTAAAAGTTTGAAGACCAGACCAAACCATCCATAAGGAAAAGTGACGTATTCAAGTTCATACCCAATGATGGGTAACCAGGTCCGCTGTATCCAAGCTGAGAAGGTGATACTACTCCTAGTCTTATAAGAGAACCTCCCAACAACTGCGCAAAGGGATAAATTACAGGTTTCCTCCAAACCCACATCCATTCCTATGACCAACCATTGTCTAACTTTCTTGGGTTTCCAAACCCATGCCATCTTTTTATGTACCATTTCCTTCACGCACAGTCTCTCCCAATGGGTGTTATCCAGCTTGGTACCAGAATCCCTACTATGGTGCATCGTTCGTTCTTGGAAACCAACTTTCTCACTAGCAGGAGCACTCCCTCCCCTTGAAAACCTCACGTGAGACTCAATATCTCGTCCTGAACCTAGTCCAAGAACATAAGAATGTTGTAAAAAAATCTCACCAACTCCCTGTTTACTTAGCAAAATCGCAGGAAGCTCACAACCTGTTGGCGGGTGAAATTGATCTTCCGTCAATTGGAAGAATGAATCTGGTCCAAGGTTGTCTAAGTAACCCAAGCCGCTTAGTGTAACTCGTTCTGACAGGTTTAATGGCTACGTTAGCCAATCTAAAAATCCTAAAAGAAACAAATAAAAGAAAGAAATAACTAACTAATTACTAAACACTGTGTATATATGTACATATGCTTTAATGTAATTGTTGTAGGTGTATTCAAGCACAAAATATACAAATCTCACATATGCACAACTTTTAAAAATTGCAAGTTTTAATCAAAACTTATGAAAATCAATGTGAAAGATGATTGATTCTAGGAAGCAGATAAAGAAAGTACATAAAAATATTTTATGTTTTTCTTTTATAAGTCTAAACTAATATGGAATTAAATAAACTAATAAACGCAAACGTTCAGGTAGTCGAAATATGAACCATACATTCTGATTTCATTAATATGTAAAAGACAAAATTGAGAAATGCAAGTGAGCTAACCTGCTTTTTAGTTAGTGAGGTGCATCCAAGCGCCTGTATGACTGAAGGACATCTAACTTCCATGTCCAAGAGAGAAATATGCAATGAACCTTGTGACTGTTCTAAATAAATCCAGAACATGTATTAGTATCTTAGGTTTTAATGATAGAAAAGGACACACAAACATAAACTTGTGATCTCATAATTACACATGATTACAGCAAGATAAATATGAAAGCAACCTATGGATTTCATCATTCGATTAAAAATCAAAGATAAATCCTATCATTCTAATTGAATATAAGATCACAACATTTATATTTTGAGAAACAAGTTGTAGATGGTATTTATAATATAAACATCCTACACATCATAGATCATTAAGTCTAAAGCTATCAGACCTATTAATGTATTAGGATTAAAAAAACGTAAATGAAAACATCATTAACAAAAGGCTAAAGCCAAAATGCATATATGTTGTTTCATTAAGTTCAGGAATCACTCGTCCATCTCTTGCCCTCAGCCAAGATGATTTCCATTACAAAATACAGAGTATTTAAAGAGTTCATGTAAGCTAAAAATCCTATCTTCTAAGATAGGATCAGATTTCAAAAGGATCTAAAAGTTACAAAGATAGAGGGTCTAAAAACCACTCAATATCAGACTATATCGTCAAAATTATGAAAGTTTTATTTTGATTTACAAAATAATCCAAAAGAGATGGCTAATTAACTAAGTCCAACATGCTCCATCTTATGAGATCAGCACAAGATACATCTTATCCTTAAAGAAAAACAAAATGAGAAAATTAGATATTTATTTAACTAACATTTTCCAAATTTAATATGAGAATTGACTTGGCTACAAAATCTCACGATTTTGTAGCCATTGTTAATATTAGCAACAGAAATCTAAATCAATCTAGATTAATTAGAAAAATAACAATAAAAACACAACTAAGATAAAAACAAATCTTACCATTCAACTGATAACAAAAATCGAATCACAATATCTCAGAGTTGATCACAGCCTTGACACTGTCTACGTTTGTAATTATGATATTGCCTTTCCTTTTCAAATGTTTTCCTTGTCTTTGTGCATTGATCTTGAGCTCACAGTTTTCATTTGTCAATGAGTCATTTTGAGCCTTAAGAGCCTTGATCTTTTCTTCAAGGAAGGGGATGTCTGTGTAATACTGACCTATCCAATGTAAACAAACTTCACAATGTACAGCAGGGGAAATTGGTTGAGGAAGCGCATGACCATGTGTTAAAACACTACCACTTTCCACTATCAACCTTTGACCAAGTTTAATTCCTGTAAATTCCTTATGTCTTTCAGGCACGGTGGGAGGTTATTCACATAATCGAATGTTTGACTGGGATCCGATTTAGAAAAATTCAGTTCTTCCTCTGCCAGGAATTTTTCAATCTCAGAGTCAGAGTTCTCATGGACCTTGATCGAGCTCACATGAACTTTTGATATATTGCGCAGGCTCCTCGAAATAAGTCACCCAACCCTCTTGTTATGAAACCCTAGCATGACTTTATTTTTCTTTGATTGTTTGGAAGGGTTTCCACTAGTGGATTTTATGTTAAGATTAGGCCAGAAAACTTGTTCACGCTCAGGAATTTTAATAAGTTTGGAGCTGACATCCTGTTACTCACACACAGACTGATCAGGCGTAGCCCTTTCACAAGGATTTTCACACAAGAAATATGGCCTGTCACTAGAGGGAATAAGAGGCTTCTCTATCATCAGCTTATCCATTACAGGAGTCTCTAGAGGGTTTACTGTAATGAAACCATTACGGGCTACGAAATTGTCCCAATCTTCACCGAGTGTTTTCAAATGATGAACTACCAATAATTTAATCAACCCATGGTGAAAAAGGATTGAATCCAAGATCTATTTCTTATACCTCTTTGCCATTTTATACAAACTTCTTAATAAGTAAAACAACATGTTTAATTGAAAACCGATAAAATGCATGAGCAGTCTTATGTGGTAAAGGAAGACCAGGCCATAATGACCTTCATAAGTAACAAATTGCCTTAAAACTACTAATAAAACCATGCCATCTAATATTCAACAGAGATACCAGCATACCTTTGTCACAACAATGAATATTTCTGGAGGTGACGAACAGACTCCATGGTACCTCGTCCAACTTTGAGTTTTTAAACCATTTTTTACCAGTGAGGGGGAGGCTCGTTGCTTCACTGAGAAATTTTTCGGTGATCTCCAACTGGATATCACCCACCTTGGCTCTACATCCATCAAATGTGAGGGAAAAATATTTGGCCACTTGCAAGTTGTAACCCTAGAATTTCCTGATAAACACATTCGAGCCTAGACTCTTCAAATCCTCACTCGCATCATCATACAACAACAAAGTTTGGGAGCCATTTGGCTCAATTTAGACGACAGGGGCCATAAGGGTTTGAACAGACAGTCACGAAGGTGACCATAACTTGTTGTGGTCTTAAGAGGTAGTAGCAACAGGGGAATGCCTGAGCCAAAAACAAAGGAGTAAAACTAGTAGTCACCCCAGCGCGACCATAATGTGAGCATAAGGGGTTTCAAGCCATGAAAATTAGGCATTTCAGGTGATGAATTATTTGAGTACAGAGCATAACTCAAGACCCTATCTCGTAATGAGGGATTTGTCGATTCAAATTGACAACTGAAATGAAGTACAGGGTATGTTCTAGGTGTGTTTAATTTTCATCAAATGTAATGGGTGAAGTCGATTTGCAAAGGTTAGGAGAAGATGTGTTTTACAAGCCAAAAGCATATCGAAAATTTAAAACCAAAGTCGATTTACCAAGAATTTTAAATGAAATAATCCTATATTCCATTTGCCAATCGATTCTTGGTATACAAAGCATCCAAGATATAAATTTCAATACAAGAAAAACTCAAAATAAGTGTTTCATTGATATATGATAAGATCAAAGAAAAACAACATTCATTAAAAGAGGTTTAAACACATTGACCCTTTCAGGACCAAGCCTTAGATTAAATTGAAATATGATTTAAAGTTTTAATTCTTATTTCATGCTTTCAGTCATGAATGAAGCACGAAAATGCAAGATAAAAATAAGTAGGACCAATCAAAACACTCGTTTCACAACCGAATAGTCATCTTCAAATAGAAATATTTATAGGATCAGGTGTAGGAAGCTACATGAATCGTCATTTGTCACTTGAAAAAGCAAAAGATCATGTAGGGCTGTGACATCCCCCTAAAAATAAAGTATTTTTGAAATTTAAAAAAAATTGTTGGAAACTATTCCGTTTTTAGTAAATTCAAATTTGGAGAATTTTTTCCATTTATGGCAATTCTGAATTTCGAATTTGATAATTGTAATAAATTATTATGACTGCTGGGTAGAGATATGATTTGACCCAACTAACTATTTGACTATGACACTTGTATGAAAAACAAAATATTTTATATTGATTGCATGAGGACAAATGGAACAACCATGTCAAATTTAATTGACCATGACTCCATGAGTGGGGAACATGTTGGAACTACCTATGGGTTGATTGTTACAAGTGGAAAATCATAGATTTGGCCATTGGTATCCCCTGAAAATCAGGGATTTAGAAAGCTGCGAAAATCCCCAAGGGAGGGAAAAGACCTAGGAAAAAATATTGTTTTAAATAGCATATGTGAGGAGGCAGGACATTGCCAAGTATGCTGGGAAAGGAATTACCACTTGTTGTCATGAACGCTGATTATCAAGTGTGAGGCAAGGGAAGAATTGGAGAGAATAAAACATTAATGAGGAGGAGATTTTTTCAAGTTTGCCCTCATGGATTCATGGTCAGGCTAAGGGGTGAATTGGGCAAGTAATTTGGCTGCCATATTCTATGGTTGGGAGGAATGTGGTTGTTCCCTTTGTCTTCCCACGCACTGGTTCATATATGTAATCTTTTCTTTCCTGTATGAATAATTGTATATCTGATGAAATGTATTTTGTTGTATCGAAATTGAATTATTTATATATCCGTGGAATGAATTTGTCACAAAAGTAGCGTAATCAGTAACACCTATATGTATCCTATGACCTGAACGAAAATAAAACTGTTTGATTATATGAATGTGTGGAGTCAGACTTCCGACATAATAGTTATAATCAATTATTGAACAGATCTTTAAGATCAAATTAGAATCTGTATGAGAGATAGAAATTATTTGATTATCCTACTAGATCAATCGAATGGATTCCTATGACCAAATTCTGGGAATAAGTTTCTTTCTGAAATTGGATTTTCTATTATAGTAGAGGTATTTCAAATACATCAAAATATATGGTGCAAGACATCTAAGTATGAGCATACTAAAACTAGTCTATATATATAAATATGAAGTAGGTGTTTTTCTGCAAGTGCAAATTTAGAATTTATAAATGAAAACGGGACGCTATCTGCCCCTTAGTGTAGACTTGAGCTACTACGAATCAGGAACATGCCCGTGATATATATATATATATATATATATATATATATATATATATATATATATATATATATATATATATATATATATATATATATATATATATTATTTTCCAATTTACAAAGCATGATAATGAAATATAGGAACTAGTGCCTACAAAAACAAATACGTATATGTAATTATATGTATATAAGTATGTGCTTATAAGAATTTTCCTACACTCTGAATATGATAAAAAGAAGGAACTCTGACAGATATGTAACCACTGGTTTTTTTTATGTGAACCGAATACATTAGACCACATGGCACCAGTAACCACATTATTTAATTATGGAAATGCATCTTCCTTTCTTTAATGAAAATAAGCAATTGGCACAAGACAGAATTGAAGTATATAGATTTCCTTAATTCTCTTCCATTTAACAAGTTCAGTTCTTGAAATCATAAAATCAGTTCACTTGGATGTAAATCATCTTTTTCAGATAATAACGGCCAGGTATGCCTTTTATCAAATAAATAAGAAAACAAATTACATAATTGACCAGGTTTAATACCAAAAATACCGAATTAACATTGTACAAGATGGGCATTATACCAGTAACGAAATGACCCCAGTAATTCCCGTAACAACCACTTTTTCTTTCCATAAGTCAAACAATCTATTTATAACAGAACCAGTAGAGATGCACGATTTCCCCTGAGTGATTCTAGACCTGTAGATTTAGCCAGAGTGAGGAAGGGTTTGGAACCCGAATACCTTTTACGTCGAAGACATAGGCAGGATCCAAGACTGACAAAGGAAGGAAAGATACCTGCCAGGAAAACAAATGCTGAAAATTTTAGTCCTTATTCGAGTAATAGTTAAAAAAAGGAAAATTTGCAAGAGTAGGGTAAATGACAAACAACGAATACTCATCTTTGGTGTGCGAGCTCGAAACCTTGACCACCACTTATCTTTTGAATGGATGAAAGGCGCAGTAAGACTCTGATGGGTCCTCACATCAAACAAGGCCCATCATTAGTGACAATAACAATCTCATAAGGTTTTTCTCTTATCAGTAAATAATCAATAGGGAAAATCCTACCTTGTATAAGTATGTTGTAAGCAGAAACCGAAACAATAAGATATACTTTTCACAAAGATTTTATTAAAGGGATGAACTGCAAACATTCTTAAACCAAAACACTCTAGCAAATCCTTATTTTTCAACCCTAAAATAGAGTCGTCATGCTACGGTGATGGGAACTATTCACCTCCCATCTCAGAGACAGAAATTTCCTGTTAAATTCATAAGGTCATAATACTCCCGATAAAATTGTCGAAGGTATCACAGAAAACAGAAGAGATTCAATCAAGTGTTGAGAGTAGGAACGAGCAAGGTTTTGGTAAATCTCAAAAAGGACAACTCCATCCAGTACAGGGGTTTTTAGTTAAAAGGGAAAGAATTTCACTACTCAAACCGAAGGATTCTTTCTTTGGTGAATTACTCACGGGGCTGACATACTTCTTCGAAAACCTGTTAAGGAGAATAAAATAGGAAGGTAAAGAAGAGACCTGAGAAATGAACAATCATTCCCTATACAAAGAGGTTACCGAAAGAAGAACACAACCATACTGAAAGAACACGACGGTGATTAACAGAGAACAACCTTGCTTAACACTGTCAAAGAATACACCACATGACTTAACCTATCAAGCTTTTTCTTAAGGAAGTACTTATCATCGTTTTCAATATATGTCGTTGGTTACACTCATGGCGCGACCACCCTTTCCACTATAGATTCTGCCTCTGATAAGAGTGTGTGATATACAGAACCCCCATGGGCATCACACCGTTATTTACAGACTTGGCCTCAAAGAGAACAGTGTGATACACGAAACCCTTCGTAGAAAAACAAAACTCAGAAATTACAAACCGTGGGTTTTCCCAAAACCCTAGACAACGCCTTTTTGCCTCAGAATAAATGTGGGGAACACAGAGGATGAGTAGCCATGTGATGATGACAGGGTCGGCATGGTATTTCGGGTGCAGAGCCAGACGAATTCAATGAGGTTAACATGACTGTCATTAATGAATATACAGAGATTTAGCTATTGTGATAGAGGACCGTCTCTCCCACTTAAGGAGCGATACGATTTGACACCCTTCATAACTCAAAGGAATTTTTCATACCCCTATATTAGTTGAATCAGAATTTCGATCCAAGTTGTCACCCTTCCACTGGATTTTGGGCTAATTACCTCACTGCGATCAACCACCGGTTCTAAGAATCACTAAACGACTGTGACTTGGTAGTTATGTTAGCTATCCAATGAAAAAAAAAAAACTCGCCCAATGACTTTATCGATAGAAAACTAGTTAAGACTTCCTAGGGTTAAAGCCAACCTGTAGACTTGTGCACGTAGACCAACCCTTATGAAAAAGACGAGTTTTTAAGATGAGCTACAAGACCCCAATTATTTACAAAGCACTATATGCATAAGGTAAAGAATAAGTATGAAAGGGATTTGTTAAAGTCTGGGTTCTTTCTTATAATATTTCTACTCGTGATTAAGTAAGATGATATGGATGAGATATCTTGTGGTATGTTTAGAATCTGGAGGGGTAGTAAGATTTTATAATAGGTTCTTATAACAAGTTTTTTTTTTTTTTATAGCGTATTTCTTTGTAACCAAGCCGACAATCAGAGTTGTACGACTAGTATCTTTTCTTCCACTGGGAAACTTGGTAGAAAGCAGATAACAAAAGTTTTTTTTTTGGTAAATATGAGGTAGATTACATGTGGTATTAGAGAAAAATTTACAACACTGAGGCTGAACAGGGCCACATTAGTTGCTTAGTATATATTTTGATTTATGTAAAACTAATAAACCTTATGGTTACAAACAGAAAGCCCTTTCTGTTTTGTGTTAATTATGGCAGCTCAGGATGATGCAGAAATCAAGATGGAAGGAAATCCGCATCAAAGACCTCCTGGATATCCAAGACAGAACAATGACGAAAGCTCACCCACAGAGGTGTTGGAAACAATGAGAAATCTTAATGTTGAATTGCAGGTTTTCAAAGCTGACAATGAAAAACTGAAGAAAGCTTAGCAGGAACAACAAGAAATAAACAAAGTCCTGTTGTGCAGTATAGTGACCAAGAAAATCCCAAAGGACGATAATAACGACGTAGAAGTCAGTAAGAGATCTTCCAAGAACTCAGGACCGAAAACAGAAAAAGAAGACAGTTCATTTGAAGGAACACCTTCAGCTGAAGACAAAACTAAAACAGACAGGAAAAGAAAACAAGTAGACCACCTTGAAGGAGAATTTAAAAAGATTAAACCAGCTACCTTTGATGGAGAATCCAGGAGAGGAGAAGAAGCTGAGGCATGGTTGTTGGACATCAAAATATACTTCAAGATCTACAACTATTCTAACAATATGAAGGTTAGAATGGCTATCTACAATCTGAAAGGGAAGGCCAACATTTGGTGGCAAGACCTAAAATTGGCCAAGGGCCTAAAGGAGAAACGATTGGAATGGTCTGACTTTAAGAAGTATTTCGATAAAAAATACCTTTCTAAAAGCTATTATGAAAGGAAGACGAAATAATTTTACGAGTTACGACTTGGACAGATGATGATGGAGGACCTTATAAATACATTTCTGGAACTACTAAGGTTCATACCATACATCCGGGAGGATAAGGTAAAAATCCAGTGATTCTTAAGTTGTTTACCACAGTTCTACAGGGACAGAATTGAGTTTGACAACCCCAAATCCTTGAGTGAAGTATTCAAGAAAGCATGAATGTGCTATGACCAGTATAAACAACAGGTAGAGTTTCCCAAAGCCTAGAAGGATACGAAACAAGATCGAATGAACCAGCGGAAGAAGGGATACCAACCAACTCCTTATAAGAATGCAACAAAAGGTTTTCCAAGAAAGGATTTTCACTCCAATCATCTGAATACGCAAGGTAGCGGTAAACCGGTAAACCTGGGAACAAAAAAGTTTGGGGACAGCTCCCATGAGCCATTAAAGTGTTGGGAATGAGGAGAGCCTCATCTAAGGAGGAATTGTCCAGGTTTAAATTTAGCAAAGATAATTATTGTTCATAATTTGCAAGAAGCCTCGACGGTGGGAGACGTGGGAAGAAGCCTGAATTGGATAAATGTAGCCATAGATGGCCGACAAGCTGACCACCAGTCCTCTATGGTAGAGATCGAA
The DNA here is from genome assembly GCA_009831015.1 of Picea engelmannii. Lineage (NCBI taxonomy): Eukaryota > Viridiplantae > Streptophyta > Pinopsida > Pinales > Pinaceae > Picea > Picea engelmannii. The sequence goes on along the minus strand of ML789614.1, from coordinate 145,910 downwards.
GGTAAAAACAATAACACTCGAATTTTTGTTTTAATTGAACCTGGAGCTACGTTAAGTTATATTACTCCTGATGTAGTAGAGTCAAACAAACTTAAGAAACTGAAGCATGCAAAATCATGGCTGGTACAACTAGCAAAAGGAACTAAAAGGAAAGTAGTTGAATTTATTTCAGATTTTGAGTTCATCTTAGATGGTCAAAATATAAGAAAAAAATATGAACATCCTACCACTAGGATCTTACGATATGATTATCGGGATGGATTGGTTGGAACAACACAAAGCAGTACTAGATTGTTATACAAAGATACTTAACTACAAAGACGATTTTGGCACTACTAGAACAACCCAAGGTATACCAAAACCTGTATCAATCAGACAAGTTTCAGCGATGCAACTCAAGAAATGTATGAGAAAGGGATGTCAATTTTATGCCATCCAAGTAATGAATCTGTTAGAAAAAGAAGATCAGCCAAAGCTAGAAGACTTTGCTGTCCTACGTGAATTTAGAGACATGTTTGTGGATGAGATACCAGAATTACCTCCTAGAAGGGAAATAGACTTCTCCATAGACCTACTACCTGGTTCAACCCCTATCTCAAAAGCACCTTACAGAATGAGTCTACCAAAACTGATAGAATTAAAAATACAATTACAGGAATTGTTGGACAAAGAGTATATCAGACCGAGTGTTTCACCATGGGGGGCACCAGTCCTCTTTGTGAAAAAGAAATACGGTACTCTAAGAATACGTATCGATTATAGACAACTGAACAAAATGACCATTAAGAACAAATACCCCTTACCAAGGATAAATGATCTATTCGATCAAGTAGGTGGGGCCAAGATCTTTTCAAAGTTGGATTTACGATCCGGTTATCATCAAGTTAGGATAAAAGATAAGGACATAAACAAAACAACTTTTCGAACAAGATATGGACACTATGAATTCGTAGTCATACCTTTCGGACTCACTAATGCACCAGCCACATTTATGTGCCTGATGAATAGTATTTTCAGTCAGTACTTAGGCAAGTTCGTAGTAGTATTTATCGACGATATTCTGGTCTACTCTAAAAATGAGGAAGAACATGATGAACACTTAAGAATAGTTCTGCAAACGTTGAGGAAACACAAATTGTACGCCAAATTTGACAAGTGTGACTTTTATCAAAAGGAAATACAATATCTAGGACATGTAATTTCAGCAGAAGGCATTGTCGTAGACCCTGAGAAGATAAAATCCATTATGGAATGGCCAGTACCTAAGGATGTAGCAGATATCCGGTCATTCATGGGAATCACTGGATATTATCACATATTTATAGAATGGTTTTCCAAGATATCCTACCCTATCACGTCATGACAAAAGAAAGGGACCAAGTTTAACTGGTCAGAGAAGTGTCAAGACAGTTTTAACAAGCTGAAGGAATTATTGACAACTGCACCCATATTAAAGGTAGCATACCTAGATAAAGACTTCACCGTATGTGTCGATGCAAGTAAAGAAGGACTAGGTGGTGTCCTAACTCAGGAAGGACACGTTATTTGTTATGAGTCCAAGAAATTAAAAGAACACGAGTGAAATTATGTCACTCATGACTTAGAATTGGCAGCAGTAATACACGCCTTAAAAATGTGGCGACACTACATAATAGGCAAAAAATTTCTACTATTGATGGATAATAGCGGGGTGAAATATCTATTTAGCCAACCAGATCTTAATACAAGACAAGAAATATGGCTAGACTTCTTGAGTGAATTCAACTTCGAGGTCAGACATATCAAGGGTAAGGAAAATAAAGTAGCAGATGATTTAAGCAGACGAGTCCATGGGTTATTTGAGGTAAATATCAGTAGGGAAGAAAGTGATCTGGAACAAAGAATAAGGACGACAGGTATTAACGATGGAAATTACACTAAGATAATGGCAGAATTACAAAACAGTACCACAAACTCAAATAAAACAGATCTAAGTATCGACAAAAAGGGACTATTACGATTTAAAAATAGACTTTACATACTAGATTCAACAGAGTTAAAATTAATAGTTTGAACGAAGTACATAAGAAACCGTATTCTGGCCATCCAGGATACCAGAAAACAATAACAACACTTAGAAAACTATTTTACTGGCCTAATATGAAGGGAGAAACAATAGAGTACTTGGTTAGGTGCTAATATTGTCAACAGGTTAAGGCCAAGCACTAGCATCTAGCCGACCTATTACAGCCATTACCAGTACCAGAATGGAAATGGGAGACCATATTGCTGGACTTTATAACAGGTTTGCCTAAAACTCAGAAACATAATGATTCTATCATGGTTGTAATCAATAAACTCAGTAAGTCTGCACACTTTATTCCTATAAAGTCTACTTTTAAAGATATAAACATTGCTGAAATATTCATGAAAGAAATTTTTAGACTGCATGGTATTCCTAAAATGGTGATTTCAGATAGAGACGTAAAATTCACATCCGCTTTTTGGAAGAAATTGTTTGCAGGGATAAATACTAATTTGAATTTCAGTACGAGTTATCATCCACAAACGGATGGACAGACCGAAAGGACAAACCAAATCGAAGAGGATATGCTCCACATGTACGTAAGAACAAAACCGAGCAAGTGGGAAGACTACCCGCACTTGGTAGAATTTGCATATAACAATGGGTACCAAACTTCAACTAAGTTAAGCCCTTTCGAAGTACTGTACGGCAGAAAGTGTACGAATCCAATTAGTTGGGATAACCTGGCTGACAGACTCATGGTTGGACCAGAGATGCTCCAAGAAATGGAGAACATGGTAAGGAAGGTACAACAGATATTGAAAGAAGCATAGGACAGACAAAAGATCTATGCAGATCATAAAAGAAGACACTTGGAATTTCAAGTGGGAGACCATGTTTATTTGAAGTTCAAAGCCTGAAAAAGTTCATTGAAGTTAGGGAACTATGCCAAGATGGCACCCAGGTTTTGTGGGCCCTTTGAGATACTAGCTCGAATTGGACCCGTAGCATACCAATTTGCACTACCAACTAATCTAAGAATTCATAATGTATCTCATGTTTCTTTGCTGAAAAAGTATGTTCATGACCCTACTCATATGCTTGATTGGAACTTGGTGCAGGTGGAACCCGAAGGTGAATTCCAAGTGGAACCCCTGCGTATTCTAGACCGGAGAGAAATAGCACTTCAGAACAGAGTCATCGCTTAGGTAAAGGTGCAATGGAAGCACTTTAGTCCTGAGGAGGCCACTTGGGAGTTGGAGGGAGATTTGTAGAAATCTCATCCAATATTGTTCCAAGAAAGGAACAAACACCGAGGATAGTGTTTTATTGAAGGGGGAAAGGATGTGACATCCCCCAAAAAATAAATTATTTTTGAAATTTTAAAAAAATTGTTGGAAACTATTCTGTTTTTAGTAAATTCAAATTTGGAGAATTTTTTCCATTTATGGCAATTCCAAATTCCAAATTTGATAATTGTAATAAATTATTATGACTGTTGGGCATAAATCTGATTTGACCCAACTAACTATTTGACTATGACACTTGTATGAAAAACAAAATATTTTATGTTGATTGCAAGAGGACAAATGGAACAACGATGTTAAATTTAACTAACCATGACTCCATGGGTGGGGAACATGTTGGAACTACCTCTGGGATGATTGTTACAAGTGGAAAATCAAGGATTTGGCCATTAGCAGCCCCTGAAAATCAGGGATTTAGAAAGCTGCGAAAATCCCCAAGGGAGGGAAAATACCTAGGCAAAAATATTGTTTTAAATAGCATATGTGAGGAGGCAGGATGCTACCAAGTATGTTGGGAAAGGAATTACCTCTTGTTGTTATGAACATTGATTATCAAGTGTGAGCCAAGGGAAGAATTGGAGAGGAGAAAACATTGCTGAGGAGGATATTTTTTCAAGTTCGCCCTCATGGATTCATGGTCAGGCTAGGGGTGAATCGGGCAAGTAATTTGGCTGCCCTATTCTATGGTTGGGAGGAACCTAGTTATTCCCTTTGTCTTCCCATGCACTGATTCAGATATGTAATCTTTTCTTTTCTGTATGAATAATTGTATATCTGATGAAATGTATTTTGCTGTATCGAAATCGAATTATTTATATATCTGTGGAATGAATTAGTCACAGAAGTAACGTAATCATTAACACCTGTATGTATCCTATGACCTGAACGAAAATAAAACTGTTTGATTATATGAATGTGTGGAGTCATACTTCCGATAGAATAGTTATAATCAATTCTTGAACATATCTTTAAGTTCAAATTAAAATCTGTACGAGAGTTAGAAATTATTTGATTATCCTACTAGATCAATCGAATGGATTCCTATGACCAAATTCTGGGAATACGTTTCTTTTTGAAATTGGATTTTCTGTTATAGTAGAGGTATTTCCCATACATCGAAATCTCTGGCGCAATACATCTAAGTATGAGTAGACTGAAACTAGTATAT
>ML789614.1:116299-131379 GCA_009831015.1 Picea engelmannii | reverse complement strand
AGCATATAAACAACTGATTCACCCCCCCCCTCTCAGTTTTTCTAGTATTTCCAACAAACTATTTATAACAGAACCAGTAGAGGTGCACGATTTCCCCTGAGTGATTCTAGACCTGTAGATTTAGCCGAAGTGAGGAAGGGTTTGGAACCTGAATACCCTTTATGTCAAAGACATAGGCAGGATCCAAGACTGACAAAAGAAGGAAAGATACCTGCCAGGAAAACAAACCCTGAAAATTTTAGTCCTTATTTGAGTAATAGTTAAAAAAAGGAAAATTTGCAAGAGTAGGGTAAACGACAAACAACGAATACTCATCTTTGGTGCACAAGCTCGAAACCTTGACCACCACTTATCTTCTGAATGGATGAAAGGCACAGTAAGACTCCGATGGGTCCTCACATCAAACAAGGCCCATCATTAGTGACAATAACAATCTCATAAGGTTTTTCTCTTCTCAGTAAATAATCAATAGGGAAAATCCTAACTTGTATAAGTATGTTGTAAGCAGAAACTGAAACAATAAGATAGACTTTTCACAAAGATTTTATTAAAGGGATGAACTGCAAACATTCTTAAACCAAAATACTGTAGTGAATCCTTATTTTTCAACCATAAAACAGAGTCGTCATGCTACGGTGATGGGAACTATTCACCTCCCATCTCGGAGACAGGAATTTCCTGTTAAATTCATAAGGTCATAGTACTCTAGATAAAACAGTCAAAGGTATCACATAAAATAGAGGAGATTCAATCAAGTGCTGAGAGTAAGACCGATAAGGGTTTTGGTAAATCTCAGAAAGGACGACTCCATCCAGTACAAGGGTTTTTAGTTAAAAGGGAAAGTATTTCACTACTCAAACCGAAGGATTCTTTCTTCAGCGAATTACTCACAGGGCTGACATACTTCTTCGAAAACTTGTTAAGGAGAATAAAATAGGAAGGTAAAGAAGTGACCCGAGAAATGAACAGTCATTCCCTATACAAAGAGGTTACCGAAAGAAGAACACAACCATACTGAAAGAACACAACGGTGATTAACAGAGAAAAAAGTTGCTTAACGTTGTCAAAGAATGCACCACCTGACTTAACCTATCAAGCTTTTTCTTAAGGAAGTACTTATCATCGTTTTCAGGATATGCCGTCGGTTACACCCATGGCATGACCATCCTTTCCACTATAGATTTCACCTCTTATAAGAGTGTGTGATATATAGAACCCCCATGGTCATCACACCGTTATTTATAGACTTGGCCTCAAAGAGAACAGTGCGATACACAAAACCCTTCGTAGAAAAACAAAACTCAGAAATTACAAACTGTGGGTTTTCCCAAAACCCTAGACGATGCCTTTCCACCTCAGAATAAATGTGGGGAACACAGAGGATGGGTAGCCATGTGATGATGACAGGGTCGGCATGGTATTTTGGGTGCGGAGCCAGACGATTTCAATGAGGTTAACAAGACTGTCATTAATGAATATTCAGAGATTTAACTATTGTGATAGAGGACCATCTCTCCCACTTAAGGAGTGATATGATTTGACACCCTTCATAACTCAAAGGAAGTTTTCATACCCCTATATTAGTTGAATCAAAAGTTCGATCCAAGTTGTCACCCTTTCACTGGATTTTGGGCTAATTACCTCACTGTGATCAACCACCGGTTCTATGAATCACTAAATGACCGTGACTTGGTAGTTATGTTAGCTGTCCAATGAAAAAAAAAAAACTCGCCCAATGACTTTATCGACAGAAAACTAGTTAAGACTTCCTAGGGTTAAAGCCAACCTGTAGACTTGTGCACGTAGACCAACCCTTATGATAAATACGAGTTTTTAACATGAGCTACAAGACCCCAATTATTTACAAAGCACTATATGCATAAGGTAAAGAATAAGTATGAAAGGGATTTGTTAAAGTCTTGGGTTCTTTCTTATAATCTTTCTACTTGTGATTAAGTAAGATGAGATGGATGAAGTATCTTGTGGTATGTTTAGAATCTGGAGGGGTAGTAAGATTTTATAATAGGTTCTTATAACAAGTTTTTTTTTTATAGCGTATTTCTTTGTAACCAAGCCGACAATTAGAGTTGTATGACTAGTATCTTTTCTTCCACTGGGAAACTTGGTACAAAGAAGATAACAATTTTTTTATTATTATTATTAAATATGAGGTACATTACAAGGGCTTCCAACAATGGTGACTCACTGGGAGAAGAAGTTATCTTTGCATCACCGACGAGTTCATGTTAGAAATGTTTAGAATGGTTACACATCAGAGAAAAGATGAAGGAAACCCAACATCTTAATCAAATTCCAACAACCATTACACAGTCTAGCTTCAGATATCTTTCTGTTTAAATGAAATTCGATGACAAATTTTAATTACGAGAGCAATGATATTTTAAGGCAATGGCTCCGATATTGTTGACAAGTCCACTGCTGCCAGCAGGCATCTATAGCCTTGACAGGGATGTTAATTAACCCACTCTGATGCCTCTACCCTGTCCAAGAAGTTTCAATTCAACATGAAGGGTGCTTATAATTAGTATCAAAATTTACACCTGATAATTTTCTTGAACCTGACATTGCTTCGCTGCCAGTGGGCCTATTCAGTACCCCAGTGAAGTTGTCTCAGCATCATGCATGCATTTACCCGCTGCCAGCAAACCTATTCAGTATCTCGACAGGTTTACGAACACTTCCCACAACTCTTGAGAAATTATTTACAATCTGACATAAATTTAATGATATTCAGAAGAGAGGGGTGATACTGAAAATTTCAGTCTTAAGAACACTGGACATTTTCGAGCCTTTAATTCTTTTGTTTGACAACCTTCATTATGATATGAAATTAGTTTTCTAATGAAACTAATTCTTCAAGGACATGAAGGCATACTTGATTTTTTTTCTTTAAAAATAGGGACAACGTAAAGAGCTTTAATGGTGCTCGTGTCTTCTCATGATTAAAGTGAAACCAGGAAACCAACTTTGAACATAAAGTTTCTTTAGCTAGTCTGTGTTTCAACAATTTATAACATTGATGCTCTTAAAAGACCTTGACTATTTCTTTATAATGAGGCATTCTGGTTTCCCTTCACGAACTAAAAGGTGACACAGACATAAGCTTATTTAGAAAACAGTGAAAACAAGCAAAATGAAAAGAACCAAAATCAAAAACCAAAAGAAAAGTTAAAAAAATAAAATATGTACAAAGAGGTGGATCTGGAATCAACACGCAAAAAATCTCTTGAGAGAGTAAGAGAAAATAGAAAAATCTTCATTAATATAAGTGCAGTCCTACTCGTGGCACCTTGGTTCAGGGATGAATTGATAGTTCAGATTTACTTATCTCTTTACTTTTCATTTAAATTTTTCATGATGATAATGCGTTCTTGAAAAGAAATGTTCAACGAAAAGTTGAGATAAAAGGGTCAAAGTGGACTTCCTTGAAAACAATCATATGATGGTTCTCTCGGTGCACCCACTTATGTTCTTTAACTGCATTATTACAAAGAGAAATAGTGAGAAATAAAGCTAAAATAAAACCTACTCTAACTACTTAAACAAATCAAAATACTACGTGAAGTCATGCTTCCAATGTAGCCATCGGAGTAACTCTAGTCGCGCAATGAAAAAAAAATCAAATATTAATAAAAAGAATGGTAGTATATCAAAAAATGACAAAAATATATCAAACTTACCTTCATAATCATCATTTAAAAACAAATCAAACATGATCTTAGCATTCCCTTGAGATTTCTTGATGTATGAATCCTCCAACCATTCTGCAATCTTGTCGTGATATGAGTCATAATGGCATGGAAGAGTGTAAGTAAGTTTGGAAAACTTGTCAAGATTATAGGGACCTGACATAACCATCAGCCAAGGCTGAAGTGCCCCATCCTCCTAACAATTCTCTAAGTGTTCAATAATTTCTTCACATGGAGGATCTAAGAGAAATATGTCATGACTACTTCCTAGATATTTAGGTAAAAAAAAAGCAAGCACAACTTTATCTTTATTATAAAGATTTTTTATATATGAATATTCAAGCCATCCTAAGATCTTGTCAAAAAAATGAGGATGCAAACTATGACTTTGATGAAACAAATATATCAACGGGGAACACATCATAAGAGGATTCGTGACATCAATTAGATTATTGGTTTGAATGCTTCCTTTGATGAGATTGATTATTTCAAAATGTGAAGCATAAACATTAAAATTCGAGCTAATCAAAGAACGAATATGCAACGTAGAATGTTTGATCTCCATAAGAGAGAGCACATTGTCTTTTTCAAAAATAAACTGTGTAAAATCATCTCGCAACATGTCTTGTTCCCTTGTGAGTGATGAAAGTGAAAGAGCGTCAAATCCGAATTTATAAATGTTATGTTTGGAATTAATTTCACCAAATCTTGGCGTATCGAAAGGATATGATTGTGGAAGAAAAGAGTAGGATGTTGTGGATAAAGTATCAAGTCCACCAGAATCTAAGAAGAGATCAAGGTATAAAGAGTAAAAGGAATCAGAAATAAGCACATGAAAAGAATCTCTTGAGCTATGATATTTAACAATGGTATTCTCAAGACATTTATCTTCACTTTCTTTAAAACTTTCACTTTGTCTTGGTGATAAATTCTTCAACATAATATAATCATCTAGATTTGCCTCCTGTATGATAGATAATTCAAAACTTTCGTGACAAACATCTAGTGTTTCTTGTGGATAAAGTACATTTTGGGGATGAAGGTTTAAGGTTTCTTCTTCCAATTGCAGATTTACATCTCTAATCAGTTTCTTGGGAATGATAGAATACTTAAGATTATTTTCCTCACGTAAGTGTTCTTCAATAACTGAGTTTAAGTATTGATTAGAGCAAGAGTTTGAAGAATATGGACATTCACCTTGACCCAACATCAAATATTCTTCCACGATGGTCGAGGACTGAGTATACAATGATTCAGAGGAAAAACAAGTTTGATTGTCAGTAAGGACCTTTTCAATAGGTTCTACCTCCTTCGCTTGTTCAAAATTTTCGGATGGATTCTTCTCATCCCACGAACAAAATTATTCTCGCAATTGAGTGATGGGATTTGTAATTGGTTCATCATTCATGATTGAATATGACTGGATGAAAGGTACGTAAGCATCATAGAGGAGATTTAATGCAAATGACATGTCATCGATATAAAATTTACAGAGAAAATGACAGATTCTTGTTGAAAATCCTTCTGAAGATGAATCGCCATTGATTAAAAAAGTTTGAAATTCTTCACATAATTGATTGTAATCATAGATTTCAAAAGCATCTAAAAATTCATCTACAAATTGAAACCAATCAAAAATGTGATATGCTGGAAAAGACTCAAACCAATGTTTAATCCGACCTCTAAAAGTAAAAGTGAACAATCTGCAATAAAACTCTTAAATCAGAAATGTCATGTTTGATGCATTTGCACCAAAACTTGTTAAGGTGGTCTTTAGCAGATACATTACCCCCACCATCAAAGGTGAGTTTGGACAAGCAAGAGACTGTCTTGTTGGGAATATCGGGTAATAAAGTGGAAAGCATGTTTCAACACAGTGATTTGGGGAACCATGGGGAAATTAAATACATTCGAAATAAAGGCTCCTACAAGGCCAACTTGTCAGTCGACCCTCCTTCTAGCGTCATTTGTTGACGGGCGAAATTGATCGTCCATCAACTGAAAGAACGAGTCTGGTTCGGGGTTGTCTAAGTAACCCAAGCCATTTAATGTAACTCGTTCTGATGGGTTTAATGGCTCCATTAGCCAATCTAAAAATCCTAAAAAAAACAAATAAAAGAAAGAAATAACTAACTAATTACTAAAAACTGTGTATATATGTACATATGATTTAATGTAGCTATTGTAGCTGTATTTAAGCAGAAAATATACAAATCTCACATATGCACAACTTTTACAAATTGCAAGTTTTAATCGAAACTTACGAAAATCAATGTGAAAAATGATTGCTTCTAGGAAGCAGATAAAGAAATCACATAAAAATATTTTCTGTTTTTCTTTTATAAATCTAAACTAATATGGAATTAAATAAACTAACAAACAAAGATGTGTAGGTAGTCGAAAGCTGAACCGTACATTCTGATTTCATTAATATGTAAAAGACAGAATTGAGAAATACAAGTGAGCTAACCTGCTTATTAGTTAGTGAGTTGCATCCAAGAGCCTGTATGAGTGAAGGACATCTAACTACCATGTCCAAGAGAGAAATATGCAATGAACCTTGTGACTGTTCTAGATAAATCCAGAACATGTATTAGCAGCTTAGGTTTTAATGACAGAAAAGGACACACAAACATAAACCTATGATCTCATAATTACACATGATTACAGTAAGATAAATCTGAAAGCAACCTATGCATTTCATCATTCGATTAAAACTCAAAGATAAATGCTATCATTCTAATTAAAGATATGATCACAACATTTATATTTTGAGAAGCAAGTTGTAGACGGTATTTATAATATAAACATCTTGCACATAATAGATCATTAAGTCTAAAGCTATCAGACCTATTAATGTATTAGGATTAACAAAGCGTAAATGAAAACATCATTAATAAAAGGCTAAAGCCAAAATGCATATATGTTGTTTCATTAAGTTCAGGAATCACTCGTCCATCTCTTGTCCTCATCCAAGATGATTTCCATTACAAAATACAGAGTATTTAAAGAGTTCATGTAATCTAAACATCATATCTTTTAATATAGGATCAGATCTCAAAAGGATCTAAAAGTTACAAAGATAGAGGGTCTAAAAACCACTGAATATCAAACTATATCTTCAAAATTATGAAAGTTTTATTTTGATTTACAAAATAAGCCAAAAGAGATGGCTAATTAACTAAGTCCATCATGCTCCATCTTATGAGATCATCACAAGATACATCTTATCCTGAAAGAAAAATGAAATGAGCAAATTAGATATTTATTTAACATTTTCCAAATTTTATATGAGAATTGACTTGGCTACAAAATCTCACGATTTTGTAGCCAATGTTATTATTAGCAACATAAATCTAAATCAATCTAGATTAATTAGAAAAATAACAATAAAAACAAAACTAAGATAAAAAACAATCTTACCATTCAACTGATAACAAAAATTGAATCACAATATCTCAGAGTTGATCACAGCCTTGACACTATCAACGTTTTTAATTATGATATTGCCTATCCTTTTCAAATGTTTTCCTTGTCTTTGTGCATTGATGTTGAGCTCACGGTTTTCATTTGTCAATGAGTCATTTTGAGCCGCAAGAGCCTTGATTTTTGCTTGAAGGATGGGGATGTCTGTGTAATATTGACCTATCCAATGTAAATAAACTTCACAATGTACAACAGGGGAAATCGGTTGAGGAAGCACGTGACTGTGTGTTAAAACACTACCACTGTCCACTATCGGCCTTTGACCGAGTTTAATTCCTGTAAATTCCTTGTTGTCTTTCAGGCACGGTGGGAGGTTATTCACATAATCGAATGTTTGACTGGGATCCGGTTTAGAAAAATTTGGATCTTCCTCTGCCAGGAATTTTTCAATCTTGGAGTGAGAATTCTCATGGACCTCATGGACCTCGATAGATTTTATCGAGCTCACATGTGATTTTGATCTATTGCACAGGCTCCTCGAAATAAGTCACCCAACCCTCCTGTTATGAAACCCTAACATGGCTTGATTTTTCTTTGACTGTTTGGAAGGGTTTCCACTAATGTATTTTATGTTAAGATTAGGGCAGACAAATTGTTCACACTCAGGAATTTTAATAAGTTTGGAGATGACATCCTGTTTCTCACACACAGACTGATCGGGCATAGCCCTTTCACAAGGTTTTTCACACAAGAAATCTGGCCTTTCACTCGAGGGAATAAGACGCTTCTCTATCATCATCTTATCCATTACAGGAGTCTCTAGAGGGTTTACTGTAATGAAACCATTACGGGCTATGAAACTGTCCCAATCTTCACCGAGCATTTTCAAATGATGAACTACTAATATTTTAATCAATCCATGGTGAAAAAGGCTTGAATTGAAGCTCTGTTTCTTATACCTCTTTTCCATTTTATACAAACTTCTTAATAATTAAAATGACATATTTAATCAGAAACCGATAAAATGCATGAGCAGTCTTATGTGGTAAAGGAAGACCAGGCCATAATGACCTTCACAAGTAACAAATTGCCTTAAAACTGCCAATAAACCATGCCATGTAATCTTCAACAGAGAGACCAACATACCTTAGTCACAACAATGAATATTTCTGGAGGTGATGAACAGACTCCATGGTACCTCATCCAACTTTGAGTTTTTAAGCCATTTTTGACCAGTGAGGGGGAGGCTCGTTGCTTCACTCAGAATTTTTTTGGTGATCTCCAACTGGATATCACCCACCTTGGCTCTGCATCTATCAAATGTGAGGGTGAAATCTTTGGCCACTTGCGAGTTATAACCCTGGAATTTCCTGATAAACACATCCTAGCCTAGACTGTTTAGATCCTCACTCGTATCATCATACAACAACAAAGTTTGGGAGCCATTTGGCTCAATTTAGATGACAGGGGCCATAAGGGTTTGAACAAACAGTCACGAAGGCAACCGGAACTTGTTGTGGGCTTAAGAGGTAGCAGCAACATGGGAATGTCTGAGCCAAAAAAAAGGGAGTAAAACTAGCAGTCATCGTAGCGTGACCATAATGTGAGCATAAGGGGTTTCAAGCCATGAAAATCACGCATTTCAGGTAATGAATTCTTTGAGTACAGAGCGTAACTCAAGACCCTAGCTTGTAATGAGGGATCTGTTGATTCAAATTGACAACTGAAATGAAGTACAGGGTACGTTCCAGGTGTGTTTAATTTTCATCAAATGTAACGGGTAAAGTCGATTTGCAAAGGTTAGGAGAAGATGTGTTTTGCAAGACAAAAGCATATCGAAAATTTAAAACCAAAGTTGATTTACCAAGAATTTTAAATGAAACAAGCCTATAGTCCATTTGCCAATCAATTCTTGGTATAAAAAGCATCCAAGATATAACTTTCAATCCAAGAACACTCAAAATAAGTGTTTCATTGATATATGATAAGCTCAGAAAAAAAAAACACTTATTAAAAGAGGTTTAAACACATTGACCCTTTTAGGATCAAGCCTTAGATTAGATTGCAATACGATTTAATTTTTAATTCTTCATTCATGCTTTCGGTCATGAATGAAGCACGAAAACGCAAGATAAAAATAAGTATGAACCATCAAAACACCCCTTTTACAACAGAATAGTCATATTCAAATAACAATATTTATAGGATCAGGCATAGGCAGCTACAGGAATTGTCATTTGTCACTTGAAAAAGAAAAAAATCATGTAGGGATGCCAACACAACCCATACCAAACGAAGAAAGATGTTGAATCTTAGCCTCATCAATTCTCGACACACTTAACGTATCCTCCTTTTGTGAGACCAATAAATGTTTTGGTGGTGATTTGACTGATGGATTGTTAGCCTTCCAAAAACGTTTGCCACCTTTTGAGTTACTTAGTTCATCAACAGTGCAAAAGAGACGTTCATGATCCCAAGTCTCCTCGTCTGCAACACCCAAGAAATCACTAACTTCATTTGCCATCTAGAGGGACTGATCAACGAATAGAAGGATCGACAGCACAATGATCTAGTCAGAGAACAATAAAGAGCCTAACACCTAGATCTCCACCTAACTAAACACATTAAAAACCAAATAAATTTGCATTAAAGCCCCACACTATGAACTATAGCGGATACACCTCTAAATCTATCAGCAACCCTCCTCCATGGAAATAGAAAAACCAATTCTAAAAATAGTAATACTCCCATCAGACCTTCCAATACAAATTTAAATCATTACTAAAAAGGAAACCCGCCAAAATAACCATTCATCTAGTTTCTTATTTTAGTAATCCTCCATTGAAAACTTTTAAAACAAGGTTTCTTCCGCTGCTAAATACAGTATCCACCCACTTCCACAAGAAAACTCCCCATTTTTTTTTCTATCAATCATTCAGTACTATTCACTTATTTGTATCATGTTAATGTAATACTTTATATTTTCAATAGTTTAATATATTAGTTTTTATTTATATACTTTATATTTTCTTAATTTATTTTTATTTATATTTCTTATTTTCTTTTAGAAAGAATTTGAATTTTAGGTTTTATCAGTTTCTTTTCTTTGTATTAAAGAAAATATCTTCTATTATGTAAATGTATAACTTATCTAACTCTAAACTTCATCTCTTTCTTTTCTATCCCTTGTAGGTAAATATTTGTACAAATTACAAGATTTATTTACTGCCACTCATTCTTTCATCTTCTTGTTTTTTGGGGATTAGTTTTCTCTTTGAGTTTATGGGTAATTTATGGGTTATTTTTAAGGGTATTTCTATGTAAGTGTTTCCCTTGCTTAAAACACAAAGTTAATTATGGGTTATTTTTAAGGGTTTTTTCATGTAAGTGTTTCCCTTATTTAAGACACAAAGTTAATTTCTAGGTTCTGGGTTGCATGTGTAGATTTGTTTTTTTTAATAGAAGAAATAACATAAATGTCAGTGATTTTTTAATAGAACAGATAGCATAAATTTCACGTCTTAAGAGAGTGGGTAAGCTCTAGATTTCAATTTGGAAACTAGGCATTCCATAACAAAAATTTCTAGCAATTAAATTCTCAAATATCACAGTTACAACATAATTTCAATATTTTTAACTTTGAAATTGAAAGTGAATCCTCCCAACCAGCTAGGAACAAAACCTTTCAATCTCCCTAGCTCTAAAGCCTCTCACTCTCCCTAGCTCCAGGAAATTAGATTTTTTGGCCCCTGAGCCCAAAATCCCAGCAACATCAATCCACTAGTAAAAACCCACAAAAATTTTTGCAACCTTCCACCTCTCCAAAATTTATGCTTCCTTTCTGCTCCCCCTTGATTCTCTTTCTCCCTCAAATAAATAAAATCCCCCTCCTCTCCAAGTCCAACTCCTTCTCATCCTTCATATTCCCATCTACCTTTATCCTTTGTCATAAATTCATACCAACCCCAACCTATTTTGTTATTAAATGTTACATTTTTTAAATCAAAATGAATAAATAAATAAATTATAAAATATAATTAATTCAATAATTAAATGATTTAGATAAATTAATTATTTAATTTATTAATTAACTTTTAATACTTTAATAACTTAATTTAAATTAATCAAATCATTAATTAATCTAATTGAGATGTTACCTAACAATCTATCCTCTAATTGAAGTGTTACCTAACAATCTAATTGAGGTGTTACCTAACCGTAGATTCACATGACCAGAATAGGGCCAAATTAAAAAAAAAAAAAAATTGAGATTCAAGACCGTAGATTATTTTGTTCAAAACGACAGTGTCAGTACCGCTTATTCAAAATTAAAACTGTCAAATAATGTATTACTGCAGATTCTCTTCAAAGAATCCAAAATAGAAATTCTCATAAACTAAGAATCCAAAATGAAAGGTAACGTGTCCACTTAGATTTCTTATTAAAGTATTTTAACTCTTTATCACTTAATTCAAACAATTCATCATTATCTTTTAATTTAAAGAATCTTATGTTAATTCAATAATTTAAGTTAATTGTTAATAATAAATTATGATAACTATGATTAAAGGTGTGGTTTAAATTGTTTTTGGATGTGACTTTATCTATTTTGATTTCTTGGGAAGAATAAAATTATTTTGAGATAATTAGTCACATTACACTTTTAACAATAAAATCCATTTTATAATTCTAATTGAATCCATTTTATAATTATGATGATATTTATATATAGATACATTTCATTTATTTTATTGAATAATATAAAATCAAAAATATTTTTTAAAATAAACATATAAATTATTTAATTTTTAAAATAAATATCAAAATTTAAATATAATTGTAATTAATGATATTAAATTTTTATTTAATACAAAATAAATACAAATAAATTTAATTTTAATATATTTTTATAATGATTAATAATGATGATGATTAACTTCCACTTAGACCAAATTGGTATATTGGACCTTAAGAAGGTAATGGATTACTTACAATTCTTTAGAATTTTGTTTATGTGCTAGAAAAGCCTTAAGAGAAGCTTTCCAATATCACCATAATTTTGTTGAGTTAAAAGGTTAGGAAGGTTCGTATTGTGACAAATATTTTGAAATTGAGATCTAATGTGGATATAGGCAGGACAATCTAAGAAAAAATGTTTTCATCTTCAACCTTCTTAGTATCACAAAGGTGACACACTCTTTCATCCCATGACGTTTTAGGAATTGACCTGACCAACGCTCAGTTTCACTATGAAGCTCATGAGAATTCGATCTTACCTTAGCAATGTTTATTTTTTTTTTTACACTTATCTAAATAGAGATAATTTTGATCTTCTAGATTATGGTTGATTATATTCTTATAATACCTTCATTATCTTTTTTCCTCTAACTCTTTATCACACCACATTTTCTCCTTAAATTTTGATTTAATGATATTTTTAATAGTATCCTTATTCTGCATAAAGGTGTCTTCCATGATTCCCTAACATCTTAGCCAACATTGGCCATCATCGCTTGAGTATAAGGTGGTCACGACTAGATTTTGAAATTTTAGGAAAACTCTTGTCTTGCAAGTTCTTTAACTTGTTCTTATACATTAGGTATCTAATCATAGTCGTGCTCTTAATGGAGGAAAGGATTTCCTCTAAGAGAAGGATGGGATAGGGCATATTTTCTTTGATTTTGAGATTATAGGTTATATATATTTTTTTGGATTTTGTCTATCTTTCTCCAAGATTCACGAGAGATACTACATCCCTAGACTTTGCATGCATATAGAAAAACATGTGTAACAAAAGTCTCAAAGAGGAGTTTCTTCTTATCCCATATCGAAAGATCAACTAAAATTTACAATTGTTTTCAAGCCCATAATAAGCTTTACATCTTCCAATAATCATTTTATCAATTCTATAATTCTAGCTGAGCTTGTGGTGAATATCAATTCCAAGATATTTGTATGAAGTCACTTCCTCCAGGTTGTTTTTGTCATAAACAAAGGTTTCATACTTGGATTTAATGATCATGACCTTAGTCTTGTCAGTATTAACAATCATACCCATATTGGATAAAAAATCCTTAAGGATTCTTAGTTGGTTTTCAAGATCGTGGGGACTCCTCGCCATAAGAGCAATTTCATCAACATAAAGGAGAATATTGATGACTATAACAGTGAGATTAGGTCTAACACAACCTGCTTGTTCCAAGCAGTCTTCTAACTTGTCAATGTATATGCCAAGAAGGGTAGAGGACAAGGGACAACCTTGCTTCACTCCAACATTGCAATTAATCTCTTTAGACCATCCCTCAATTTTCTTAAACTTGGAAATAACGTTCTCAAACATACTTATTGTAGAAACCCTCAACCCTAAAGGCAATTTTCTCTCTTCCAACCTATTCCAATCCTGGGAACCATGTCAAAAAAATTTCTAAAGTCAACAAAACAACAAAAAAGATTGGATTTAGTATTGCAGGACTCCTCTGCAATGATCCTAAAGGAAACAAGATGGTCCACGATTGAATGATATCTCCTAAAACTGACCTATCCTTTATCTATTTTACAGTGACTTTTTATCTAAAGGATAATATTATTTTCCAAAATAATTCCATAAAGCTTGGATAAAACTTGATTAATTATAATAGCCATATAATTGGAGGGAATTTGTCTATCTCCATTTTTAAAATAGCAATAATGAGGCTTTGCATCAAGGGTTTAGAGAAGCCCTTCTTGACTGTTAAATTGAAGAGCTTGTGTATGTGAGGGATGAGGACATGCCCTCTTATTTTAAAAATTTTATATTGGTAGCCTTCAGTGTCCCCAGCTTTCCCATTTACAAGCCGCCTAACCCCAAACACTATGTCATCCAAATAAAAATCTTCATTCTCTATAGGGTCAATAGGAATGGTGTCCATGGCATTAGGGAACTCGTAAAGACTTTTGAGGTAGGAATTCCAATCCCTTAATGGAATCATATTATTTTTTTTAGTATTGCAGATTAGAATTTTCCTCTAGAACTTTTTAGGATCAAGCTTAGATAGTTGTGAAAGCTACTCTTGCCTTTTATTGATATAGTACCATTTTTTCCTTTTAATTAGGGATTTGTATGTATAGATCTTATCTAGTTTTAATGACTCATTAGAATCATCCCTAATGGATTTCCTAGCAAATTTACATTCTTTATCATACCAAGGGTTGGCCATTCTATTATTCTTTTTAAAAGACACCTCGAAAGAGAACTTGTTTATAGAAGTGAAAAGGGTAGTTGTAAAATTATGATAGAGGTCTTCAATCTTTTTCTTAAGAGTTAGGAGATGTAATTCACTATTTAAATCCTTTAAGAAAATATAAGCCTTATTTTTTTCATAGAGAAGTTGCATTTGATTATTATAATTCTCTTCAATGGTGCTCTTATGCATGTAAAAGTTTAGAGTTAGGGTTAAAGTTACTATTTGGTTGGAAACAAGGATATTGGATATTACATAATATGACACTACTACATGGCCCATGAATACGAGTCATTTGGTTGGAGTTTGGCCACTTCATTAATCCTTTGCAAATTATTAGGTCTTGAGAGCTACAAAGATTTACCATCTCAGTACCAAACACATTTTTATATAGGTCTTCAAAACTTCTTTTCTAGCTATTAGCTAAAACAAGGTCCTCATCTATCCATAAAGGATTATGGTTGGAATCATTGCTTAAAAGTGTAGCCTGCTTACTTGTAGTCCTAACATTCAAGTCTCCTAGAAAGAGGATATTACCTTCATTTTTCAAACTATAAATATCTTGTTCTAAATTATAATAGGGACAACTGTTATCTAGATTGTTTTTCTTATAAAAAGTAGAACTAATAGGTGCAATATAGCAACTTGCTATATACATCTTCTTAGAATTGATGTCTAAAACTTCCATCCAAATGTATTGATTGAGAGGGTTGGTCTTATGAAG
>ML789614.1:94336-115573 GCA_009831015.1 Picea engelmannii | reverse complement strand
TAGGCACAGACCAACATCATTCACAGTTACAAGTGGTTCTCTACGGCGTTGGAGAAATAAATCATGTGCAGGATTACAAGAAGGTGGAGCATTGTCACATACAGTTAGCTTTTGCCATTTTATTGAGAGAGAAGTTTGAGTGGGTGAATGATATAGTGGTGTATGATCCAGTTCTGTCCCTACTGGACAGAAGAGTTATAAAACAGCTCAACTGCAAATGCCTTTATGTTAATGAGGATGGTAGACGAACAGTGGACAGACCCACGCTATTTTTCATGCCTCACTGCGCAATTACTCTTTATGAAAATGTATTGAAGGCGAACTGGACGTCTGACAATTTCAATAAGATTATCATATTCGGCAACAGATTGAACGGTTACACGAGCGCCCCAGGTGCTTTGGATTACTGTGTTGCTATTAAGGCCGTTCTGAACACTGACCATGTATTGCACGAAATTTCACTGCCAGAAACAACTACAGAAGCTTGTCCTGCTGCTCCTAGCGGCAGCTCACTTGCACCAGACATTCTAAGCGATTGTCATATTGATCCTGATCCAGTGATTTCGAGAGCATTCTTCCGTTTAAGTTGGCATTTCTTTGCATGGGATGCTTCATTGGACGATCTCAACCTTCATCTCTCAACCTTCATCTCTCTTCAAAAGAAGAAAAACTTCAAAGGAAGCAATGCCTAAGAAGTAATTGCTCAAAGTAAACTTCATAAGACACTAAATCTATTAGTATGCGTCCTATTCCTCTTTTTAATGTGTTAAGGAAAGAACTATTCAAGTTAATTTCTTTGGAGGGGATACTAATATATTCCTCTCCATGGAGTCATCCCAATTGTGGTCCCCTAGTTCTTAATACTTTCCTCTAGTTCATTCGAGAAATATGTCATGGGCCTTGGTGCATCCATGTCTCTAAGTGATGGAAGGTGTTTCCAAGGAATGGAAGGTGACATATTTCAATTCCTTTATCTGTAACAAGATGTAAACATTTGCAATTATTTACAAAAGCAATGATCTTTTTCTTTAATGTTTTGTTTGTTACTTACAATTTTCCAAGGTTTTATAGTTGAGTTGATTTTCCTTTTCTATTATTCTAGGAAAATATTCTAGAACATCTTTCTCTTTTGCTTGCCATTTTTTTAGTTCATCCATGTTGAGTGACACTCCATACAACACTACCTTTTTATTTTCAACATATGTGAAAATGTTATGACCCAAGGGGGGCATAGATGGGGCCAGATGTACATGTAAATATATATCTAATAGGGTAATGCTAATAGTAAATGGTTCTTATGTGTAGGTCTGAATAGGTATATATAAAGATTGTGGACATTTTTTCCCATTTATGCCCTCCATTGGGGTCTGTTGGCACACACGTGGTTTGTAAGACCCTAGGTTCAAGTTATATTAACCAATAAAACCCTTTAGACACCATCTCTTTCCGCATCATCTACATGCAAATGAAGTCTCACTCAAGGTATCTTTTGGGGCTGAAGGAATCGAGTTTCTGCAGTAATGAGGGAATGGTAGGTGGTCATCTTATTCATTATTATTTATTTGTTCTACACACATTATTTAATATTCGGTCTTCTTAGGTTACTTAGTGAATTCAGTTATATATTACATATATACTTCTAATTCCAACATAAACCAAGTAATGTAACATTCATAACTATTGTGCAATGATCACATAGAAGAAAAATATAGTATTTCATACATCAAGAGAGTATCCATGATCACTCACATAAAATACAAGTAAACATAGAAAGTAACGTGGTTCACCCAAGTTTTGGCTATGTCCACAACGACTTGCTTCTTTGTTATTCTTTCTATAATTTCCTTGGGCTTGAGTATTGTGCTTACAAAGATAGACCATGTTATCTTTCCGTTCATCTAGACTAATCGCTTTGTAGTGAAAGCCTCTCTCTCTGCAACATCTCCCTAACACTTAGACATAAAATATTTCATTCTCCGACTATTCTATCATTCTACTTATAGAACAGGAACTCTCGACAGATTGAAACCCCTATTATCCCAACCCATTACATATTTATTTATACATGAATTCTAGGGATTAAAACCCTATTTTTCTCACCCAAAACTCTATTACAATTCATGGCAACTCAAGTTGACCCATTGATCGAGATTTTTTTCCTACTTTTCCATTTGCATGCCGATTTTACACTTCAATTGTTGTTTTTCCAACTTTTGTGTATCTTTCTTATTTTAGCACGTCGAGATGTTATCCTTCATTTATGTTCTTACTTTATTCATTTTATTTATTCTTCTTCTTAATTATTTCGCTAAGTATGTTCTTATTTCAAGCTGTAATATTGAATGTGCCTCCACCGCGCACTCCCGATCCTGAATGTGCCTCAACTACACACTTTGCTCCTACCCTGTCTTCTTTCTTCTTCTGCTGCACAAATCTTCCATACTTAGGAATTTCATGATCACTGTGTCAACAATGTCTATCCAACAAGCCCCCAACACTCACTTGTGGCTCATCTCGAGCCATTCAGGTCTATTTTTCACTCCTCCATACTTATATGAACATATGGGAAGTGCTTGTAGCTGTCATAAATTCATTTATTATTATTCCTCTTTTTCCACAATTTCTTCAACACCCTGCACAGTGAGGGACGCAAGCTTTTCTTTTGTGTCATGCATTGCTTGCTTCACCTTTCGTTGTGCAATTTATAGTTCTCCTATCACCTTTAGTGATTCTTCTTGCAACGATCCTAATCATTATTGGAGGATCTTCTCGTGATCCCACATATTTTCAACTTCCACGTATGACTACCTCTCTGCCAAAATAGTTATCATTTGTTTAGATGGTGGAAGGGTGCTTATGCTCTCTAAAGCCTTCTTTGTATTTTACTACGCATCCCTCAATTTCACTTCCTTGGCCTTCATTTATGGATCCTCTATTAGGCATGTCCATATTTTCACACTTCTCTCACAAATCTTTGTGCATTCATCCTCCAACTTCATGATGTTTTCTATAGTTGTCATCTCTATTCTTTCTCTTCCTTTTCTTTCCTCTGGTGGTGTTCTCGACATACTGCACAATTACGGGCCCTCAATCCTCATGCATAAGCCTTTGATGAATTCGTTGATTCTCAAGACCTACTCTTCCATGGTAGCCTCTACTACTATTGGTACTTTTGTAATTTCCTTATACAACTTTTGGACAGTTGCTTGTGTCTTCTGCTTCATTATCTTGGATTTTTCCTCCTCTTTTAAATCTTTCACGGCCCTTTCCTTGGCCTCCTTATTTTCCTTCATCGCTCCTTCCACTTTTCCTTCAATTTCACTATTTTGTTGTAGCATAATTGTACATTGTTGTTCCAATTGAGCCCTTTCATCCGTCACTTTTGTCATTTCTCAATTTTCTTCATCAACACAGAGCCTAATCACATGCAAAAAACCTAATTGAAAGATCTATAGTATGTGTATAAGCATTTGTGACACCAATCTGTTTAGGTGGCTCGGTGTTTTCACCTATTCTTCCAATTCAGGAGTTGGTAACTCGAGTCCCAGGGATGATTTTAGGGGCTAAAGTTCGCTCATGGGTTAATTTTCCATGGTTTTTCCAAAACAATGATTTGTTGTTCTAAAAATGATTCGCCCAAATTCTATAGGATAAAATTATTTTGCCTTAAAAATCGTCAAAATTGTATACAAACTATATAAAATCCTTAGAAATTTGAATATTTTTACAAAAATATCGCCAAACATTTTATAGTTGGCATATTAAGGATTAGTAAGATTTGCCAAGGTTTCTACATTTTAAAATAAATTTCCATCCTTAAAATCATGCCTGAACACGACTGCGTCTGTCTCGATTTGTAACATTATGCGCCCATATGATAGCTTGGTTAGAGATGGATTGGCAATTTTTGCTTCCTCTACCGGACTTGTGGACAATCCTCCACTTGATTTGGGCTCTAGAATTATTCTGGCTGCTTCCAAGATTTGTTACAATTCTACTAACTCTGCCTACACTTGTTGATGTAGCTTTGCTTGTTTCTTTGTTTCTTCCTCAATGGAATCCACTGCGACATCCCTTACTTGGTAGTTGATTCGGTCCATTTCATCATTATTAAGATTATAGACAAGGGTTTCCTTGTGCACTTTTGTATTTTTGTGTGCATCTTCTGTGGGACCCTTCCCCTTATATTTTCGTTTTACTCCTATTGTGGGGACTATTCAATATGTTGCTTCTATTAATGGTTTTGGCATCTTTCCTGTGCCATTCTTCTAGACATTTCCTGATCCTGATTTATGTAGGAACACAATGAAATACATAAATACACATAAACGCAGAGATGCAACAAAAATAAGACTTCATTTCATTAATAACAAATGACTGAAAAATGCTTACAGACAGAGTGGAAATAAACTAGCTAGGGTGTTGGTATCTTATCTCTGAGAAGAGATGTGGCAGCTACTAGCCTTTGAACTACCTATTACAATGAGGCTCGAAGGCCTATATATTACTGAGAAACAATGGAAAATCCTAAACATCCAAAAACCTAACCCTAGGAGATGAAACGCCAGAATATGGGCCCCGTTGGGGTAAATTGGTACATCAAATTCCCGGGGTCGTAACTTTGGCATACTATCTCCGTTTGACGCAGATGATACATTGTTAGAAAGATCTATCTGAGGAATACATTGATGACAGTGAATATCGAGTTCAAAATGGACTCATATTTGTCACAACATTCATGCCCAAAAAATGTTGTTTAGGGCCTCAAAACAACTCCAGAAGTTCAGGACCCGAAGAACTGCTAAAAATAGTAAATTGTGCTACAATTAAGGAAACTGAAAAAATGAAAGAAAAAATGGTGTGGGTCCAAGGGGAATAGGCGGTTGGCCACCAATATCCACCTGGATCAGTCCTCCCCCCTTAGGAAGCAATGGTCCTCATTGCGTTGAGTTCCTCCATGAGATGAGGAAACTTCTGTTGAACTTGGTCCCTTGTGATCCACTTGCCCTGGTGAAGGAGTTGGCCTGCTTTGACAAATCAATATAGATGGATCCTCTATTGGTGGGTGTTCTTGATCTGTGTGTCCATAATTCAATCAGTTGTGGCTTGTTCCATGCAATCTGGTTTTAACTTTGTTGCCGTGAGTTGTTCTGCCATGTCGAATGTATCTAGTAGAGGTGGAAAGTAGGGTCGAAGGCGGTCCACATTGAAAACTGGGTGTAGACCAAGGAATGGTGGAATACCGAGCTCAAAGGCATTGCCCCCTACAACCTTGGTGATGGTGTATGGCCCATATCGGAGTGGGAAAATCTTGCGGTAGGGTCCAACGAGGTGCTCCTTTTGCAAATGTAGCCACACTTTGTCGCCCACTTGGAAGTGGTGTGGCACCTGATGTTGATCATGTCGTTGCTTGTACTTAGCATTGGCTCTGTCCAAGATGTCATGAACTTGTTGGCGGATGTGTTGAATGCGCTCAATGAAGTTGTTTGCCTTGTTAGCCTCAAACTGGACATGGGCTGAATATGCCCGAATAGCCGCAAATGGGATGGCTACGTCAATGGGACATAGTGGTTGGAATCCCAAGCCCACTTGAAAGGGGTTGTGACTGGTTGATCTATGGAGAGACCAGTTGTAGTTGTGTTGTACATAGGGGAGGCTCTCATCCCATTTCCATGGATGCTTTGAGTTGTACATGCACAGAATGTGTATAATCATCCGGTTGACGACCTCTGTTTGACCATCAGTTTGTGGATGGAAAGCTATGGACTTGGTGAGCTTGGTGTCCAGCATCGACCAAAGGTTGGACCAAAATGTACTGAGGAACCTACTATCTCGATCTGAGATGATAGACTGTGGGATCCCAAAGTGTACCCACACTCGTTCAAAGAAGAGTTTAACAGTGGCTTCTGTCATGATATTCTTCTTGCAAGCCATCATAATGGACATCTTTGAGAATTGGTCAATGACCACAAAAAAACAGTCATTGCCATGCTTAGTAGAAGGAAGGCCCGACATGTAGTCCATAGATATGGATTCCCAAGGTTGAATGGGGGTAGGAAGCAGAGTATAGAGGCCTTGCTTCTTGATGGTCAGTTTGGCAATGGCGCAAGCAGTGCAGGACTTGATGTACTTCCCGACATCCTGTCAAAGTTTTGGCCAATAGAAATACTTTTGTAGTACTGTCATGGTTTTCTCGACCCCAAAATGCCTAGTGAGCCGACTGTAGTGTGCCTCCCAAATAATCTTGGCATGCTCACTTGAAGGAACACAAAGGTGTCCCAGGTGACAAAGCAGGGCATCCTGGAGGTGGAAATTGGAAACTTGCTTACCCTCCAAGAGTGTATTGTATGTGTGGATGAATTCTGAATCACTTATGTAGAGAAGAAGCCAATCGGAAGTCTTGTTCCAACAAGAGTTGAGAACAGTGGTTAGCACCACGATGGGTGGTCGATTGAGGCAGTCTGCAACATTATTGGTGCTACCTTTCTTGTACATAATGTTTAAATGAAACTGTTGCAGGTATGTGGACCACTTATGATGGTGATCGTTCTGCAAATTCCATTGTGTCTGTATGAACTACAGGGGTTCGTGGTCTGTGTGGATGATTGTTTCCTTTCCCAAAATGTAATGCTTCCATTGCTGACAAGCCTGCACAATGGAATACATTTCTTTATCACAAGTGGGATACTTTCGGATTGTGTCAGAAAGTGTCTCACTCTGATATGCCACTGGATGCTCATATTGAGTAAGAACTTCCCCAATGGCATAGTCAGAGGCATCTTTCTCGATCTCAAATGGTTGTTGCAAGTCTGGTAATGTGAGCACTGGTGCAGAGTAGAGGCAATGCTTTAACTCCCCGAACACCTTCTGTTGAGATTCAGACCAAAATAATTTTTCTTTAGCTCCTCCCTTGGTGACTTTACTGAAGGGCCAAGTGATATGAGAGAATCCCAACACAAACCTATGGTAGAAATTTGCAAGATACCATATATATAAAATATGTAGAACAGAAATAAAATTCTAGAAATGGAAGAATAACAGTAAAATATCCAGCATAATCTTCACAATACACAGAAATGATATACGAAATAGCAATAGAAATAGCACTTTGATTCAAAAAGAAATGTTCACAGGCCTCTTCGAGGGGGAAACCTCCAGTCGAGCAGCACTCTGCTACAATAATCTCCAAGCTAGGGTTCTCATACCCTCGACCCTTATTTATACTAAATATGTCTATTAAGAGAAGCATCTAGAGGAATATCCTTCTAGAAGCGGAAGCTTCTATTAGGTCTTCTTACATCCGCCCTATTCTATTTTATTGAAAGGCCTTATTAATATTGACCTTTATTACATCCGAATACATTGATCTACCAGGACCTTAGCATGTTCGCCCCCTTAAAAACAACCTTGTCCTCAAGGCTTGAGATGTGTAAATTGTTGCAGAATGGTAGCTGGTTCCCAAGTGGCATCTGTTGGGGTCATATCTTTCCACTGTACCAGCACTTCCTTGATGGTTCTCTAACACAGGCGACACTCACGCTAGTCCAAAACTGCTTCTGGTTGTAGCCAAATGGATCCTTCTTCAGCTAACTCTCGAAGGTTGGTTTGAATTTGGCACCTGGTTCCAATCACTTTCTTCAAGCATGAAACATGAAAAACATGATGTAGCTTCGAATGACTGGGCAGAGCTAACTAATATGTGACTTGTCCCACACGCTTGAGAACTGTGTAAGGGCCATAAAATTTGGGTGCTAGATTCTGACAATGATCGGCCTTGAGGGAAGTTTTCTTATATGGTTGCAGTCTCAGAAACACCTGATCCCCTTCTGCAAATTTTCGTTCAGAGCGACCTTGATTTGCTTGTTTCTTCATTCTATTCTATGCCATGACAAAGTTCTCTTTAAGGGTACGAAGGATATCCTCTCGGACTGTAAGTGTTTGGTCAACCACCTGGACCTTCAAGGTACTTGGTAATTATGAGAGAACTGAAGGTGGCTTATGTCCATATACTGCTTCAAAAGGTGTCATGAGAGTGGTTGTATGGTATGTAGTGTTGTACCACCATTCGGCGAGGGGTAACCATTGAGCCCACTGGTGTTGTTTTTCAGAGGCAAAGCACCTCAGATATGTTTCCAAACACTTGTTGACAACTTCCATTTGACCATCCGTTTGGGGATGATAAGCTGAGCTGAGATGCAATTGTGTGCCTTGTAGCTTAAACAACTCTTGCCAAAAATTGCTTGTGAAAGTTGGGTCTCGATCAGAAACAATAGAGTGTAGCATGCCATGAATCTTGAAGACCTGGTCCATGAAAATTTGAGCCGTTGTGGATGCAGTAAATGGGTGGGGAAGAGCGCAAAAATGAGCATACTTGGAAAGGCGATCCACCACCACCATTATGACTGATTTATTCCCCGATTTGGGTAAGCCTGTAATAAAGTCCATAGAGACATCCTTCCAAATAGTAGGGGGAATCGGAAGCGGTTGGAGGGTGCCTGGAGATTTGACTGTTTCTCCCTTGTTGCATTGACACACCTCACATTTAGCGACAAACTTATGGATGTCCTAGTTCATACCATCCCAGAAAAAAGAATGTTTGACTCGGTCATATGTTTTGGTGAACCCTGAGTGCCCCACTATGGGTGTAGCATGAAGCTCAGAAAGCATCGTGGATTTGAGCTTGGATTGTTTACTTAAATACAAGTGGCCTTTGTATTGAAGCTCATCCTGAAGCTAGGAGTACCCTAGGGGATCCAGAGCCTTGTTCTGCAATTGCTAGATCATATGTGAACTTTTGGGATCTTGAAGCCATTCCTGGCGCACAACTTGTAGCCAATCGGGTACAATGAAGGAAAGAGAAAAAAGGATCCTTCGTCTTCATATTTCTGGGATAGTGCATCTGCCTCGACATTGTCTTTGCCCTTCTTGTAAATGATCTCATAATCATATCCAAAGAGCTTGGTCGCCCATTTTTGTTGTTCCTGGGAGGAAATGCGTTGTTCCAGAAAGTATTTGATCCTTTGATGGTCTGTTTTAATTTGGAAGCATTTCCCCAAGAGATACGGATGCCAAACTCAACGGCATGCAGAATCGCCAACATTTCTTTTTCATAAATGGGTTTGCCCAGATTCTTTTCAGACAGTTTCTTGCTAGTGAAGGACAAAGGTCGACCCTCTTGCATAAGGACAATGCCGATTCCTTTCCTTGAGGCATCACATTCCAACACAAAGGTCTTTGTGAAGTCGGGAAGGGCCAAAACCGGAGTGGTGCACATGGCCGTCTTCAAGGTTTAAAAAGCTTGAGAAGCTGCTGGAGTCTAAGTGAAAGAGTTCTTTTTGAGGAGAGTTGTGAGAGGTGCTGCAATATTTCTGTGGTTCTTAACGAACTTGCGATAATACCCTGTGAGGCCCAAAAATCCATGCAATCTTTTGAGAGTCTTTGGGTGCGGTCAGTCTTGCATAGCTTCAATCTTTTTCGGGTCCACCCTGACACCATACTTTCCCACCAGATGACCCAAGTATTCTACTTCTGAGGGACCAAAAGAACATTTGGACTATTTCAGGAAAAGTTGGTGCTGAGAGAGTAGGCGGAGAACTTGATCCACATGAGTAAGGTGGTCTATCCAGGTTTTGTTATAGATGAGGATATCATCAAAGAAAACTAAGACAAAATGACGGAGAAAAGTGCGGAAGACATGGTTCATGAGGCTCTGGAAGGTGGAGGGGGCGTTACACAAACCAAAGGGCATGACCCAAAACTCATAGTGGCCCTCATGCATGCGAAAGGCAGTCTTGGGAATGTCAACCTCTTTCATACGTATCTGGTGATAGCCCGAGCGAAGATCAAGTTTGTTAAAGAATTGGGCGCCACTCAATTCATCCAGGAGGTCATCAATGACAGGAATGGGAAATTTGTCTTTGATGTTTAGTTTGTTTAGAGCATGGAAGTCAGGACACATTCTCCAAGAACCTTCTTTCTTCAGTACCATGACGACCGGAGAGGAGTAAGGGATCGTACTGGGACAGATGACGCCGACAATAAGGAGCTCCTGGACCATTTTTTCAATTTCATTTTTTTGTGCAAAGGGGTGGCAATATGGACGTATATTGGGGGTGAGGCTTTCTGGGACAAGGGGAATGGAATGATCATGGAAACCGTGGGAAGGAGGGAGTCCTTGGGGAGTGGAAAATACCGTTTGATGTTTCGAAAGGAGGGCTTGGAGGTCTTGGGGCACTGGTGGGGTCTCTGTGGCTTGTATGGCGTGGAGTTGGGCAATGACACCAAAATGACCTTTTTTGAGCAGTTTTTCCATGCAATCAGAACTGATGACCTCAGGTGAACTAGCAGTGATGCCTTGAAATTTATATTGGTGGCCTCCTTGGTCGAATTTCATGGTTAAGTTCTGAAAATCCATGAGAATGGGACCCAAATTCCTTAGCCAGTCTACACCCAACACAATGTCTCAACCTCCCATGTCAATAGAAAACATATGGGATTTTAAGTGGTAGTCACCGATTTGGAGACACACATTTTCATAGCGCCCGCCACATTTCATAGAACCACCATTGGCAATCATGATTTGGAAATTGTTGACAGCATGTATGTAGCAATGGGTTTCTTGGGCAATGCGACGATGAATAAAATTGTGGGTGTTGCCACTATCAACCAGAATGACGACCTTTCGGTGCTTGATGTAACTGATTAACTTGAGGGTTTGGGGGGCAGAGAAGCTGGTGAGAGCATTGAGGGAAATGATCGGTTCCACTTCGAGAGGGTCAGAGGGAGGGTTTATGTCAGTGATTTTTGGTGACTGAGGCACAAGGGGAGTGTCAACATCTTCTTCCGGAATATTCTCAGAGATGGCCATAAAAATATTTTGTTCCTTACATTTGTGTCCTGTGAAATATTTTTCATCACAATTATAACAAAGGCCTTTGAGTTGGCGTTCAACCATTTCAACCCTGGCCAATTTTTGTATTTTTAATGGGGCGGAGTAGTGGGGTTTACTAGTTTAGGGCGAGGGATAAAGGAAGGCTTACGGTTTTGAGAGGAAACAATTTGTTGTGCTTCTTTAACTTTTTTGGTAGCCTCCACCCAACTTGTAGGTTGAGCCATGAGGACATGGGCCCAAATCTCCTCCTTGAGGCCACTAATAAAACACTCTCGAAAGAAAGCATCAATCAGTCCCTCTGTTTGAAAATCCAGACGCTCAAATGCAACTATGAAGTCTTATACTGTGCTTGATTGCTTCAGTTTTGTCAAACAACCCAAATGGTTGGTGTCAGTGTCAAAGCATTCATAAAGCTCAGTCACAAATTGGGTCCAAGCAATATACCCTTGACGGGAAGTTTTTTCTTATTGCTACCATTGCCAGCGTTCTTGACCTACATGGAGAACACCATACCGGAGTTTGGCCAAGTCATCTGTAATGTTGTAGAGAGAGAAATAATGTTCCATTTGGGTGACCCAACCAGTGGGGTCTGAGATATCAAATTTGGTAACATCCACCCATGGAAGGCGTATGTCCCATTGAAAGTGATGGGGTTGAAAGGAATGGGAAGAATTTTCACCTTCAGTCTTTTTATGTGCATCAGGAAAAGAGTCATCGATAGGGATATTGAGTTTGGTGCAGAGTGATGTGAAGACAGATTCAAGCTGGGTGGTTAGTTCATGTTTGACTTCCACCATTGCGGACTGCACGACTACATTTACGGATGCATTTATGGATGCATCATGGGAGGCAATAGTAGCATTGAGTTGTTTCACTTCTTGTTGGGTCTCGAGGAAACCAGATTGTAAGGTGTTGAAGCGAGACTCTAGTTCTTGGCTACAGGTATGGGCCACGAGGATGGGTGAACTGAAAAGGGGGCGGGCGGGGTCATAATTTTTTGTAGAAAAATGATATGGATGAATGTGATAAGGGAGAAGATATGAATCTAATGGAGTAGGTCTCAAATAATGGTGAAAAAAATTCCAATTTTTTTTGGTTTGAATAATGTTGCAATGCTAAAATCCCCAAATTCTAAACCAGAGAGTATTTACTTAGAAACCCGAACACAGATGCGCGGTAATAGATCTCGTTGGTTTAATTTGTTTATGTTTATATTTATGTTCCCCAAGGGTTAGGTATTCAAGGGTTCTACAGACAAGGGTTTGCTCTGTGCTATATCTTTCTGATATACATGCGGGGTCCAACAGTAGTACTCGGCCCAATATCTCAGGGCACTAAATAAGGAGGATAGACTGTACCCTTAGCCGTAGTACCCGACTACCTAGGTACTAGAGAGTATCTTCCCTAGTGTTGTTCTCAGTGACACTATAGCAGTACGACGGCCGATAGGTTTATCTAAAGAGGGCTTCAGTAAATCTAGGTTGATCCTTACACAGGTGTTTTCTGATGCACTACCACTCGAAGGGGTATCAACAGGGGTTACAAGGGTGGCCAATAGATGTGTGCTTAAGAACCACTTGTATTTCTTGCGTGTATGAATCCCTCAACCGCGGGTTTATGTGTGTAACGACAGATCTTTGTGGCTTAAAGATGTCGGAATACGTCTCTACCCTGAAAAAAAATACCAACAATTTCTGCCAAGGAAAGTGCTCTGATACCACTTGCAAGATACCAGATATATAAAATATGCAAAACATAAATAAAATGCTAGAAATGGCAGAATAACAGTAAAATATCCAACATAATCTTCACAATACACAGAAATGATATACGAAATAGCAATAGAAATAGCACTTTGATTCAAAAAGCAATGTTCACAGGCCTCTTCGAGGGGGAAACCTCCAGTCGAGCAGCGCTTTGTTACAATAATAGCCAAGCTAGGGTTCTCATACCCTTGACCCTTATTTATACTAAATATGTCTATTAAGAGAAGCATCTAGAGGAAGATCCTTCTAGAAGAGGAAGCTTCTATTAGGTCTTCTTACATCTGCCTTATTCTATTTTATTGAAAGGCCTTATTAATATTGACCTTTATTACATCTGAATACATTGATCTACCTATGTGCGAGTTAGGACCTTAACAAAATTGGCAAGACCTAAAAATCTATGGAGCTCTGTTAGGGTGGTTGGGGCTGGCCAATCCCGAATGACTTGGATCTTTGCTCGATCCACATGCACCCCCCTCTCATCAATAATGTATCCCAGATACTAAACCTGGGTCATGCCAAAAGTGCATTTCTCCAAATTAGCACACAACTTGTGTTGTCGCGGTGTTTGGAGGACCTGTCAGATGTGGTGGAGGTGCTCTTCCCAAGTCTGGCTGAAGATCAGAATGTCATCCAAGTACACCACTACAAATGAGTTGGTGAATGGTCATAGGATTTCGTCCATTAGCCTCATGAAGGTTGTAGGGGCATTCGTCAACCCGAAAGGCTTGACCAACCATTCGAAAAGGCCCTCCTTAGATTTGAAGGCAGTCTTCCACACATCAGAGGGTTCGATTGGTACCTGGTGATACCCCGACTTCAAGTCGATCTTGCTGAAATATTTCACCCCATTGAGTTGGTCCAGAAGGTCATCAATCCATGGGATCGGGTACCTATTCCAAACAGTGATCTTGTTCAGTGCTCGATAGTCAATGAAAAGTCTCCAAGTCCCATCCTTCTTCTGCACCAACACGATCAAGCTCCCACAGGGTGATGAACTCGATCGGATGTGACCTTTCTGCAACAACTCCTGAATCTGCCTCTTGATTTTGTCATTCTCCATAACAGAGCACTGATAGATGGGTCCATTGGGCAGTGGCGCACCTGAGGTCATATCGATGGGGTGCTTGACTTGGAAATGTAGAGGCACCCCTGGAGGGGAGGTGAAGATGTCCTTGTACTCCTCCATGACCCTATGCATCTATTGTTTTCATGCAACAAAGCCCTGTCTAGAGGTCATGGCCATAGTCTTCCTCTTTCCCTCAGGGTAGATCATCAGGAGAACAAATTTCCTGGTTTTGGAAATGAGCTTACTGCATTGTTTTGCAGTAACCAAAGAGATGATGGTAGGTGGTTCTATCTCTGGTATCCTGTACAACTTATTGTCTAAGATGACAATAACAACATGAGGCCTGGACTCATACACACCATGTTGCTTCCACAAGTATGGTTGACCTAATAATACATCAGAAACATCAAGAGGAGCAATGTCACATAATACCTCATCCGTGAAGGGCTTGATGTTGTAGGGAAGGAGACATTGTTGGCTGACGCGGAGGTCCCATCCTTGGTGCAACCACCTGATGGTGTATGGTTGTGGGTGTGTTGTGGTCGGCAAGCCCAGCCGCTTCATGACCTCTACCAAGATGAGGTTATTCTGGCTCCCACTGCCGATAATGAACTGCAACGGGGAACCCTTTACCCACATCTTGGAATGGAAGAGATGCTCCACCTCCTCTGGATATTCTTGTTCCTCCTTCTGGATCTTCGTGGTGGCAACGATGGAATTGGGCTCCGCATCAATAATCTGCTTCCCCCTATCATTCCCCTTTTCGGGTTTTGATTTAGAGTCGGAGAATGCATCCGATTCAGAAGCCTTCAACTCGGCTACAAGTGACTGCTTGGCCCGACACTCATTTGTGTTGTGAGTGGAGCTCTTATGGAACTCACACCACTTCCCCATGTCCTTTTCTGGCTTCGTGGTGTTGTTCTTTTCTTGTGTCTTTGGCAGGTTATCCTAGGATGCTCTGCCTTGGCTTGGTCCTTTGTTCTGCGGTTTGGTGGTACCTTTCCTTTGCTTCTGATTCGTAGACCCAAAGTCTTTCTTTTTTTGTTTGAAATTCTGCTCAATCTTGGCAGCATATCGGTACGCCACACCAAGAGAGGAGATGTCGAGGAACTCCATTTCCTCCTGAATGTATCTGTGTAGACAATTGTGGTACTTTAACACAAAATGTATCTCTGAATCTTTGATACCCAACTTTGTGCATAGGGTATGAAACAAATTCGTCATCTCATGCACATCTTGGTCCCTTTGCTACCGCAGCATAGTCCATTGTATGTATTTGTCCTCATAGCTCCCCACGGGATAATATTGTTCCTTGATGGCGTCTCGAAAATAATTCCAAGTGGGTGTGCCTAGAATAGAGAGGGTTCCCCCTCTCCCTATTGCTCGAAGTAGGTTTCCCACCAGTCCTTGACATGGGGGCTGGCTTTGAGGAGTGCGAAAATAATCCTTTCTCGATCGAAAAATTCATGAATCGAGAAATATCCTTCTAATAGATTCAACCATCTATCTACGACATCTGCATCTATTTGGCCCTCAAATATGGGAATGTCAAAGTTTACTTTTACCTTAAAAGGAGTGGTGTCTCTAGAGTGGTTGTTGGATGTCGATGCGCCACTAGTGGGAATCAGTTGAAGAATCTGGGCAAAGTTGTCCATCATCGCGTTCCTTTGTTTCTCGAGGGCCTCCTCGAGCAACATTTTGATAGGATCTTCTGCTCCCTCATCTTTCTTTTCTTCCCCCATGGGCAGTCGTCAGGGTTTGCGAGACTACTCTTGCAAAGGTTCAACCAGATAGAGCCCCAACTCCTTATACCTCGACCTCGTTGGGGACATGCAAAGAAAGATCGAGAACGAGCAGACTGCTTTGATACCACTGCTCCTGATTTATGTAGGAACACAATGAAATACATAAATACACATAAATGTAGATATGCAATGAAAATAAGACTTCATTTCATTAATAACAAATGACTGAAAATGCTTACAGACAGAATGGAAATAAACTAGCTAGGGAACTGGTAGCTTATCTCTGAGAAGAGATGTGGCAGCTACTGGCCTCTAAAATACCTGTTACAATGAGGCTCAAAGGCCTATATATTACTGCGAAACAATGGAAAACCCTAAACATCCAAAAACCTAACCCTAGGAGATGAAACGCTAGAATATGGGCCCCATTGGGGTAAATTGGTACATCAATTTCCTGGGGTCATAACTTTGGCATACTATCTCCGTTTGACGCACACGATACAATGTTAGAAAGATCTATCCGAGGACTACATTGATAACAATGAATATCAAGTCCAGAATGGACTCATATTCACCGCAACATTCATGCCCAAAAAATGTCGTTTAGGGCCTCAAAATAGCTCTGAAAGTTTAGGACTCGAAGAACTGCTAAAAATAGTAAATTGTGCTACAATTAAGGAAACTAAAAAACTAAAAGAAACAATGGTGTGGGTCCAAGTGGAATAGGCGGGTGGCCACCAATATACACCTGGATCATTTCCTTGCCCCTCATCTAGTTCTTCTTTATCACTCTCTTGTTATTCCTCTTTTGAGGGTTTCATTTTTTTTGCTAGGATTTTCCACTTGTCTTCCCAATCATTAGCGATCAGGCATACATCATCAGATGCTAATTTTTAGTTGGTAGGCAACCAATGGTGCACAAGGTCCCTCTTTTCTAGAATGTACATTTGGTGCATCCCTTCTTTGAATCCTGCAATATTCCGGTAGGTTTCTACCATTTGGGATGTGATGCACAATCTGTGTTTTATAATGTACTTGATTGTGTTAATGTATACATAAAATGGAACATTTTTGTATGTTTGTCTCCTTTTGTTTGGCGTATTCCATAAGTTGGCATATCACACAACTGCATTACCTCTACTGGTTGTTCTCATATGTTGGTAGTAACCCGGTTCCTGCCATCCTACTAGTGCAATCAAAATAAGAAGACATGCACAATGAAACTCTGTTCCTTTCTCCTAGGACTCTACACATTCTTTCAAAAACTAATTCACTAAAAATGTGGCCCAATTCATTTGGAATCTCTTTATGCATTTTCCTGCGATTGCAATTATTGTGGTTGGTACTTCGTCCTTCTAAGACTTCCTCAACAAATTGCAGGCCAACACCTACGTTGCAAATTAGACACCTTCATCGTTGATGTTCATGACATCCAACCTCCTTTTTTCCCTAAAGGTGTGAAACTTCTCCTTCATGGATTATGATTGTTCTTTCTCCACTTCTTTGTTGTTGAACAATGTGGTCGGATCCTCTCCTTCTTTTGGTAACCCTGTGATCCACCCAATTAATTCGATATCAATTGAAACTAGTGGTTTAAGCCACAACATTCCTCCATGGATGCAACTGAGTAGTGACTTGACACAACCATTGATTTCCAGGCTACGTCCAAAGTGGGGAATATCCAGTAGGTTCAGTATCTCTGACTTCTCAAGTATTTTTTCCCACGTCTGCAGCTCAAGAAGTATTTCTCCTGTGCCTAGTACGCTCTTAGCATACACATAATTTCCCCTTTCCAACTAGGGAAACTTATGCTCACCCATGATATCGTGATCTACAAACTTCATGGTGACAATATTTCCTAGCATATCCCCTTCAATAATTACACCAAGTGGGACTACTAGTGTGACTAGTGAGTATTTTCCATCTGCAAGTACTTTAACTTGAGATGCATTGTATTTTTGAAGTGTTTTATAGTCCCTCTGAAAAATTTATTGTGAAGTCGAAGCTCCAGGTATTTCCTGTACCACTGGTGCAACTGGTGGTGTTTTTGGTTTCTTTCGTGCTACGATTGATGGTGCTAAAACTTTCAGTGGTGACATTGTTTTCTGCGACATGTTTCTTTGGTTACGTGGTGTTAGGGAGAACACAAAAAACACTTACTAGACATTTCAAAAAATGCATTATGCCAC
Source organism: Picea engelmannii (assembly GCA_009831015.1). Taxonomy (NCBI): domain Eukaryota; kingdom Viridiplantae; phylum Streptophyta; class Pinopsida; order Pinales; family Pinaceae; genus Picea; species Picea engelmannii. The sequence goes on along the minus strand of ML789614.1, from coordinate 97,913 downwards.
AGGTTCTAAGATGCACATTGTGATATTGTCATCGGGAAACAACCTTTTGAGGAAATGAAGCCTTGGTATATCTGGCCCAAAAAATTTCATGACACATGTTATTGAAGGTACCGTGTGGAATTCAACTATTATTATGAAGTATTTCATAATTATAGGTTACAATTCCAACCTACAAATGAATCCCCTCCATTGCATGTCACAAAATTCATCAAGACTTTATTTTGGGAAAGGGGAGAAGGAGAGAATTTTCATAAGATGAAGTGTGTTAAAAATAAATGTCACAACTACCTTAATTTAAAGAAATGGAAGGATTGTGGACATGATTATTTAAATGATCTCATTAAAAGGAAGATGTTCAAGTGTATCACATTTTATTTATCTCATGGAGGTGAATATAGATGGATTGACTTGGTTGAAGATGTAGTTCCCATCAAAGAATTCATCAATACATTTAAGACTAGTCAAATTTATCAATATGCCCAACATAACCACAAAAGAAGATGGCAAGACTTGCAATTTCGAACTAGTAGAGACACTTTTCCATTTGGTTTTGTATTATCTGTTGTTGAATTTGCAGTGAACTACACATTTTCTCCACAAAAGGAAAATTTACAAAGACAATATTACCATTCATAACAAGTTACAATTTTGGTCCATGTATCTTATAGGCAAGCAAAGGAACACATAGATGGAAGACAAAGAACACTAGAACAACAAATAGAGATCAAAGAGGTTCATTTTTATGTTAGTGATGATTCTGAACATGATAAACTTTTTGTGCAACACTCTTTCAATGTATTTTTTTATTCTCTTATAAAGGATAGAGGTGTCACATTCAAAGAACATTGGGTCTGCTCAAATGGTTTTGCATGGAAATTCAATTCAGCAAGATCATTTTATTGGTTATTTCAACTTCATCGTAACATCAAAATTGGACATACACAGATCTTTTTTGAAAGTGGTCATGAAAAAGGAGAACATGATGGAGCCAAATCTTGTATTAAACGATCCCTTAGGAGATACAAAATGTGGTTTGATGCTAATATGATGCAAGATGAAAAATGCATCATTGATTGGTGTACACACAATTTGTGTTGACATGGGCCTGATGATAGGAATGACAAGTTTGTTTCTAGGTTTTTTTGGAATATAACTGATGTTCATAGTGAGCATGCTTATTCATGTAAAACTATACCAAGTACAAGGTCTCTTCGTTCTATTAGAAGCACATATCACACTGATTGGTATTGTGCATACTGCATAGGAAATGAATTCCAAGAGACATGTATAAATGTAGAACAATGGTTTGTTGAAGAATGGAGACAAACTATCTTAGAACCTTTAGACCCTGTTGGTCCAACTTAGGTGTTCCTTCCAACAAAAGATAGATATGAGGGCCCCCAATTCTCTTTAGACTATGATACTATTTATGGATTAGTACAAGAAGGTACACATGCATGTATCTATATTTTTAAATAGTAAGTATGGAATTGATAGGTACATTTAAATTTTATAATGTGACTAGATAGTAATTGAATTTAACATGTTCTTTTAAGTTTCAAATATGTATAAAATGTCATACATGTGATGTCTTTGTTATTATAACACCTCCTAACAATATTGAAAACATTGACTATTATATGATGCAATGTACTACTATTAAATGCAAATTATTTGTTGCAATGTACTATTATTAAATGCAAATTTCTTAAGAGAAAAATTGATAGTGATGGCTAAGATTTTGAGAGAGGATATGTTATTCTTAAGGGGAAGTACTTTAAACAAGTGGACAACAATAAGACTCTATATATATTTGTAAATTATCTTTCAATGTACTACTATTAAATGCAAATTGCTTGAGATCCAAATTGATAGTGATGGCCAAGATTTTGAGAGAGGATATGTTATTCTTAAGGGGAAGTATGTTAAGGTCCAAACCCGCACATAGGTAGATCAATGTATTCGGATGTAATAAAGGTCAATATTAATAAGACCTTTCAATAAAATAGAATAAGGCGGATGTAAGAAGACCTAATAGAAGCTTCCGCTTCTAGAAGGATCTTCCTCTAGATGCTTCTCTTAATAGACATATTTAGTATAAATAAGGGGTGAGGATATGTGAACCCTAGCTTGGATATTATTGTAACAGAGCGTTGCTCGACTAGAGGTTGCCCCCTCGAAGAGGCCTGTGAACATTGCTATCTGAATCAAAGTTTTGTTTCTGTTGCTATTTCGTATATCATTTCTGTGTATTGTGAAGATTATGCTGGATATTTTACTGTTAATCTGTCATTTCTAGCATTTCATTTCTGTCCTGCATATTTTATATATCTGGTATCTTGCAAGTGGTATCAGAGCACTTTCCTTGGCAGAAATTGTGGGTATTTTTTTCAGGGTAGAGACGTATTCCAGCGTCTTTAAGCCACAGAGATCTGTCGTTACACGCATAAACCCGCGGTTGAGGGATTCATACACACAGGAAATACAAGTGGTTCTTAAGTGCACATCTATTGGCCACCCTTGTAACCCTTGTTGGTACCCCTTCGAGTGGTATCACATCAGACAGCACCTGTGTACGGATTGGCCTAGATTTCGTGAAGCCCTCTTTAGATAAACCTATCGATTGCCATACTGCTATAGTGTCACCGAGAACAACACTCGGGAAGATACTCTCTAGTACCTAGGTAGTCGGGTAGTACGGCTAAGGGTACGGTCTATCCTCCTTAGTTAGTGCCCTAAGATATTGGGTTGAGTACTACTGTTGGACCTTGCAAGTATATCAGAGAGCTATAGCACAGGGCAAACCCTTGTCTATAGAACCATTGAATACCTAACCCTTGGGGAACATAAATAACAACATAAACAAATTAAACCAGCGAGATCTATTGACGCACATATGTGTTGGCGTTGCTAAGTAAATACTCTCTGGTTCAGAATTTGTGGATTTCAGCACTGCAACATTATTCAAACCAAAGTATAACCCCGCAGCTGTAAACAAAAAAAAAGTCTGGAAAAATTTTCACCATTATTTGAGACCTATTCCATTAGACTCATCTCTTCCCCCTTGTCACATTCATCCATATCATTTTTCGGCAAAAATTTCTGACCCCGCACGCTCCCATTTTTTCACCATTATTTGAGACCTATTCCATTAGACTCATCTCTTTCCCCTTGTCACATTCATCCATATCATTTTTCTGCAAAAATTTCTAACCCCGCCCGCTCCCTTTTCAGTTCACCCATCATCATGACCCATACCCGTAGCCAAGAACTAGATTCTCGCATCAACACCTTGGAATCTGGTTTCCTTAAGACCCAACAAGAAGTGCAACAACTCAGTGCTACTATTGCCTCCCGTGATGCCTCTCGTGGTGCCTCCATAAATGCCTCCATAAATGCATCTGTCCATGTAGCCGTGCAGTCCGCAATGGCGGAAGTCAAAAACGAACTTGAATCTATCTTGGTATCACTCTGTACCAAACTCAAAATCCCTCTCGATGACTCTTTAGATGATGCACATAAAAAGACTGAAGGTGAAACTTCTTCCCATTCCTTTCAACCACATCACTTTCAAAGG
>ML789614.1:70120-90138 GCA_009831015.1 Picea engelmannii | reverse complement strand
GGTTGCCCCCTCGAAGAGGCCTGTGAACATTGCTATCTGAATCAAAGTGTTGTTTCTGTTGCTATTTCGTATATCATTTATGTGTATTGTGAAGATTATGCTGGATATTTTACTGTTATTCTGTCATTTCTAGCATTTCATTTTTGTCCTGCATATTTTATATATCTGGTATCTTGCAAAGTACTTTAAACAAGTGGACAACAATAAGACTCAATATATATTTGAAGAATATGAGTCACATAATGTGGCTATGCAATACAACCATGATGTAATTGCTACTCATTTGTCATTGTAGTTAATGAAACTAAGTGGAAATGGACGCCTAAAATGGAAAATCAGAATACATGATCATGAAAGGTTGTTGGAGGTCCTTTTATTCAGAGCTGATCCTACTATGTAGAAAGTCTCATGTATGATCAATTTAAGTTGACATATAATATTTAAATAAAATAGAATTTAGGATTTTTAGTATAATAAAATATTATGATCTTAATTTTAAATGAAGTTGGTTTTGCACTTTCTTTTTGTTTAAATTCATAAACTTTATGTAAATTGTGAAATCTCATGTATGGAACCCAAATTGGTATATAAAACCCCCTCCCCTCATTGATTTGATTTGACTGCTATACATATTCTCAATTTACAGAGGTATACATACCCTAGTGGATTTAGATCTGAACCTATAACTTCTTAGAAGGAAAAACAAATTCTCAATTAGTAAACCAACTCAAACTATATATATAAATGAGCTAATTAAAATATAAAATTTAAATTAATTTAATAAATAATTTAATATTACTTTTCCTCAAATGAAAATCTAAATTACTGTCCATTTAATATACATTTAAAAATTTCAAAATCTAAATTACTATCCATTTAATACACATTAAAAATTGAAATTTTATGTTTTAAAATATATACAGTAAAAAAACACACAATTAAGTACAAATTATCCATTTAATACACATTAAAAATTGAAATTTTATGTTTTAAAATATATACAGTAAAAAACACACAATTAAGTACAAATTTCAAAATAATAATGTGCACATATGTAAAAGCAATATCGTCAAACAAGAAATACTAAAATTTACTAGATTCACTGCTATCATCGTCATTAGAATGACTACTATCATATCTAGGTTGAGTATTGTCATCAACCCAACATTAAACTCCTCTTAAAACCTGTCAAAAAAAAATATTAAATTAAAAATTAACATACAGGCGAATCGAGGAAAATTCTTTAAATTTAGAGGAAGGAAAGTCAAAAGTGGTTTGTATCATGAATAGGAGACCGACTTCCCTCAAAAGAGTCATTTTCAGATTGGCATTACAATTTAGAGTCCCTGACTTATTTGACTTATTTTTTCTATTTGCATTCTTATCAAAACATTGAGAATAAATAGGGAATAAAACCTCTAATAAAGTGGATGAAATATTCTTGAATTGGAAGTGGATGAAATATTCTTGAATTGGACGCAGAAAATTGAAGTGGGAAAGTTGATGCGAAGAAGCGTTGGAGAATTGATGCATGAATAACAAAGGAGTGATGACATATTTTAGCTAAGAAATGGGGAATACCAATTAGTTAGAAAACAGGGGGAGACTTCCATAATAGAGAACATGAGAGAGGGATGATTTTCTAGGTCATTGATTTTATTTCTCCTCTTCCTCACCCTCTAGATAGTCAAACAAGATGGTTGGTCATCTCTACTACACCCTTGGATTTTGAATTCGAACAAATTGTATAGTGGGTAGGGTGTGAGGGTATTCCATTCCGTGGTGATTAAAAATTGAGACCCCAAACTTGATTTCAATATCCCGGTTTAGGGGTAACTGGAATTTGTTGGTGATTGTGTGCTAAAATGTGAGAGTTTTGGATGTGGTTATAGAATATTATTAAAAATAATAATAATAAATGATTAGATAGAAAAGAAAATAAGAATAAAATCACAAATGAAAAAGATTTAAGGAAAAGAAAACATCATTCTATTTAGAAAACATAGTACACATCGTTTTTTTAGGGGTCACATTTTATACCCTGTTTTTAAAAATGACTCCTTTTAGGTGGTTTTTTGATATTTCAATTTTTTTAATCCATAATGTTTTCAAATAATTTTTTTAAATGCTTATTTTTTCATCTATTTTTTAGTTATTTACCATTCAATTTTTTGAAATTAAGATTTTTCACACAATTGTGTCTCCTTAATTAATTTATGGTTCCATACTTTTAAAATGTAGTGGAAAATATCATTTTTACACATTTTTTACTTTTACTTCAATACATAGAAAATAATTATACTTAAATAACAATATACATTTCACAACCATATATAATAAAAAATCCTATACATTTTGGTACCTATTGGTTAAAAATAACATGTCAAATAAAACATTTTTATGAACAAAATTGAACAAAAAATAGTGAACACAATGAAAGAAATAGTGAACATTTTTATGAACACAATGAAAGAAATATTTTAGAATCTAAAATTGCTGGAAATTTATTTCTGTTTTTAATAAATTCGAAATTGGAAAATTTTTGCCATTTATGGCAATTCTGAATTTCGAATTTTATAATTGTAATAAATGATTTTGACTATTCGGTAGAGATCTGATTTGTTCCAACTAGCTACTTGACTATGACACTTGTATGAAAAAGCAAAAAATAGAATATTTTATATTGATTGCAGGAGGACAAATGGAGCAGCCATGTTAAATTTAGCTGACCATGACTCCATGAGTGGGGAACACATTGGAATTAACTCTGGGCTGATTGTTACAAGTGGAAAAACAGTGATTTGGCCAATGGAAGCCCCTGAAAATCAAGGATTCAGAAAGATGCGAAAATTCCCCAAGAGAGGGAAAAAGTCCTAGGCAAACTAATAAAAAAACCATATGTGAGGAGGTAGGACGTTGCCAAGTATGCTGGGGAAAAGAAGACTACAGAATTTTGTTCTTGCTGTTATGAGCACTACTGTGTGAGTGTGAGGTAAGGAAGATACTGCTGGAATTCAAAGGACATTGTTGGAGAGGAGATTTCAATTCGCCCTCATGGACTCATGGTCAGGCTAGGGGGTGAATCGAGAAAGTAGATTGGCTGCCCTATTCTACGGTTGGGAGGAACGTGGCTATTCCCTTTTTCTTCCCATAAATTTGGTTCAGATATGTAACTCTACCTTATTCTAGTCAAATGTTATGTGTTGTAATCTGTTTACTTCTATGTATGAATTTTCTGGTTGAATGTTGTGGGGAAAGATCTAACATTTTACTTCATAGTTGTTGGCCAGAAGTGGACTCTTTTATTTAGATGTGATGTTGGGTAATTACTAAGATCTTGGAATGTACCAAACAGTGAAACAAATTCTGTAGTAGTTACAAACCCCATAATAGACTGGATTTCATATTACAGTTATCTTCTTAGTTAATTGTGTCAAGTAAAATGAAATAAGATTGTTGCGTAAATACTAGAAGCCACGCACACCAATAGCTGTGGCGGATTTCATTTCCTATGGATTCTTATAGTAAATAGTGAGACTCCTCAAATAAGCATACCATTCATAACCCAACGAATATACCCTACAACATTGAAGTACTAGTCGATATACTTATAAACCAGTATAGTTATTTTTATGAACCGATATATATAGATATACATTGTAATGGACATTCTACGACAGAGGAGTAATGACGCTGGAGTAAACTGTCTACATCAGAATCCTATAGTACTAAGTGGATAGATATCCTTATAAGTTAGGAAATTTTTATTCCAAAGAAAAGGGAAAAACTCCTCGGACCCCTTTACAAGAAGGCTATATATACATATATAATTCAAGACAGATATGACAGTAACTTAGGAATGACTCTGTTAATCAAAAACTTACATATAGCTAAACCACAAATTTCTGTCGTAATAACCGTGCTACCTATTTTCGAGTGAGCAGACCTATAGAGGCTTATTCAATAATGGTAATAGAAACAGAAGGTAAATAGTGCACGATACGTAAACCCAAAATGAATAATGATGCCATCTAACTTTCTAGTGAATACACCTATAAGTGCTTATACAATAATGATAATAGAAAACAGAAGGTAAATAGTACACGGTGTGTAAATCCAAACTGATAATGAAGCTATCTATTCTCTGGTAAGCAGATTGTTAAAGGCTTATTCAACAATGATAATTGAAATAGAAAGTAAATAGCTTGTGATGTGTAAGCCCGAAACTACTTTTTTTTACATTAAAATTAAGTATAAACGAAATTTGGGATTCATCGCACATTTTGCTGGGAAAGAATAAAACCCTTAAGCATATCACTATGCATGGCCGAATCATTTCGGGAAAGGGACTGTACAAACAATAATAAGATTCAATTCTGGAAACAAAAATAGCTAGATTAGCTCAAGAGTGAATTCGAATCTATAGTACCAAAACCATCCTCAAAATATATAGAGGAGAGTACTTTAGAATCCCATGTCCAAAACAAATTAACACACAATATATAATGATCACATTACTTAATAAAAATGACTGCCTAGTTATCAAAGTCCAAGCAGGCACAAACTGTGCGGGTGGTTCTATGTACCGGAATTATTTATACAATTCAGGGCATACCCCGTATCAACTATCACAGAACTTGGAATTAAAAATCCTCAAACATTAGGAATGGAACAGAGCCTGGACCAGTGGGCTTTGTAATCCCGAAATAACTTAGATATTGCATTGGAACCCGAATACCTTTTGAAGGAGTGAAGAGGGCGTCCCCATGCTTTAGCGTGCCCACACCTGCACAAAATAATGAGAAGCATTATAAAATAACCAAATAGGATAATATGTTTAAGTTACAGAACATAAAGTAACTAGAAAGGGGGTCGTTGAATACTTAACTGAAGTAGAGGAGTTGTGCCTTCTGCCATCACGCTACACCTCCCGGACCGAAAGGAGAAGAGGAGTTTGTGCCTCCCTGATGGGTACCCTTGCACATCAAGGGGCCCATCATTAGTAAAAGATACTAGTGCCTAATCCAAAAAATTATTGCAGGAATAAAAAAGAAAATGAAAGGTGTATAAATGAATATGGTAAATATAAAACCATTGTAACATTCAACATAAACAGAAAAGATTAAACACTTTCATCCTTTGGAAAACTTCGCTTCTAGTCAATGATACTAGTGAACAACTATAGTCAAACACAAAAGATCATTAACGTGCCAAAGGACTAATGAACGGAGGAAAACATAACCAATAACAAGGGTTAAACCAAAATAAGTATTTCGAGTACACTTTTATAACAGACGCCATGATACGAGGAATGGCTCGGTCTTGACAGGACGAATGGTGCAGTGATAGGGGAAAACTATGATAGGACCCAAAACCTTGCCAAGAGGACCCGACTCCTTTTACCACAACACCCTTGAAGTGAGACGAGGATATTGTCGAGGACTAACCAAGAACAGAGGTATGCACAGACCTACATATGAGGCAGAATGATTCTAACATGTAAATAAAAGAATAGTCGAAGGTAAACTTACCACACAAAGTTGTTGTCGAGAAGTGCCACCCAGAATCTCCACCCATCTGGCATAGGAACTAGAACCGTGAACCCCTAGCCACAATGCTTAAAGCCAAACAAAGGAATGGTCAGTAACGTCTCCCCTTCCTTCACTAAAACCTTAAACAAGGTGCAAATGAAAATGGACTGAGACGATGCTTTCTCTTTCACCAAACCAAAAACTGAATAAGAGTGAAAGTATGGGAGTAACCTCTGAATGGAGTAAAGGGGAGGAGGTTTCATACTTAGACCATGTGATCATAGGGTAAGTGTCAATATCTCCTTAGGGCACACTAGTCGAGCTCTGTACCGAATAGACATGTCCCAGGTGCTTTAAATGTGTAAACAGGCCTTTAAGGCACAAGGGTTTCCACATGTATCAATTGCTAAGAGTATTAATGGTAAGGTAACTGGATGGCTTTCTTCCTGCACTATTATATGTCGAAACCAACTACCTTGCATTAAACACCTGAGGTTGTTATCCCTTGTCATTACCTAATGAGTAGTTTGTAGTACGATCATAACCATAACCTCCACAAGATTAACCCTCTGTGCACTTTAGTTTTCAAGGTGCAAGTTTAATGGCCGAGGTTAAACCCATTATAATCTTTTTTTTCGAATAGTGTTAACTTCTCCTTGTTGATTTTATAATGTTATATAAATTATCGGGTTGAACATCATAAGGCATGACATCTATAACCTCGCAATGTATGATAGTGACTCTAAGTATCTATGTCTCCATGTCATAAAGTAACTTTGAAAATGAAACAGTAGATAATTTTAGGTTGCCATGAAACGAGATGTCCCTAGTTATGGACATGTTGTTCGTGTACAACGCATTACCGAAATAGGAAGCAACGACTTTATGTTAAATATGATATAGGAGCAAAAGGCAATAAGACCGACGTACCTTAGGATTGACAAGTGACTAGAAATCCTCAAGGACACAAAACCAACTCATCGTCCCTTTAAAAAAAAAAAAAAATTATGTGAATTTTGAGGTACATTACATATGGTATCAGAGCAAAAAGGCGACAACACTAGACCTGAATAGGGCCACAATAGCTGCTTAGTATATATATATATATATCGATTTATGTAAAACTAACAAAAAAATCTTATGGTTACAAACAAAAAGCTATTTATGTTTTGTGTTAATTATGGCAGCTCAGGACGATGCAGAAATTAGGATGGGAGAAAAGCCACAGCAGGGACCCCCTGGAGATCCAAGACAGAACAGTGACGAAAGCTCACCCACAGAAGTGTTAGAAACAATGAGGAACCTTATTGTTGAATTACAAATTTTCAAAGCGGACAATGAAAAATTGTAAAAAGCACAACAGGAACAACAGGAGATAAATGAAGTCCTTCTACGCAGTATAGTGACCAAGAAAAGCCCAAAAGAAGATAACCACGAGGAAGAAGTCAGCAAAAGGTATTCCAAGAACTTAGGGCCGGAAACAAAAAAAGGAGATAGTTTTTCGGAAGGAACACCTTCAGCTGAAGAAAAAACTAAATCTGACAGAAAAAGAAAACAAGTAGACCACCTCAAAGGAGAATTTAAAAAGATTAAACCAGCTACCTTTGATGGAGAATCAAATACGAGAGAGGAAGCTGAAGCATGGTTATTGGACATCAAAAACTACTTCTAGATATACAACTACTCCAGCAACATGAAGGTCAGAATGGCCATTTACAATCTGAAAGGGAAGGCCATCATTTGGTGGAAGGACCTAAAATTGGCCAAGGGCCTAAAGGAAAAACAGTTGGAATGGTCTGACTTTAAGAAGTATTTCAAGAAACAATACCTTTTGGAAAGTTACTATGAAAGAAAGACAAAAGATTTCTACGAGTTACGACTTGGACAAATGATAATGGAGGACCTTATAAATAAATTTTTAGAACTGTTAAGGTTTGTACCGTACATCCGAGAGGATAAAGTAAAAATTCAGTGTTTTCTAAGCTGCCTACCACAGTCCTACAAGGACATAATTGAATTTGACAATCCCAAATCCTTGAGTGAAGTATTCAGGAAAGCCCAAATGTGCTACGATCAGTACAAATAGTGGGTAGAGTTTCCCAAAGCATGGAAGGATAAGAAACAAGAGTGAATGAACCAGTGGAAGAAGGGGTACCAACCAACTCCTAATCGGAATACAAGAAAAAGTTTTCCGAGAAAGGACATTCAGTCCAACCATCCGAATATAGAAGGCAGTGGTAAACCATTAAACCTGGGAATGAAGAAGTTTGGAGACAATCCATGCGAGCCATTAAAGTGTTGGGAATGCAGAGAGACTCATCTAAGGAGGAACTGTCTGCATTTGATTTCAATAAATAGAACGGTTGTCCATAATCTGCAGGAAGCCTCGACAGTGGGAGATGTGGGCAGGATCCTACATCGGATAAAAAAAGAAGGCACCTGGAATTTCAAACAGGAGACCATGTTTATTTAAAATTCAAAGCCCTAAAAAGCTCATTGAAGTTAGGGAACTTTGCCAAGTTGGCACCCAGGTTTTATGGGCCCTTCGAGATACTAGCTCGAATTGGACTTGTAGCATACCAACTTACACTTCTAGCTAATCTAAGAATTCATAATGTATTTCATGTTTCATTGTTGAAAAAGTATATTCATGACCCTACTCATATGATTGATTGGAACTTGGTGCAGGTGGAACCCAAAGGTGAGTTCTAGGTGGAACCCCTATGCATTCTGGATTGGAGAGAAATAGCACTTCGGAACAGAGTCTTCGCTCAGGTAAAGGTGCAATGGAAGCACTTTAGTCCTGAGGAGGCCACTTGGGAGTTGGAAGGAGATTTGCAGAAATATCATGCAATCCTGTTCCACGAAAGGAACGAACACTGAGGATAGTGTTTTATTTAAGGGGGAAAGGATGTGACATCCCCAAAAATAAGGAAATATTTTAGAATCTAAAATTGCTGGAAATTTATTTCCATTTTTAGTAAATTCGAAATTGGAAAATTTTTGCCATTTATGGAAATTCCAAATTCCAAATTTTATAATTGTAATAAATGATTTTGACTGTTGGGCAGAGATCTGATTTGTCCCAACTAGCTACTTGACTATGCCACTTGTATGAAAAAGGAAAAAATAGAATATTTTATATTGATTGTAGGAGGACAAATGGAACAACCATGTTAAATTTAGTTGACCATGACTCCATGAGTGAGGAACACATTGGAATTAACTTTGGGCTGATTGTTACAAGTGGAAAAACAGTGATTTGGCCAATGGAAGCCCCTGAAAATCAAGGATTCAGAAAGCTGTGAAAATTCCCCAAGAGAGGGAAAAAGTCCTAGGCAAACTAATAAAAAAACCATATATGAGGAGGTAGGACGTTGCCAAGTATGCTGGAGAAAAGAAGACTACAGAATTTTGTTCTTGCTGTTATGAGCACTACTGTGTGAGTGTGAGGTAAGGAAGATACTGTTGGAATTCAAAGGACATTGCTGGAGAGGAGATTTCAATTCGCCCTCATGGACTCATGGTCAGGCTAGGGGGTGAATCGAGAAAGTAGATTGGCTGCCCTATTCTACGATTGGGAGGAACGTGGCTATTCCCTTTTTCTTCCCATAAATTTGGTTCAGATATGTAACTCTACCTTATTCTAGTCAAATGTTATGTGTTGTAATCTGTTTACTTCTATGTATGAATTTTCTGGTTGAATGTTGTGGGGAAAGATCTAACATTTTACTTCATAGTTGTTGGCCAGAAGTGGACTCTTTTATTTAGATGTGATGTTGGGTAATTACTAAGATTTTGGAATGTACCAAACAGTGAAACAAATTATGTAGTAGTTACAAACCCCATAATAGACTGGATTTCATATTACAGTTATCTTCTTAGTTAATTTTGTCAAGTAAAATGAAATAAGATTGTTGCGTAAATACTAGAAGCCACGTGCACCAATAGCTATGGAAGATTTAATTTTCTATGGATTCTTATAGTAAACAGTGAGCCTCCTCGAATGAGCATACCATTCATAACCCAACGAATATACCCTACAACATTGAAGTACTAGTTGATATACTTATAAACTGGTATAGTTATTTTTATGAACCGATATATATATATACATTGTAATGGACATTCCGCGATAGAGGAGTAATGACGCTAGAGTAAACTGTCTACATCATAATCCTATAGTACTAAGTGGATAGATAACCTTATAAGTTAGGATATTTTTATTCCAAAGAAAAGGGAAAAACTCCTCAGACCCCATTACAGGAAGGCTATATATACATATATAATTTAGGATAGATATGACAGTAAGTTAGGAATGACTCTGTTAATCAAAAACTTACCTACAACTAAACCACAAATTTCTGTCATAATAAACATGCTGCCTATTTTTGGGTGAGCATACCTATAGAGGCTTATTCAATAATGGTAATAGAAACAAAAGGTAAATAGTGCACGATACGTAAACCCAAAACGAATAATGATGCCATCTAAATTTATGGTGAATAGACCTATAAGGTATTATACAATAATGATAATAGAAAAAACAAGGTAAATAGTACACGGTGCGTAAATCCAAATTGATAATGAAGCTATCTATTCTCTGGTAAGCAAAGTGTTAAAGGATTATTCAACAATGATCACTGAAATAGAAGGTAAATAGCTTGTGATGCGTAAGCCCGAAACTAATTTTTTTTACATTAAAATTAAGTATAAACTAAATATAGGATTCATCGCACATTTTGCTAGGAAAGAATAAAACCCTTAAGTGTATCACTATGCATGGCCGAATCATTTCGGGAAAGGGATTGTACAAACAATAATAAGATTCAATTCTAGAAACAAAAATAGCTAGATTAGCTCAAGAGAGAATTTGAATCTGTAGTACCAAAACCATCCTTGAAATATATAGAGGAGAGTACTTTAGAATCCCGAATCCACAACAAATTAACACACAATATATAATGAGCACATTACTTACTAAAAATGACTGCCTAGTTATCAAAGTCCAACCAGGCGCAAATTGTGTGAGTGGTTCTATGTACCATAATTATTTATACAATTCAGGGCGTACCCCATATTAACTATCACAAAACTTGGAATTAAAAATCCTCAGACATTAGGAACAGAACAAAGCCTGGACTAGCGAGGTTTGTAATCCCGAAATAACTTAGATACTGTGTTGGAACTCGAATACCTTTTGAAGGAGTAAAGAGGGTGTCCTCATGCTTCATCGTGCCCGCACCTACACAAAATATTGAGAAGCATTATAACATAACCAAACAGGATAATATGTTTACGTTACAGAACAGAAAGTAACCAGAAAGGGGGTCATTGAGTACTTAACTGAAGTAGAGGAGTTGTGCCTTCTGCCATCACGCTACACCTCCTAGACCAAAAGGGGAAGAGGAGTTCATGCCTCCCTGATGGGTACCCTCACACATCAAGGGGGCCATCATTAGTAATAGATATCAATGCCTAATCCAAAAAATTATTGCGAGAATAAAAAAGAAAATGAAAGGCGTATAAACGGATATGGTAAATATAAAGCCATTTTAACATTCAACATAAACAAAAAAGATTAAACACTTTCGGCCTTTGGAAAACTTCACTTCTAATCAATGATACTAGCGAACAACTATAGTCAAACACAAAAGATCATTGACGCACCAAAGGACTAACCAACGGAGGAAACCAGGACCATTAACAAGGGTTAAACCAAAATAAGTATTCTGAGTACACTTTTATAACAGACACCGTGATACGAGGAATGGCTCGGTCTCGACAAGATGAATAGTGCAGTGATAGGGGAAAACTATGATAGGACCCAAAACCTTGCCAAGAGGACACGACTCCTTTTTCCACAGCACCATGGAAGTGAGACGAGGATACTGTCGATGACTAACCAAGAACATAGGTATGCATAGACCTACATACGAGGTAGAATGATTCTAACGCATAAATAAAAGAATAGTTGAAGGTAAACTTACCACACATAGCTGTTATCAAGAAGTGCCACCCAGAATCTCCACCCATCTAGCACAGGAACTAGAACCGTGAACCCCTGGCCACAATGCTTAAAGCCAAACAAAGGAATGGTCTGTAACGTCTCCCCCTCCTTCACTAAAACCTTAACCATGGTGCAAATGAAAATGGACTAAGACGGTGCTTCCTCTTTCACCAAACTAAAACCGGAATAAGAGTGAAAGTACGGGAGTAACCTCTGAATGGAGTAAAGGGGAGGAGGTTTCGTACTTAGACCATGTGATCATTGGGTAAGTGTCGATATCGTCTTAGGGCATGCTAGTCGATCTCTGTACCAAATAGACATATCCCAAGTGCTTTAAATGTTCAGACAGGATTTTAAGGCACAAGGGTTTCCACTTGTATTAGTTGCTAAGAGTATTAATGGCAAGGTAACAGGATGGCTTTCTTCCTGCACCGTTATATGTCGAATGCAACTACCTTTCTTTAAACACCCGAGGCTATTATCCCTTGTCATTACCTAACGAGTAGTTTGTAGTACGATCGTAACCATAACCTCCACAAGATTAACCCTCTGTGCACTTTAGTTTTCAAGGTGCAAGTTTAATGGCCGAGGTTAAACCCATTATAATATTGCTTTCCGAAAGTGTTAACTTCTCCTTGTTGATTTTATAATGTTATATACATTATTGGGTTGAACATCATAAGGCCTGACATCTATAACCTCACAATGTATGATAGTGAATCTAAGTAGCTACGTCTCCATGTCATAAAGTGGCTTTGAAAATGAAACAGTAGATAATTTTAGGTTTCCATGAAATGAGATGTCCCTAGTTATGGACCTGTTGTTCGTGTACAACACATTACCGAAATAGGAAGCGGTGACTTTATGTTAAATAGGATAGATGTAGAGACCTAACTTAATTAAATCCAAAATTTCGTACAATTAAACATATAATTTATTTCTTTGTATAAATAATTCATTCACCATCATATAAGCATAAATATTTAGCAGAAATTTAAAATTATTCCACAGCATGAAAATAACTCAGTAAATTCAGAATTAAAATACCTCCTTCTGATGCTAATTCCCACTGCTCTGGTTGTCCTTTCCCTACTGCCTTGTCCAGCCTGATGCACTGACCAAACTCTACCCAAACCATCTAACCACCTAGCCAGCTAGGAGCAACCTGTCTAGCTCCCTAGCTCCATGATACTGAAAGGAATCCTGGCCCCCGTGCCCAAAACCCCCAGCCACCCGGTGCCCCCTGCAATGGTTCAAGAAAAATTCCCAATATAAAACTCCTCCAACCAGACAATATGCCACAGAAATACCGTCCTCCTCCAAAATGCTTCCTCTCCACAAAATAATCATCCCCCATTTCCCATAGGACTCTTCTGTCATATCCCCCCCTTCACTGACTCTCCTTCCCTTCATTAATTTCCTTATCTCCTCCTTTATTACCTTATCCCCTTCATTAATTTATTATCTTATCCTTAATTTAATGCTTCATTTCCCCCCTGCATACGTAAAGTATTTAATTAAATAAATTAAAATTATTAAGCCCCTTTAATTCATTACACAACCTTTAATGAGTCAATTAATTAATAAATAAGTAATTAATTAATATTATTAATACTAATCATTGTTTAAATAAAACCATATTAGGACAATTAATTATCTGATTAATTTTACTTAATAAACCCTATGCATCTATTTAACCAAGGTTGTTACATACACCCTCCCTTTAGGAAACTTCGTCCCAAAGTTAAGGTATCTCATGGTACAAAGGAAAAGAAACATGGTTCACACATTCATAACAATTAACCAACACTATTAGTAAGTAAGTCAAGAAAACTCATACATACTAGTGTATATGTACAAGAAATGCATGTGTAGCTAGTACATACAAGTCTCGTGCATGTACTAATAATCAATAACTATCACCCTTTAGTAATTTATGTATGCATCCAATCCAATCGACAAAACTAGTCTTTTATTAAAGTCAATAAACTAGTCAAATGTTTGCTAAATCCTTTAATTACAATTATCTAGTTCAACAATTTTATTTAGACAACTGTCGTTTAGTTACGTAATTATGAATATTCATATATACACATTTTTCTTTTTAGAAGGGAAAAACATTAAATTCCACCATCAGATAAATATCCATACTTTCTCAACTATTTATACTCATCCTTCCTTCCTAACTTACTTCCATCTTCATTCCTATCCTTCCTCTGTTGGACTATCTTGGAGTGTGAACTATATTGAACTAACTCCAAATAGAACCCGTAAGTTGAAGTGTCACTATCTCGACCAAGCTTCCCCAGTAGGTAACTGATAGTCATCATCACATGTCTTGGGGAGCGTGAGCTAAAACCATCCTCCCATGACTTCAGGTTTCATAGGATACATGGTGGGAAATGCCTCCACCTCTCCTAATCATAACTAGGGTCCACACCCTATAGTGGAATATACAGTGGCACCATGTTGTTAGGAGTTTTGTCATTGTTTATTCTGTTTTGGGCAGTCTCATCACCTAAAATCCTACACTGGTCCACATATCATAGCAATGCATCCAAACCAATATAATTTCACATACAAATATTCATACCATAATGTTTCTCAACTAGTGGTCATGACATCCACTTTCATCATCATTACCCCTTGGCTATTTCATAGCCAATAACCTGCAGATTAGTCTGTTCACAAAATCATACATTTCTATGCATTATCATCATGTAATTGCATACAATCATCATTTCAATTCAGTATCCATGTACCAACAACTTAACATCAAAGTTTTCAAGTTAGAAATAGATCTCATAATATCCCATAATTCCATTTCGACACCCATTCATAAAATTATCATTTACCAAATAGATTGCATCATATCCAATATCATTATAATAGCATTTAAACCTTCATAGGATTCACATTCACACAATATGTCACATCATATACATCATCATCAGTAACATTTACTCTTTCATAAAATTTACATTCACATAACAGATCGCATTATATCCATCATCATCAATAACATTTAATCATTCATAAAAGTCCATACGTCTTAAAAGTTTAAGTGTATCATTTAATAGTTTCACTGTGAATAGAAAATAAAGTATATAGGCCTCATGTAATCCTGGCTATCTAAGTCAAAAGGTGGTGTTACATACACCCCACCTCTGAGAAACATGTTCTTGAGGTGGTAAAAAAAAGTGAGGGATAGTCTCGTCGTAGTGTCTCGGCGTCTTCCCAAGTAGCAGATCCTAGACTATACTTGTCCCATTGGACCTTAACTTGGTCTACCAGACAGTTCCTGAGTTGTCAAACTCTACGGTCCAATATATGTAATGGTTCTACCATGAGATTTCCCATGTCCGATACCTGCAATTCCTTCCAATTTAGTTTATGTGATTCATCAACAACATAATGATGTAAAACAGATACATGAAAAACATTACGACTTTTATGCAAGTGGGGTGGCAGTACGAAACGATAGGCAACGGTTCCAATTTTCTCTTGTATTCTGAACGGTCCTATAAATCGAGGTGAAAACTTTGTCCCCTTCCCAAACTGTATGGTACTCTTATTAGGCCTGATACGAATGAAAACTTGGTCTCCCACTTCATAACTTCGGTTGGTCTTGTGTGCATCAACATAACTTTTCTGCCTATCATGTGCTTCCTTTAGTCTCTACCTAATCTGAATCACCTGTTCCTCCATCTCTTGAATCAATTCTGGCCCAATTGTTACTCGGTCTTCTAGTCTATCCCAACTCAATGACGTTCTGCATGGCCTTCCATACAGAGCTTCATAGGGTGGCATCTCGATGGAGCTATGAAAACTATTATTGTAGGCAAACTCTACCAAAGGTAGGTACTTCTCCCACTGGTTTTGATTATCCATGACATACATCCTGAGCATGTCTTCCATGACTTGATTTACTCTCTCAGTTTGCCCATCTTTTTCAGGATGATAAGTTGTGCTTAAGTTCAACTGAGTCCCCAATGCTGACTGCAAACTTGTCCAAAACCTAGAAGTGAATCTGGAGTCCCTATCTGAAATGATCTTCTTAGGTATCCCATGCAAACAGATAACCTCATTTACAAACACACGTGCCACATCAGTAGCATCGTAAGTGTCTCTAACAGGAATAAAATGAGCACTCTTGGTTAACTTATCCACTATCACAAGAATGACATTGTGTCTATGAGATGTGAGCGGCAACCCCACAACAAAATCCATAGAGATGACTTCCCACTTGGACATAGGAACATCATGTGGTTGTAGGAGCCCTGTCGAGTGATGGTGGTCGACCTTCACTTGTTGACACTCTAGGCACTTGGCGATGAAATGGACTATATTGCGCTTCATTCCTACCCAGAAAAAGATCTTCCTCATGTCTGCATACATATTATTCACACCCATATGTGCACAATAATGTGCTCTATGGGCTTCCTTCAGTATGATGCTTCGAATATCCCCATCTTCAGCGATGTACATCTTCCTCGATATCTCAATAGTCCATCTTCTTCTACACTATATCCTTCATACTTTGGATCTAACCGCCTCCCGCTCTAGAGATTTGAAGTAACCTCTAAATACCAACTGTCTTCTTGGAGTTGCATCAACACATGTTCTCTCAAATTGACTTTTAAGGGTATCAAGGAGAATACACGTGGTCTCCTACTCAAGGCATATGTGACCATATTTTCTTTTCCCTTGATGTATGAAATACCAAAATCATACTCACTCATAAACTCACTCCATCTCCTTTGCCTGGAATTTAGACTCCTTTGAGTGAAGAGATGTTTTAAACTTTGATGGTCCATTTTGAGATCAAAGTTTCACCCCACAAGATAGTGCCTCCAAATTTTCAGAGCTAGCATTACAGCTGCCAACTCTAAATCATGAGTCACATATAGCTCTTCGTGTTTCCTCAACTTCCTTAATGCATAAGCTATCACTCCTCCATCTTGCATTAGCATGGCCTCCAACCCTTTCTTTGAGGCATCCATGCAGACTGTGAAGTCCTTTTCCATATCCGGCACTCGTAGAATTGGCGCACTAGTTAGTAACCTATTAAGCTCAATGAATGCACTATCACATTCTTCTGTCCATTCATACCTAACCCCCTTGCACTGAAAAGTGGTGATGGGTTTCGCTATTTTGGAGAATCCTTCCACAAATCTCCAATAATAGCCTGCTAGCCCCATGAAGCTTCTCACCTCATGGGCATTTTTTGGCACTAGCCACTCCATAATGGCCTTTACCTTTTCTAGGTCCACAAAGATTCCTTTGTCGGAAATTATATGACCTAAATAATGAATTTCTTTCTAAAAGAAGGAACACTTTGAAAACTTCCCATATGATTTGTTCTTCAGAAGGCCGGACAACACCACTTGTAAGTGTTCCTCATGTTCTCTTTCGTTCTTGGAATAGATGAGGATGTCATCTAGAAAGACTTGTAAAAAATGGTCTAAGTACTTTTGGAATATGTCGTTCATGAGGCTCATGAATACTGATGGCACATTGGTCAATATGAAAGGTACTACGACAAACTCGTAATGTCCAAACCAAGTTTGAAAGGCAGTTTTTGGGATATCGCCTTCCTCAATCCTTAACTGATGATACCCTGATCGCAAATCGATCTTTGAGAATACCGCTACTCCTTTCATTTGATCGAAGAGGTCATCTATTCGCGGCATCAGGTACCTATTTTTTACTGTAGCACGATTCAAGTCCCTGTAATCTATACACAGTCGTAAGGATCCATCCTTCTTCTTTACAAAAATTACTGGTGCACCCCAAGGTGAGACACTGGGCTTTATTATCCCGAAGTCTAACAACTCCTTCAACTGCATTTGCAACTCACAAAGTTCTGGTGCTGTCATCCGATACGGGGTCTTAGAAATTTTTTCTGCACCAAGTTTTATCTCAATAGTAAAATCAAGCTCCCTCTCAGGAGGTAACCCTGGTAACTCGTTCAGAAAAACATCCATAAATTCTGACAATACCGGGTACTGATCTGATGAGGGTCCCTTCCTTTCATTCACTGCTTCCACTACATAAAGTCGACATCCTTTCCTCAAGCATCCCTTAACCTTCATAGTTGAGATAAAGCGTAATGACACTTTTCTCCGTACACCCTGGATCTCTACTGGCCTTCCTTCATCGTCTACATAGAGCACCCTTTTTGTGAAACAATCTACCAAATCTCGATGAGCTTCTAACCAATCCATTCCAATGATTAGTTCGTACACCCTGAGAGTAGTGACGTATACCTTCAACCTGGTAGTACACACTCCCAGGTCTACTATACAATTATCAACACTAGGTCCTACCTCTTATTTTTCCCCCGAATCCATCTCAACTTGTTTAAAGTCATCATGCTCGTAGGCTGCCAACCAACTCTTTTCTAATGCAGATGGTGAAATGAAACTATTTGTCGTACCAGAATAAAAAAAAATCTTAACATTGATATTATTTAGCATACCTGATGACTCCACCACCGTGGATTGATGTTCAACCTGGTGATTATTAACTACTGCATAAATCTAGTGGCTGCTACTTGCTCTTCCCATCAGTGCCCTTCCTTCTCTATGCACGAACCCTGATTGTAACTCTGGGAAGTCACACTGGTAATGGGGTCCTCTGTACCCCCAATAGGTAACACGAGATTGAACTTTCACATTGTTATGTGACTGTCTCTGAAATGAGTTCCTTCCCTTGGAACCCCTTCCCCTACTAGTTGTTCCCTGAGATGGTCGTGGACCTGTTTGCGTCATTGGTGAAGAACGAGATGCTACACTCGCTTCCATTGAAATCCCCGTGGTTACTGTCCTTGGTGCAACTATGTTACCATATGGAGGTGGCCTTGAGACCCCTCCCCTAGAAAATGTCC
Organism: Picea engelmannii; assembly: GCA_009831015.1. Classification (NCBI taxonomy): domain Eukaryota; kingdom Viridiplantae; phylum Streptophyta; class Pinopsida; order Pinales; family Pinaceae; genus Picea; species Picea engelmannii. The sequence continues at coordinate 71,708 of ML789614.1, read as the reverse complement.
TAGGGGCCTTCCCGACGAATCCAGGACGATGCGGAAAGGTCGATCTCGCACCTCCGGTTAAGTTCATGTGTTCCTCCACATAACACGCATTTTCCACAGCGTCCGCTACTGAAGACGATTTCCACATATGCACCATAGCTCTTATCTTAGGGTTCAATCCATATATGAAGTGCTTTTCTTGTCATTGGTCATTATCCATATACGAAACATATTTGACCAATTCCATAAATTTGATCTCATATTCTTCTACAGTTCTATTTCCCTGTACTAAGGCATGAAACTCCCCTACCTGTTGGTCCTCATAATAAGCTGGCAGATATTTCCTTCGGAACCTCTCCTCGAAAAGTTCCCAAGATACTGTGTCTGGGGTAAGATGCAGTTGTCTTTCTAGGTTTCCTCACCAGTTCAAGGTGTTGTCTCTTAACTGAAAAATTTCTATCTTCACCTTTGAGTTGGATGCATAGTCCCTTAAGGCAAAGCACCTTGTCATGCCTTCCAACCATGCTTCCGTGTGTTCAGTGGCGCGACCCCTGACAAACTCCAGAAGTTTGATCCTTTGCAATTCTCGAGTGATGTCTTTGGGTGGAGGTCCCCCCCCTAAATTCCTCAACACTTCTGGATTACCTGTTCCAGATGGTGGGGGTTCCACCTCGGTCCCTGCTGGTTGTCGCCCCTTTAAAGTCTCATTTATGGCCTCCAACGAGCACAGTATGAGAGATAGTTTGGGCGATGGTGGTGGCAGCGCTGGTGGTTTTGGCAGTGCCTACGACGATGCTCTCCTACCTCGATTCCCTTGAGTCCTAACCATCCTGTATGATTTAACCTGTATCAACCAAAGTTGTCAGGGTGAGTTCAAGGACGTTTCAAATTTGCGCTACTTAGACTAGAAACAGGGTTAGGCGTAAATTTTTCTTTACTTGTTTGTAAACAAATGTTACTCTCTTTAGGGGATTGGCTAGGTTAGGATTAAACATCTAAGCTTGATTTCTTCACCTAAGAAAACTATTGACTCCTTCGCCTGGTAGTTACGCTGACACTATACCCCACTCGCTAATTCCTCTAACTTACCCTCCTAGCGCACATGAAGCCTCCTCCCACTTATCTTGTTCTAATTCCTTATACTTTTCATTTACAACTAAATAAGGTGGCTTCCATCCTAATTCGATGAAATGAGTCTAAGGTTATCCTTTGATGCTTGACTCGTGAGATTTCCTTGGCATGTTGTACATATGCATTGAATTGTGTGTCTCGATGGCTGTAGGTGCGAGTCTTGAGGATTGTAGAGTGGATTTTAGGCATTGGAGCTTAGTACTTGGCTTTGACTGGTGGAATGGAATGGAAGGGCTCGATAATTGGCTCGATGAGTTGTGTGTAAGGTTTCGTGAGCTTGACGCTTGGATAATCGAAGATTATTCTTCAGGGTAGTACATTGCTACTATTGATAATTAAATTATTTATGTGTGAACTTATTTTGTAAAAGTGATATGTGTGGCGCATTGGTGTTTGGTCATTTCTTAAGGCCTGGGCTTGGTGGGTGGTCGTGGGTTCAAAACCCATATCACCCCCTTAAGTAACATTTTTTTTTTTT
>ML789614.1:41921-55566 GCA_009831015.1 Picea engelmannii | reverse complement strand
AAAAGATCATCATAAAACAATAATAGATACATATTTATTCTTATTTTAAAATATGAAAGTCAAAACATTATACTTATAGTTCATAAAAAATTTGCAAAATTGAGCATCGTCTTCAAGGGCATCTTAAAACTAATAAAAAATATCATATATTCCAAATTAATCATTCTCAACAAACACATTATCATCTTCTTCGACATCATTTTGGGCTTCCATTATGTGGGTCTTTGATATCCGCAAGTTCTCCAAAGTGATCCTTTCCAATCAATCCTCCTAATGGTACTTGAGGTTCCTTTGACATGTTTGTAATATTTAACTCACTAAAATATCATTTTCACAATCCAACTTCTTACATTTCATCTGGAAGAGCTGGAATAGCATTAATTCTTTGTTGAGTAAAATCACATTGTATTGGGTCACTTTCAATGTCTATGCAATTTATTCCTTTATGTAACATTTACACGGTAATGTTGTACCTAATCAACAAATACAAAATAAATAATGAAGTTAATTACTATAAAAAGACATAAATTAAAAACAATATAAGATTAAAGTATGATTTCATAAATCTTAGATCATAATTCTTACCTAAACCCGAGAATAAATCCATAACCCAATCACCTTTGTTTGAAAATGTATCTATAAGATAATTAATTAATGTTTGTGGTTTTTGATCAATTTTAACCATCTCTCCTTTCAAATCATTTTCCTCATATGTTATATTTGACTACAACATTGTAAACAAATAAGCTACTAAGATTCCCTCCATCATTTACATTCACAATAATAGAATTATAAGAACCATCTTTTGTCCAGGTTGCAAGATGTATACTCACAATATCACGTGTAAATGTTTCTCTATTGTAGCTTTGAATATTAGGCTTCTGCATGTAATGTAAATAAGTGCAAATTCAATTAACTTATCAATTAATAAAATTGATTTATAATCTTAATTACTAAACATGCACTTTCAATATCTTACCAAATAAGTTGAGTCCTTGTCTTTTATTTATCCTTGTTGTGTGTCTGAATGAAAAATCATAAATCTCCAAAATGGTGATGGTGTAACTTCCATAAATCCCATAACCACTTTATTGAAATCTTGGTAAGTATAAGGCTCAATATCATATCCAATGTTTTGGATATTATAACCATGAGGGATATCTGCAATAACTAGGGAGTATTCTTTTTTAGGAATAGTATTTGCAATTTGTTCACTATAACCTAATATCACTTTATACTAAATAGTTTCAAGGCCACTCCAAATGTAGTGATCAAAGGGTTCATCAAGTTCAATAGTTTGAACATGTCTCCTTCTTTCTCCAAATTGGTTTTTTGAATAAAAATTTTGAAGGTTTCATGTACTCCATCTACATTCTTCTTTGACATATTTAATGAAACAAACAAACATATATTGTGACATCCCCAAAATAAAGAAATTGGACAAAATAATTTAGAATCTAAAAGTGCTGGAAAATTATTTCTGTTTTTGGTAAATTTCGAAATTGGAAAATTTTTGCCAATTATGGCAATTCTGAATTTCGAATTTTATGATTGTAATAAATGATTTGGCTGTTGGGCAGAGTTCTAATTTGTCTCGACTAGCTAGTTGAACATGACACTTGTATGAAAAAGGAAAGAAAAGAATATTTTATATTGATTGCAGGAGGACAAATGCAACAACCGTGTTGAAATTAGCTGACCATGACTCCATGAATGGGGAACATATTGAAATTAACTCTGGGATGATTGTTACAAGTGGAAAATCAGTGATATGGCCAATAGAAGCCCCTAAAAATCAGGGACTTAATCCCCAAGAGAGGGAAAAAGTCCTAGGCAAAACTAATAAAGGAGCATATGTGAGGAGGCAGGATGCTACCAAGTATGCTAGGGAAAAGACTAAGAAATTTTGTTCTAGTTGTTATGAACACTACTATGTTAGTGTGAGGCAAGGGAATACTGTTGATATTCAAAGGACATTGCTGGAGAGGAGATTTCAATTCTCCCTCTAGGGGGTGAACCGGGCAAGTAGATTGGCTGCCTTGTTCTATGGTTGGGAGGAATGTGGATGCTCCCTTCGTCTTCCCGTAAAATCTGGTTCAGATATGTAACTCTACCTTACTCTAGTCAAATGATTATGTATTGAAATCCATTTTACTTATATATACAGTTTTGTTTTGGTCGAATGTTGTGGGAAAGATCTATCTCTTTACTTCCGAATGATTGGCTAGAATTGTACCTTTTTATTTAGATTTAATACTGGGTAAATTATTAAGATTTTTGGAATGTATTAACAACAAAACAAATTGTGTAATAGTTACCAATCCCATAACAGATTGCCTTGTTTTAGTTTCCTTTGGATGCTACTATTAAACAATGAGCCTTTGTGACTAAGCATACATTCATAAATCCAACAAGTATACTCTACAAAAATGAAGTACTAATCGACCAACATATAAACCGGTATAGTCATTGAACATATATATATATAGTTATATAGTGTAATGGAAGATTCTACAATAGAGGAGGAATGTCACTAAGTAAATTGTCCATACCAGAATCCGATAGTGTTAAGGGGATAGATAACCTTATGAGAGGAAATTTTAATTCCGAAAAAAGAAGACTCATCGGACCCCATTACAGGTAGGCCATATATATATATATATATATATATGCATAAATTGAGATAGATACAACAGTAAGGGATGACCCTGTAAGCAAATGTTTAATTGCAGGTTATGACGTAAATGACATTACTATTTTCTTGTTTGTGTGAGCAGACTCGTAGAGGTTTTAATCAACATAAATCAAGAACAAAAGATAAAAGATTCCTTGTTATGTAACCCAAACAATCTTGTAGAGACTTTTAAATAATGATAATAGAAACATAAGGTAATAAAGCATGAATCATAAAGGAATAATGATGACCATCAAACCTCCTGGTGCACAGATCTATCAGGAATTTATACAATAAGACATCACAGAAAAACTGGAACTAGTTACTTCTTAGATCGATAAAGGTTACACAACACTTATAACTGAAGAAAAGAATGTAAATAATTTGTGATATGTGAAACTGGAACTAGTTACTTCTTCCATTGGAACATAAATGAAACAACTATATTAAATTTGAGAAAGAACCAAACCCTAGGCGTAATCACTATGCATGGACAATTTGGTTTGGAAAGGGTTATACATCCAATAATGAGATTCGATTTTGGAATAAAATAAATATGATAGCCGAACAGAAAACCAAATTTATATTATGCAGAGGATAATACTTCATAGTTCCAAACCCTCCTACAATAGAACTAACACACATGATATAATTAGAACTGTATTGTTTTTAACAATTGACGGTCTAGTTACCAAAGTCCAACCAGGCGCACACTGTGCAAGGGTTTGTTATACCAGAAATCCTTTTATACAACTCGGAGCGTACCCCCAGGACTTGAAATTAACATCTTAGCGAGGTTTGAATCACGACAAATAACTGAGAAACTGTGTAGGAGCCCAAATACCTTTTGTTGAAGAGAGGAGGGCATCCCCATGCTTCGACATGCCTACACCTACACAAAAGTAATGAAAAGTATTAAAACATAACCAACGAGATAAGGTATTTAAATTACATAATAGGAATTGACTAAAAAAGGACCTGTTGAATACTTAACTGAAGCAGAGGATGTATGCCTCCTGTCATCGTGCTATATCACCCAGATCGAGAGGGGAAAGGGTGTTCGTGCCTCCCTGATGGGTACCCTCGCACATACAGGGGCCCATCATTAGTAATAGTTACCAGTATATAATCCAAAGGGATAATACAGGATTAAAAAAAAGAATAACTGGCATAAAAAAAAAAACCTATGCATGGTAAACATAAACCTTTGTGCATTCAACTTAACAGAAGAGATTAAACGTGTTCGGAAAATGGGAAGAACTTCACTTCTAAATCGATGCTACCAGCTAGCACTAAAACCAACCACAGAAGACCAGGAAAACAATAAAAAGAATTTAATGGACTGTCCAATGGAGGAGACCAAAATATAATAACGTGGGTCTAACCGAACCAGGAAGAGAAACAACAAGGGTGTAACGGACTATCCAATGGAGGAGAACAGAGAATAATAGCAATGGTTTTAACCGAAAGGTTCTCAACTTCTTGATAGACGTTGTGATATGAGTAATGGCTCGGTCCCGATAGGTCGTATTATACAATACCAGGAATAAACTAGAATCAGAGTCAAAACCCTTACAAAACAGAACCCGACTCTTTTCTTTTTCCTAATACAGTACCCTGGAAATATGACAAAGAATTTCTCATAGAACAGAGGTGTGGACAGAACCACTAACAAGGCCGAAGATAAAAAGAGAGCTGAAGATAAAACTTACCACACAGAACGGCTATTAGAAAGCACCACCAAGAACCTCCATGCACTTAGCACAGCGACTAAATCGTGTACCCCGACCATGAGGCTTGAACCAACAAAGGTTTTGGTCTGTGTATTTTCTCTATCGTTCACAAAAAGGAAACCTTAACCAAGGTGTGAACGGAAAATCCTGAGATGGTGAACCCTCTCTTCCCCAAACCAAAAGTCGAATGAGAGTGAAAGGCGTGGGAGTAACCTCTGAATGGAGAAAAAAGAGAGAAGGAGCTCGTACATAGACCATGTGATTAGGGGGAAGGTGTCAACGTTTCCTTGGAAGCACACCAGTTGAGATTTGTGTCAAATAGACACTTTCCCATGTGTATTAAATTGTGCAGATAGGCCTTTAAGGCATAGTTCCTTCCACCTGTATTGAAATTAAGGGCATTGATGGCAAGGCAACCGGAGGAAGGTTTCACTACACCGTTTCATGTCGAATCCAACTACCCTTCATTAAACACCAAACCGTCTGGGCCTTGTCATTACCTAACAAGTTGTGTGCCCACGATCATAATCCTTAACCTCTAATAGATTAACCCCCTGCGTGCTATAAATTCAAGGTGCAATTTTTAGTGGCCGAAGTTAACCCACTTTACCTTTATTTTCCGAATAAGATTAATTTCTCCTTGTAGATTGTATAATGCTACTTACACTTAAGGGATTGGTCTTCTATAGGCCTGGCACCTCTAACCTTGCATTATAGGATAGCAAGACTCTAAGTGGTTATTACTACATGTCTTAGAGGGGCTTAGGAATAAGGTAGTAGATAGTATTGAGTTACCATGAGACAAATGATCCCCAATTATAGACATGTTTTCGTATGTAACACTTTACCAAAAGAAATAGTCACCCTTTGTTAATAGGATAGAGGAGCAAAAGCAGTAAGATGAATGTACCTTAGGATAAACAAGTGATTGAATGGCCTCAAGGATACAAAACCAATTAATTGTTCCCAAACAAAACAAAAAAATTGTATGTAAATTTTGAGGTACATTACATATATATATATATATAAACCTTTAAAATAACATTAAATTTACCTACAATTGAATAATATGAATGTAATAAATCAACATACATTTTTTAATTCAAAAAATAATTTTCTCAATACTCTTGTAGAGCTTGAATCTAGATAGTTGAGTTTAACATCATCCCAACTTTCTTCATTCAAAATACTGACCATTTCTATAACACCCCACTCTTGTGCACACTGAGCGAACTTATTATTTGAGGACACTTGCTTGCAAGTGATCCAGATGATTATACGATTGTTTGTTTGATTATGATTATGAGATATTATGGATTTGATGATATGTTATTTGGTTGTATTACATAGAAAGGTGTTATTGATTAGGTTCTCCTGAGTGTGCAGGACTTTGGACCTCGAGGATACAGAGGCATAGATGAAACCCCTTGTACTCTTGATCGAGTCAGGGAGTGGACTGTTGGGTTGAATATTATTGATGTGACATATGTACATATGATTAGATATTATGATGATTGATTGTTATTGATGACATGATTCGTTGATGGATGTAGGCTGACAATAGCTTTTCGACTAGACTCACATGTGGAGTAGAGGGGTCACACAGGACAACCAGAGACTTTGAGGGAGAGGTGTGGCAACAGCCCTGCCACATCCTATTAGCACTCTCATCGGAGCTTGAACTATAGTTCAATGATTACCTAGTTCGAGAAGACCCACGATGTTGTCAGGGAACACTGTGATAGTCACTCATGATGATTCTAAGGGGAGAAATAAGGCAGGGGCCTTATTCCTTAGAGGCCCTTAGTCTCCCACAAGATTGCATGGCGTAGTATTGACTCCATGAGTTTTATGTCTACCAAGTCATTCAAGAGGCGAGTGGCACCCTTGGAGCACGTAGTGCGTCCTGAAGGGCACATTGTGCAAGGAAAATAGAAAGAGGTGAGGGGCACCCCTGGAGAACCTAGTGCATCATGAAGGGCACATCGTGATTTTAACTGGTAAGTGAATAAACCTAGATGACCTTAAAATGAATGATGTGATAAGTAAGATTTAAAAAAAAAAATCCCTAATAAAAATGTCGCCCAGCCTAGTGAAATTAAAATTTAGGTCTAAGTAGAAAATGTGGTCAAAATAATAATAATAATAATAAATAAACATGTAACAAGAAGGGGGTAAGAAATTCAAATTTATTTATTAAAGTCAAAATTATAATGGAGGATTAAAATTTTGAAAAGGGAAATGGTTGTTTTTATCTATTTTTGTTAATTTAATTTTAGTTAAAAAGAAAAGAGGGTAAATGGTTGTTTTATCTACACTTGCTAAATTAATTTTTAATTAAATAAGAAAAAGGGTAAATGGTTGTTTTATCTACACTTGCTAAATTGATTTTTAGTTAAAAAGGAAAAAGAGGGAAACTTAAGAGAAACAAAAAACTTAAAGAAAAAGGGGAAACGTAAAGAAAAAGTTGAGTGTATAACTTAATAAGGAATCTTGCCTTGGAAACTTGTTATTTATGAACTCAACTAGGAATTAAGTAAGGCGTAAGTCATTTAAGATTTGTAACGAAATATTGGGACACCAAGGAGAGTTTTTAGGAATGTTTTTAGGTGGGTGAAGGAAATAGGAATAATTAATTAATTAATTAAATTAATTTTCTAGTGCAACTAGGGGATCGAGCGACTAATTAATGAGAATTTGGGAAACTAATTACTTAAAAACTCTATAAAAATGATGGAGGAGGGGGAGTACAAATCTCATCTTTTTGTGTAACATTACGCTGTTGAATTTTTTTCTTGATTGAACTTCTCTTGTGGGAGTTGGGATACTCAGCTCAGGTAGCGAGTGGTAACTCGACCTTGCAAGGCAAGCTGGGTACTAGCAGTTCTCTGGTATTGTGTGCATGGCCCCTTTGTGGCTCAGAGGGTTTAGAGGGAAGAAGAGTACCACTAGCATTGGATGGGAGGCACTGGTGAGGTCACATCGGTTGACAAGAGAGAAATGGATGGAGCGCTTGCGGGACAACAACTTCGGAGCTTTCACGTTTGGCTAAGGTATGCTTGTTAAAGTTGTTACTTGCAATGAAATTTGAAATTACACATGTTATTTTTCTGTGCTTGGTCAAATATTTCATTGCCATGAGATTTCAAGAACCTCCTTTCCTATGGTATTTGTAATTCCTTATGCTCATTGTATTTTGATTTGATTTCCCATGGCAAACCCAACCCCTGATTACAATGACTTATCTGTGTTTTTTTTTATTGATAATTAAGTAGAAAAATTGTAGTTTATCTTTTGTCCCTTATCCCTTTAGTTATTAGTCCATGCCTGAGAAGTTGGTTAGGAGCCGAATCGACGGTCGTCACTTCGGTGTTTAAAGACCTATAGATTTTAATGCACTGCTTTCCTGTGCACGAATAATAAGTGAAGGATAAAAAAAATCGCCCAAATATTTATCCCTTACTTACCTCTGTGTTTTTCTTTTAAGATTGATATCTAATCCTTGCACCCTCCTGTGAATGAGTATCTGTGTGTTTTCTTGATTTATTATCCCTACATTTCTTTGAATGATTACCTTTTCTTTGCCTTGAATGCTCAACTCTATGTTTCTTGGAATGTTTAAGCTTTGCATTGGAATGATTAATCCCTGAATGTTTAAACTCTTCATTGAATGTTTAACCTTGAATGAAAAATATTTGAAGAATTAATCTCTGATGAAATCATTTTTCCCAAATCGTATTTCCCAAAGCATTTTTACCAAATCATTTTTTCCAGAACATCAATGCGTTTTATGACTTGTGTGGCTGTGTTTTGATAAGTCTGTGATTTTTTTTATGTATTAATGGATAGCATTGTTTATATGACTACATTTTGATATGAATTAATGGACAACTATACACACAACTAACCAATGCATTACAAATAAATATCATTCATTTCAATTGGTTAAAAGAATTTTTAAACAATGTGAAAATTTACATCTGGTTCGATTTCATTAAATGAAAATCCAACGCGGGGTTATATTTGAGTTCAACCTTTTCAAAGTAATAATTTGAATATTTATAAATGGGGTTCCAATCTAAATAACAACATTTGGTAGAAATCTATAGATATCACAAATTTTAATTTACTATACTTTCAAGGAATTCAATGGCTAGAATATTGATCTGAATGTTGTTTTTTTGGATGTGTCCACATTCATTCCTATAGCTAGTTCCTCTTACAACAATCATGGCATCAAGGATTTTATAGATATTGTATAATAGCAAGTTTATATTTCTGGTATGGCAACGATTTTATATTCATTATATGAAAACGATTTTATATTTATCTATGGTTGTGCTTAATAGTAATATTTTGATAGTGACTTTATAGATATTGTATAATAACGATTTTATATTTATGGTATAACAACGGTTTTATATTAATTATATGACAACGATTCTATATTTATCTATGGCCATGATTTAACAGTAATATTTTGACAATGATTCTATAGATGTTGTACAATAGCGATTTCTACTTATTATATAACAATGATTTTAGATTTATGGTATGACAACAATTTTACATGATAAATCGATATTATTCAATAGGCAGTGAATTACATGTGAACGGAAACAAGTTTATACCTTGATTGATAGCGGATTTGTACAGTTTATGACAGTTTTGGGTCTTTATGGATCATGACTGTGTTTTTAGCAATATCATTACTGCAGTTTTAGAAAGCTCACAACCGCATTTTTAGCAATATCATGACTGCGTTTTTATGAAAGTGAATTTAGATATCAATTGTGGTTGTGTTGTGACAATGTAGTAGTTGTGTTTTATGGTTGTGTAATAGTGTGTTTGTGACTGTGTAATTATGTTGTTGGTAATGGTTGTGTGGTATATAGTGTATGAAAGCGATATTATATATCATTATTATTGTTGTATTATTATTTTTGTACATATCATTACAACGATATGATTGTATTATTATTGTTGTGTGGTAACAATTGTGTGATATGCGGTGTATGACAATGATGGTATAGTATATATCATTATAATATCTCTTTATTATATATTATTATTATTATATATCATTAAGGGATAGAACTATATTTAGACAAAAATGTCATTATTATATATCATTAGTGTTAATATCATTATTAGCTCTTATTTTTCATAGTCAATGAATATACAGAGAATTAAATTAGACAACAATTATATTTTGTATATGACAACGAATAGTAATGGACCAAATATTATTTTGGGATAGAGGTATCATTGTTAGATAATAGTTCACATTTATAGTCACATTCATGATAACATTTATGGTCACATTTAGGCTATCATTTATGGTCACATTTATGATAATAGTAACAATATAATAGTTCACTCCTTCGTGCTTAGACATCATGCTTAACATATAAGGGTTTATGGTTTGTTTTCAAAGTCAATTAATAGCTTGCGCAAGATTAATGGTTGAGGAATTAATATTTTTTTTTTCTAAAATGATTAATAGTTTAACAATTGATTGGTTACTATGCGCCTTGTGCCTTAAGTCAAATTGTAAATGGTGGTTGGTCGTAGTTTTTCACCACCCATGTCGCCTTGTAGGAACAAGAAATCCTGCGGTTAGTTGTGCAATTTAATTTGAGTGATGTCACCATGCGTCTTGTTGGTTTGTTTCTTGGGTGCATGGGTACAGTATTAATGTATTTTTCTTAGTTAATTCAGTCTCCTAGAGCATTGGATATTTCTTGGGTTATTTGTCTAGATGTGTTATGTTGCTCCAGAGTTACTGTCATGCCTATCACCTTTTGACAACATGATTCTTTATGAGGGGATCATTACGTTCCCTCATGGATAAAGGTGAATGATAACCTAACCAGAGTCGTTTGTTCGTTGGAATTGATTGTTGGTACTTGGTTTTGTAATGCCTTAAGGCATTGGGTTTTGCATGATGTGGAGGTTTCTAGTTCCTGGTCATCGAATCCATTGTGTCAGGTTGTTGATGTTGTCCTTTATCTTGTAGGTATTGTCTTGCTTGTGTCGGGTAGGTAGACATTTTTATCTATCTTTTGATTATCACATGTTTTTCCATTTGCATGATGTGCTAGTGTGTTGAGTCGTTGTTTTATGTTTCATGATCTGCGTGCGTGGTGTTCATCATCAAGTTGTGTTGTTTAATTTTTTTTGTTGTTTCCTTTCTGCTTCAAACAAACAAAAAAAAACTTGCACTTTTTTGCATCGCTTGTAGTCGTAACGATGGGGTTGTTACAATTTCCCCTTGCATTCTCATATACACCTTGTGACTAAATAAAATAAATAAATAATGTTACAATGATATATATAAATAAATACTTAGAACATTGATATGTTAAACAAAACAAATTATTCTCCTAACATAAATAAAAATATCTCAACAAACTTAAATTTTAAATTGATCACACATTTATTTCATTGAAAATTCACCCTATCTTACATGTGATAATATAACTATGATAATTTTCTCATCCTTCACTACTTGTATTGTTCTCCAAGGTGTCATAGTGAAATCTTCTGGGAGATTTTTTATTTTAGGACATGTCTTACTTGTGCTACATATTAATGGTTTATCCTTCTTAACTCTCTAATTTTTTATACTAATATTTTCTCATAGGTTGAATATCTCTTCTATAAAATATCATACATGCATGGTTCTAAATTTCAATTGAAAATAATTATCTGCAGATCTAAATACATTACTTTCTTTGTGATTTTTTTTGTTTTACATTTTCGTCATCAATTGGGAAGTCTATTTCCATACAAGTTTCTTTTGAAACTTGGAATCAACATTTGATCTCTCCCCACGACATATTTAAGAAAAATCACTATGGATAAATATCACCCTTTGAATAAAAATTTTGGACATTATGTACTCATTATCTATGTTATGATCTCATTCCAATAACTTTGCTTCTGAATCTGTTAAACCAACATAAACTATGCATTTGACTATCTCAAAAAAAGGATTATTGGGATATTCTTGCATCAATTCTCTTCTAGCCTCTACAGAATGATTTCCTCCAATCACATAATATTTGTAGTCAAAACATTTTTAACCATCTCTCCTTTGAATTCCTTTTCCTCATATGTTATCTTTCTAACTACAACATTGTAAATCAATAATCTACTAAGCTTCCCTCCATCATTTCATTGACAAGAATAGAATTATAAGAACCATCTTTTGTCCAGGTTGCAAGATGTATACTCTCAATATCAAGTGTAAATGTTTATTTATTTGACATTTGAATATTAGTATTGTGCATTTAATATAAATAAGTGCAAATTCAATTAACTTGTAAATTAATAAAATTGATTTATAATCTTAATTACTAAACATGCACTTTCAATATCTTACCAAATAAGTTGCATCCTTGTCTTTTCTTTATCCTTGTTGTGTGTTTGAATGAACAACCATAAATCTCCAAAATGGTAATGTTGTGACTTCCATAAATCCCATAACCACTTTATTGAAATATTGGTAAGTATAAGGCTCAATATCGTAGCCAATGTTTTGAATATTTTAACCATGAGAGATATCCACAATAACTAGGGAGTATTATTTTTGAGGAATAATACTTGCAATTTGATGCAGGAGCATAGGCTCATGAAAATGAAGTCACCCATGACTTCATCAAAGTTGAGTGAATCAAAGGAGACCTAGGGTCTCACACTTGTGTAATTTGTTATTTCGGATAATGGGCAAGGATTCTATATCCTTTCCACTTGTAAAAGATAAGATAGGGTTTGTTAATGGTTAGTGAGTCACTGATGACTCGTAGGGGTTAGTTGAGTTTATTAAGGACTCTGTTCCTTAATCATACGATCTGAAAACAGATTTTTCCATTGTAAATAAATACAAGTCCTGAGTGTTGTGTTAGGTAGCTAAGTTCTCTTAGAAGTTTAGCTCACAGAGTTATAGCAGCTCGAAGAGGAGGAAGCTTGAATGTATATCAAGAGGGGAAAGCTCGGAATTCAATTCCTGGAGCATGCACAGAGACTCATTGCTCTGTTTTGTAAAAGATCTATTGGGGAAATTCAAGTTTGTAAAGAAGGTTTTATTACTCTGTTGAATTCAATTTCAGTATTGCAGTAATTTAATATGCGTGAATTGTTTACAAATTGTATCCAGCCATGGTTTGAATGAAATCTGAATACATAGGATGATCAATCCATTATCTTTCTAATTGATATGGTATAGGTTTTTGTTATCATTGATTTAATGAATGTGATCCATCAATATTAGTAGAAAAGCATCGAGGGTAAGAGATATTGCAGATAACTGTAAGTTATAAAGAACGTCACAGTGGAGAAAACCCAGTCCATATGGGTATTCTGTAAACATCGTGGTTGAGCAGAGTTGAATCAATGATTGGGAACAGAGGGAGATCGATGAGGAGAGCAAAGAAGAATGTACACCCTAGAAATCAACGGTATAGATTTGAGTGGAGCTTGGCCAAAGGGAGAATGAACAGTTGAGATTCATTGAGAATCAAATGGAGAAGATCGTAGCGGAGATTAAAGACTGAGAAATAGACGGTCCAGATCTTAGCGGAGAAGGGAGAATGCGAAGTTCGAGGCACCTTGGTGATTCTGTTGGAGGATACGTGTCGAATAGTTTATGGGAGCGGAAAATGCAAGGAAGATACAAACTTCACTTTTTGTGATTTTCCGTTGGGGTTTTGGTCATGTTGACAAGTCATGTGGTGTTAAACATGTTAATGAAAAGTTCTTTCCACTGGGGCTTAAGTAGAGTAAGGTGCTAGCTTTCTAGAGAAGAGGAGTCTCGCTAATGTTTAGTGGAAACGTTAACTTAGTGACAGTTTACGACTTTTAGTTTTGTCACCAATTAAATTGGGAATTAGAGAAGTATGTCAAAGAATGATGAAAGACCATATTCAAGGTAGATTCCAGTACAGTAAACTGTGGAATCGAGGATCTGCTTCGACATAGCAAGTGGTGCTTGCATCAAGTGGTATCAGAGCAAGGATTTCTCTCTGTAGGAGGTATCTTTTATTCTCTGTGAAGGAATTTACTTTTATATATTCATGAAAGTATGGTTGTTGTCATAACTAATGCTTGTTTTGGTTAGCACAAATAATTGATGAGTGTAACATACAGAGAAGCAGGAAAAGAAAGATCCTAGAAGCAGATTATGGTCAAAGATAAGAAAAGAGCAGGATACAAACAGAAGATGATCCATTTGGTA
>ML789614.1:30466-41821 GCA_009831015.1 Picea engelmannii | reverse complement strand
CAAGAAACTTGTTGATAGAATGTTGGAAGATAGCTTAAGGGATTGTTTGAATGAGCACATTTCTCAAATTCATATTTGAGTATATGCTGGAAAAGTAGCAGGAAGGGAGCTCATGGACAGGAGCCCATGAATTTTTTTAAGCTAGGGAGTCTGATGCAGGAGCATAGGCTCATGAAAATGAAGTCACCCGTGATTTTATCAAAGTTGAGTGAATCAAAGGAGACCTAGGGTCTCACACTTGTGTAATTTGTTATTTCGGATAATGGGCAAGGATTCTAGATCCTTTCCACTTGTAAAAGATAAGATAGGGTTTGTTAATGGTTAGTGAGTCACTGATGACTCGTAGGGGTCAGTTGAGTTTATTAAGGACTCTGTTCCTTAATCATAGGATCTGAAAACAGATTTTTCCATTGTAAATAAATACAAGTCCTGAGTGTTGTGTTAGGTAGCTAAGTTCTCTTAGAAGTTTAGCTCACAGAGTTATAGGAGCTCGAAGAGGAGGAAGCTTGAATGTAGATCAAGAGGGGAAAGATCAGAATTCAATTCCTGGAGCATGCACAGAGACTCATTGCTCTGTTTTGTAAAAGATCTATTGGGGAAATTCAAGTTTGTAAAGAAGGTTTTATTACTCTGTTGAATTCAATTTCAGTATTGCAGTAATTTATATGCGTGAATTGTTTACAAATTGTATCCAGCCATGGTTTGAATGAAATATGAATACATAGGATGATCAATCCATTATCTTTCTAATTGATATGGTATAGGTTTATGTTATCATTGATTTAATGAATGTGATCCATCAATCTTAGTAGAAAAGCATCAAGGGTGAGAGATATTGCAGATAACTGTAAGTTATAAAGAACGTCACAGTGGAGAAAACCCAGTTTATATGGGTATTCTGTAAACATCGTGGTTGAGCAGAGTTGAATCAATGATTGGGAATAGAGTGGGATCGATGAGGAGAGAAAAGGAGAATGTACACCCCAAAAATCAACGGTATAGATTTGAGTGGAGCTTGGCCAAAGGGAGAATGAACAGTTGAGATTCATTGAGAATCAAATGGACAAGATCATAGCGGAGATTAAAGGTTAAGAAATAGACGGTCCAGATCTTAGCGGAGAAGGGAGAATGCGGAGTTCGAGGCACCTTGGTGATTCCGTTGGAGGATACATGTTGAATAGTGTATGGGAGCGGAAAATGCAAGGAAGATACAAACTTCACTTTTTGTGATTTTTCGTTGGGGTTTTGTTCATGTTGACAAGTCATGTGGTGTTAAACATGTTAATGAAAAGTTCTTTCCGCTGGGGCTTAAGTAGAGTAAGGTGCTAGCTTGCTAGAGAAGAGGAGTCTCGCTAATGTTTAGTGGAAACATTAACTTAGTGACAGTTTACAACTTTTAGTTCTGTCACCAATTAAAATGGGAATTAGAGAAGTCTGTCAAAGAATGATGAAAGACCATATTCAAGGTAGATTCCAGTACAGTAAATTGTGGAATCGAGGATCTGCTTCGACATAGCAAGTGGTGCTTGCATCACAATTTGTTCACAATAACCTAATATCATTTTATACTAAACAGTGTCAAGGCCACTCCAAATGTAGTGATCAAAGGTATCATCAAGTTCAACAGTTTCAACATGTCTCCTTCTTTCTCCAAAATTGGATTTTTAAATAAAACTTTTGAAGGTTTCATGTACTCCATCTACATTATTCTTTGACATATTTAATGAAACAAACAAACAAACAAATATATATATATATATATATATATATATATATAGATTTACCTACAAATGAATAATATGAATGTAATAAATCAACATACATTTTTTAATGCAAAAAACAATTGTTTCAATACTACTGTAGAGCTTGAATCTAGATAGTTGAGTTTAACATAATCCCAACTTTATTCATTCAAAATATTAACCATTTCTCCTTGTATTCTCATATACACCTTGTGACTAAATAAAAAAAAAATAACTAATGTTATAATGATATATATAATAAAATACTTGGAACATTGATATATGTTAAACCAAAAAAATCATTTTTCTTGTCCTGACATAAATAAAAATAACTCAACAAACTTAAATTTTAAATTCACCTCACATTTCTTTCATTGAAAATTCACCCTACCTTACACGTGATAATATAAGTATGATAAATTTCTCATCCTTCACTCCTTGTATTGTTCTCCAAGGTGTCTTTGTAAAATATTTTGGCAGATGTTTTATTTCAAGACATGTCTTGTGCTACATATTAATGGTTTATCCTTCTTAACTGTCTAATTTTTTATACTAATAGTTTCCCATAGGTTGAATATCTCATGTATCAAATCTCATACATGTTTGATTCTAAATCTCAATTGAAAATAACTATCTGCATGTCTAAATACATCACTTTCTTTGCGATTTTTTTCTTTTGCATTTTCATCATCAATTGGGAAGCCTATTTCCATACAACATTTCTTTTGAAACTTGGCATCAACATTTCATCTCTCCCCACGACATATTTAAGAAAAATCACTATGGATAAATCTCACCCTTTGAATAAAATTTATGGACATTATGTACTCATTATCTATGTTATGATCTCATGTCAATAAATTTCCTTTTGAATCTATTAAACCAACATAAATTATGCATTTGACTATCTCAAAAAAAATATTATTGGGATATTCTTACATCAATTCTCTTCTAGCCTCTATAGAATGATTTCATCCAATCACATAATATTTGTAGTCAAAAGATTTTTATCTATAAAATTCATCCATGATAGGAACTTCCATTGGGTGAACAAGAACTAGGTATTCAAACACATGTGCATATGGATTGTACCTAATCAATGCTTTCAAATTGTGAATATGTAAGTGATGTGGTTTTCTAATTTGATATTTTTCTTTCCCTTCTGTGTGTTTATAAATCTTATTCACACTCAACTGAAATGTATGACCATTATGAACTAATTTCATCATCCTCAATCTATTTTCAATGGGATTTTGTGTTGTTTTCATAATACCATCCTCTAGATCAGCTCTTGGTGTTATTATTTATATGTTACCTTTAGTAATTTCATTATAATATTCAAAGCTAATGATGGCTTCTTCATAATCAACAACATTTGTTTTCTTCCTCTTATGATTTAAATGGGTTTCATCTAAATCAACGGTTTCTTCATAATCAATAGGAATGGAATCATCATCGGTCATCACTCTTTTGTGTTTCTCTTATTTATTCTTTTTGCGAGAATGAGTGATAACCTCATTGGGAATAATCTCAACGAAATATTCATTTGGAGTTTCCTCATTTTCAACTGTAACCTTTTTAGGATTTCAAGAATGAGAAATTATCTTTCTTCTTTCATGTTATTCTATGTTTAATGTTGCATCTTCAGCCTCTGTTATTTTTTGTTTCTTTTTCCTTCCTTCTTTTGTATTTTAAATATGAAAGGAATTGATGACATCCATGATATTTTTCTCTGTAGAGTAAATCCCCACTAACATATGTGAAAGTCATTCAACAAAATCCTGTAAAAATAAAATATAACAATTATGTGTTAAATAAAATTAAAAAATTAACATGATACTAAAAATAATAAGGGATACAAAAATACAAAAATAAAAACTTACATTGTCTTTCTCAATATCTTGAATGATGGATGCACATAATTTTGTAAAACAATCATATTTGTTATAATTGTTCAATTTCAAACAATATCTAATATTCATATAAGTCTTGACTTGTTTGATGAGTGCATAAACAATATTTTTGTTTAGCACCAAACATATATATTGTAACAAGCCAAGTGCCTGATAATTTCCATGCACGTTAAAACTTGAAATAATACAAATATAGATGTTTTCCATTGTTTCCTTGCTTGTATTTAACAAACAAAGAATATTCTAGTTTGTTTTCACCTTCTACAGATTTCCACTCTCTAACATTATCCATTTCCCTTGAAAAATCAGGTGTTGTGCTATCGATTTGGTTCCTAGCATTCATGGAGGTCCTAGTTGCAATTTTGGATTCCATTATTATAGGTCACGATCCCGACACATTCACAGATAATCTCTTTCCTACCATTTTTCCTATTTGAAAAAAAAAAGAAAACAATTAGGCCATTTACATTATAATAAATTTTACAAAAAACATTGACTATAACAACTAAGTTAAATAAAATTAAGAACTATTTGACCCATGGAGTCACTAGGGTGATGTCGGGACCAAGCCATGACCTACAGGGCTAAGTTGATGTCTGGAATTTCCCTAGCTACCCCCACGACCAAGCCTTAGGTGCAGCCCTGTGAATCGTGACTTGACTACAGGGTTGCCCCTCGGTGGCCTAGTCACAGCCCACGTGGGCCGTGACTTGAATGTCGGGGGGGCTGGACCCTGTAGCCAAGCCCCAAACACACCCAAGGCTTGGTCGCAAGGGTGTTGGGGAAATTTTGGGCACAGCCTTGAGCACCCCCATAGGCTAAATCATGGTCTTTCATGGGAGGGGCATTCTTCTCACTAGCCACCATGGGAAAAAACTATAATATTTTCACTAAAAAACAATAAAAAATGTAATTTTTTTTTAAATCTATACCCAAATTTTCCTTTTTTTCTTTTTTTCAAAAAATCCTAAGAATTTTGTTAAAATTTCTTTGAAAAAGGTCCCAATTTTTTTTAAAAGATGTGATTTTTTAATAAAAAAATTAGAAAACATATAAAAACATTTAGGGTTTTTTATAATTTTTATATGAAAAAATATTTTGTGATCCAAAGATGATCTTATAAATGTTTTTTTTTGTAAATAGTAAGAATTTAAAAAATAACTACCTCTGAAATGCTAGATTATCCTCGAATGTCTTCTAGATTTTTCTCCCTTGTAGATTTCTCCAAATGATTTAACAAATGTTGCTCAATATTTTGCGCAATGTAAAAATTCAAAACAAGACTATGTATAGATAACATAGATGATATAAATTATTATTAAGTATAATGAATGTGGGATAAATAAAAAATAAGAAGACCGTCTACATATACACCTAAAATTATATGGATCATCGCTAAGTTTGATGAATGTGGGATAAATAAACAAACATGAAAATATTGTAATTAACAAGTAAATAAAGGAATACAAGAGTAAATTTTTTTTTTTAATTTTGAAGGGAAAATAATAAAGGAAAAAAATTCGGGGTGGGGGAAGATTTTGGAGGGAAAGATTTGAGGGGGGGATTTTGGATGGAATTTGTTTTTTTTGGGGGGGGGAGATTTTGGAGGGAAAATTTCATTCTATAAGTTATACGATTGTCATTGGGAGGGTGAGAATTTGTATCATTATGTGTTCTTAGTGAGAAGTGATGGATTCGTCAGATAAAAAAGATTATATTTATGAGGAATCAAAAAATTGTTCACATACCTTTTCTTTTGGGACTAACAAATGTGATGGGAATGCTTGTAATGTAAATACGACATTGTATTTTTTATCTAGTCAGATGTTTGATCATAGTGCAAGAAATATTGTTCAACATGTTCCTCGAGAAAGTCCTAAATCATAGGACCTTGAAGGCACCAATGATAAAGAGGAGGAATATGATGGTGATCCATCTATTCAAGAGTTTAATAGTATTGAGAATAATCAAAATGTAGGTCGAAGTGGAGACCATGATTAGATTTTAAATGATAAGGATGATCATTTTCCTCCAAGTGAGGATTTTCAAGGTATCGATGAAGACTTTCAAGGAGCCAATGAATATGATGAAGAATTTCCCTCAAGTGGAAATTTTAAGAGTAGTGAAGATGATAATGGAAATGGTGGACACTATTTCTTGAGTGGGGAATTTAAAGGCAACAATGTTGGTGATGATGATTTTCCTCCAAGTGAAGATTTTGAAAGTATTGATGAATATTTTCCTCCAAGTGAGGATTTTGAAGGCACGAATAAGGATGATGAATAATTTCCCTCAAGTGGGCATTTTAAAATTAGTGATGATGATTATGGAAATGGTGGACACTCTTTCCCGAGTGGGGAATTTAAAGGAAACAATGTCGGTGATGATGATTTTTCTCCAAGTGAGTATTTCCAAGGTACAAATGAGGATGATGAATATTTTCCTCCAAGTGAGGATTTTCAAGTAACAAGGATGATGAATAATTTCGCTCAAATGGAGATTTTCAAGGTAGTGAAAATGATTATGCCATGGTGGACACTCTTACCTGAGTGGGTAATTTAAAGGCAACAATGTTGATGATAATTATTTTTCTACAAGTGAATATTTTCAAGATACCGATGAAGATTTTCAAGGCACTAAGAAGGATGATGAAGAATTTCCCTCAAGTGGAGATTTTAAAAAATGTGAAGATGACTATATCAATGGTGGACACAATGTCGATGATGATTTTCCTCCAAGTGAGGATTTTCAAGGTACCGATGATGGTGATGGAAATTATTCTCTAAGTGAGGATCTTAATGGCATTGATATTCTTAAGGGCGATGATGATTTTCCTTCAAGTGAATATTTTCATGGAAGATCCAATGACATTCAGGAGGACGGTAATCATTTTTCTAATGAGTTTCATATTCCTCTTATCAATTATATTATCAATGAAAATGATGATGGACCTAGAAATGAAGATCATGTTCTCAATCATTTAGCTGCAACAAATCAAGGTGATCGACATTCTCTTGTTCAGTCTCTTGACAATGTTTATCTTGATATTCCTTCTGGTGATGAGGAAATTCCTTCTAGTGAGAATGATGAAATAGTGGATACATTACAAAGAAACATTATGTCTAGGATTAGGACTATACCTTTTTATATCAATCCAAATCATTCTAGTTATACAAGGTCTAGGAAAGAATTTCTTACTAAATGAATTCCAAAAGCAAATTGATTTCAAGTGAATGTTATCAAAATAATTGTTTGAAAATCATGGAATACATGTATGCCTCGAATAAACGTAAGACATATTTGTCAATGAATAAGAGCATGCAAAATTCATATTTTATGGGGTACATGATATCCACCAAGACATGATATCATTATCGCATTGGGAATAGTTTACTTTCCAGAAATGATTTCAAAAAAATTCACTCAATTGTTAATCTTTGTCTATCAAGAATTGAAACAAGGTTGGAAAAACATCCTTCATTTTACTCAAAAGTACATCATCGACAAGAGAGTGGTCCATTAAAAAAAACTGCATTGTCATGATTTCATGACTTGTTTTTTAAACATGGAGAATGTATGCCATATAGAGACACAATACTTATTCCAGATAATTTCTCAAGGAGGGAAATATACAACTTGTACAAATAATATGTTGAAGGTGTTGAAGGTAATGGTAATTTTATTACATAAGTATATTTTACAAGAATATGGAAGAAATAATTCAACAATGTTTGTATTCCTATGAAGTCAAGGATGGAGATTTGCAATGTAACATCCCCAAAAATAAATTATTTTTAATTTTGAAATTTCTTAGGAAAATTATTTTCGTTTTTAGTAAATTCGAAATTTGGAAAATTTTTGCCATTTATGGAAATTCCAAATTTTGAATTTAGTTAATTGTAATTAATGATTATGATTTTTGGGCAGAGATCTAATTTGACCCAACTAACTACTTGACTATGACACTTGTATGAAACAAAATATTTTATAATTATTGTTGAAGGACAAATGGAACAATCATGTTAAAATCCATTGATCATGACTCCATGAGTGGGGAACATGTTGGAACTGCCTCAGGGCTGATTGTTACAAGTGACAAATCAAGAATTTGGCCATTGGCAGCCCCTGAAAATCAGGGATTTGGAAAGATGCAAAAATTCCCAAGGGGGAAAAAGACCTAGGCAAAAATGACTTTGCATATATGGCATATGGGAGGAGGAAGGACGTTGCCTAGTATGCTAGGGAAAAGGAATGATCTCTTGTTGTTATGAGCATTGTATTATGAGTGTGAGGTAAGGAGAATTAGCTAAAACTGAAGAAATATTGTTGAGGAGAGGTTCTGAGTTCTCCCTCATGGATTCATGGTCAGGCTAGGGGGAGAAAGGGACAAGTGATTTGGATGTTCTGTTCTAAGGTTGGGAGGAATGTGGTTGTTCCTTTTGTTATTCGACAACTATTCATATATGTCATCCTACCTTTTTCTCTGCTTGAATGTATATGGTTAATAATTGATAGATTGCATCTGTTTAATTATGGATAGAAGTATTACTATGGATGAAAATCTGGTTGACTGTTGTTGAACTTAAGGACTATCCAAAAAGCCTCTAAACCAATTATGAATGAATAATATTTGTTGGATTATATTTTTGGGTGAATGTTGTCTTCATTGGTTATATTCGCTAAAAGGATATAATTGGTTAACTTCTGGAAGAACAATTTTATAGATTAGGTTTTCTGGTATAATAAGATAAAGCTATAGGACAAACCGTCACAATGTAATCATATGTACTGAGTAAACTACCTATGTGCGCAATAGGAATGGAACTAGCTTGTATAGACATATACATGTATGTTTATGCACCTATAGGTAACTATACACAGAGCAATTGTAATGTACCTCAAAATTTAGATACGAAAAAAAACATTGTTTGGGAACAATTAATTGGTTTTGTATCCTTGAGGCCGTTCAATCACTTGTTTATCCTAAGGTACATTCGTCTAACTACTTTTTCTCCTCTATCCTATTAACAAAGGGCCGCTATTTCTTTTGGAAAAGTGTTACATATGACAACATGTCTATAATTGGGGATCATTTGTCTCATGGTAACTCAATACTGTCCACTACCTTATTCCTAAGCCCCTCTAAGACATGTAGTAATAACCACTTAGAGTCCTGCTATCCTATAATGCAAGGTTAGAGGTGCCACGCCTATAGAAGACCAATCCCTTAAGTGTAAGTAGCATTATACAATCTACAAGGAGAAATTAATCTTATTCGTAAAACAAAGGTAAAGTGGGTTAACTTCAGCCACTAAAAATTGCACCTTGAATTTATAGCGCACAGGGGGTTAATCTATTAGAGGTTGGGGATTATGATCGTGGGAACACAAATCATTAGGTAATGACAAGGCCCAAACAATTTGGTGTTTAATGTAGGGTAGTTGGATACGACATGAAACAGTGTAGTGAAACGTTCCTCCGGTTTCCTCGCCATCAATGCACTTAACTCTGATACAGGTGGAAGGAACTATGCCTTAAAGGCCTGTCTGCACAATTTAATACACCTTGGAAAGTGTCTATTCGACATAGAGCTAGACTAGTGTGATTCCAAAGAAACATTGAGACCTTCCCCCTAATCACATGGTCTATGTACAAGCTCCTTCTCTCTTTTTGTTCCATTCAGAGGTTACTCCCGCTCCTTTCACTCTCATTTGGATTTTGGTTTGGGGAAGAGCGGGTTAACCATCTCAGGATTTTCCGTTCACACCCTAGTTAAGGTTTCCTTTTTGTGAAGGATAGATAAAATACATAGACCAAAACCTTTGTTGTTTCAAGCCTCATGGTCAGGGTACATGGTTCAGTCTCTGTGCTAAGTGCATGGAGGTTCTTGGTGGTGCTTTCCGATAGCCGTTCTGTGTGGTAAGTTTTATCTTTGGATCTCTTTTTATTTACATTTTTAAAACAAACATTTGGCCTTGTCAGTGGTTCTGTGCACACCTCTGTTCTGTGATAAAGTCTTTGTCATATTTCCAGGGTATTGTGTTAGGAAAAAGAAAAGAGTTGGGTTCTGTTTTGTAAGGGTTTTGACACCGATTCTAGTTTATTCCTGTTACTATACAATACGACCTATCGGGACCGAGCCATTACTCATATCACAATGTCTATCAAGAAGTCGAGAACCTTTCGGTTAAACCCCTTGCTATTATTCTCTATTCTCCTCCGTTGGACAGTCCGTTACACCCTTGTTGTTTTGCTTCCTAGTTTGGTTAGAACCACATTATTATCTTCTGGTCTCCTCTGTTGGATAGTCCATTAAATTCTTGTTATTGTTTTCCTGGTCTTCTGTGGCTAGTTTTAGTGCTAGCTGGTAGCATCAATTTAGAAGTGAAGTTCTTCCCATTCGTTGAAGGCGTTTAATCTCTTCTGTTAAGTTGAATGCACGAAGGTTTATGTTTACCATGCATAGTTTTTTTTTTTTTACGCCTATTATTATTATTGTTAATCTTGTATTATCCCTTTGGATTATATACTGGTATCTATTACTAATGATGGGCCCCTGGATGTACAAGGGTACCCATGACGGAGGCACGAACACCATTTCCCTTCTCAGTCCATGCGATATAGTGCGACAATAGGAGGCATACATTCTCTGCTTCAGTTAAGTATTCAACAGGTCCTTTTTTAGTCAATTCCTATTCTGTAATTTAAATACCTTATCCTATTGGTTATGTTTTAATACTTTTCGTTACTTCTGTGTAGGTGTAGGCACGCCAAAGCATGGGGACACCCTCCTCGCTTCAAAAAAAGGTATTCGGGTTCCTACGTAGTTTCTCGGTTATTTGTCGTGATTCAAACCCCACTGAGATGTTAATTTCAAGTCCTGGGGGTACGCCTCGAGTTGTATAAAAGGATTTCTGGTATATTGAACCCTTGCATAGTGTGCACCTAGTTGGACTTTGGTAACTAGACCGTTGATTGTTAAAAACAATACAATGCTCATTATATCATGTGTGTTAGTTCTCTTTGGGGGGGGGGTTTGGAATTCTGAAGTATTCTCCTCAGGATAATATAAATTTGGTTTTTTGTTCGGCTATCATATTTATTTTGTTCCAAAACTGAATCTCATTGTTGGATTTATAACCCTTTCCGAACCAAATCGGCCATGCATAGTGATTATACCTAGGGTTTGGTTCTTTCTCAAATTTAATATAGTTATTTCGTTTATGTTCCAATGGAAGAAGTAACTAGTTCTAGTTTCACGCATCACAAATTATTTACATTTTGTTCTTCAGTTATAAGTGTTGAGTAACCTTTATCGATCTAAGAAGTAACTAGTTCCAGTTTTTCTGTGATGGCTTATTGTATAAGTTCCTGATAGATCTGTGCACCAAGAGGTTCGATGGTCATCATTATTCATTTACGATTCGTGCTTTATTACCTTTTGTTTCTATTATCATTATTTAAAAGTCTCTATAGGACTGTTTGGGTTACGTAACAAGGAATATTTTCTCTTCTACTCTTGATTTATGTTGATTAAAACCTCTACGGGTCTGCTCACATGAACAAGAAAATAGTAATTTCATTTATGTATTATCCCTGTTAAACATTTGCTTATAGTTTCATCCCTTACTATTGTATCTATCTCAATTTATGAATATTATATATATATAGATAGATAGATAGATAGATAGATAGACATA
>ML789613.1:263526-274297 GCA_009831015.1 Picea engelmannii | reverse complement strand
CGCAACACAGAAGTAGTGCGGGCAAGTTATTGGCACAACGAAGAGGAAATGTATAGCAGATACAGGTGCGTGGAAACATGATTTACCTTATAAAGTTGTTTTCAAAATAAATAAAGGTACACAGGTTGAATTTTTATGTGCATAAAATCCTCTAAAAAGCTAATTAAGACGACGAGCCTGAGTTTAATTAGAAAAATTTACATAGTATTCAAAGAAAGAGGAATACACAACTGCATTGAACTATTATTTAAAATGACTCAAGTGAATGAGATGAATTCTGGGTTTTATTCAAACAGTTGAAAGTGAAATATAAGTTATAAGAAGACACATAATATTAAAGGAAACAATATTTGTAACATCATCAGTGAAATCTTGTCTTGAGCAGTACAAAATCCGCTTTTGTGCTTATATATTCATTCAAAATCCAAAATTACAAAAGGGGATGATTCAAAATAGTAGTGGCCCTATTCAAAGAGACTGTACAAGAAAAGGTCTATCATCTTCGAAGCTTCCTTACCTCTGCTATCATCTGTCCAAAAATTGTTGAAATATACTCAATTGTATTGAGGGCTCATTTCAACTTAGCTAGCTCCTCCTTTAAAGAATCTAACCATACCAGTTGATTCTCTCCAACACTCTTAGTTGTTTCAGTGACGGGTTCTTTCTTATGTTGCTTGCTTCGTTTCTTCTTGGCAACTGGTCTGTTGATAACCAGATCCATCATGATTGGATTCAGCCTGATTTCCAATCTCGAATCAGTAATAGGTACTGCGTGAAATTTAGTCACCAGTATCTGCATGACTACCTTTTCCTTCGTACTCGCATGAAAATTTAGCATGTTTCCCGAATAACCAGTCTCATTGGATTTAAGTGGGTCCATATACCTCAGTTTGTGGACACCAAAATACTTTTGCAAAGATGAGAGGTTCAAACCAGTTTGGAGATTGCTCACTGATGGATAAGATGATGCTTCCATACCCGAGAGTTGGTAATTATAGAACCTCAATCATGAATCCCTGGCAGACTTCTGCACAAGTGAAATGGGTTACCATGCTCGGCTAATCCAATTCAAATGATTAAAATTTTTGATTTCGTTACATGGCAGAGTTCACCTAACTAAAATGACTATGATGTACGAGTGAATGAAACAGAGTGATCTGACTAACCATCACCCATCCCACAAATGGTGGATTTCACATATTGAATCACGTGACATCAGAACTTATGCAAAAGTGGTTTTGACAAACTACCTTGCACCCGATGTATCTCTGCACGATGATATAGTGCTTGCTAAGTTCTCAAAACTTGGATTGTGTCTGAGAATTGTCATGGTGGCAACACCAAGAAATCAGAAAAGATAATTATGATATAATTATTGATCCGAAATAGTTCATATTTCTCGTGGATTGTTGATTTAGTTAAATTAAACATTTTTAATGGTTGCACATTTTGTAGAACTAACAACAACTAGATCAGATCAGATCAGGTACCAAGTCCATAGGAATGGAAGAGACACGAGGAAACTATAGTCAATGAGATGAGAGTAGAGGGATGAATGTCCATTTGGACATTAAAGGAACAAACTCCAATGGACATGGAGAAGAAAGGGATGAAAACCTGAATATGGTAGAGACTATTAAAAATTTGCAAAAGAATGTCCAAAGCCATAAAGCTAATAATGAAAGGCTTATGAGAGCCAAAGAACAACAAGATGACTTCAACATGAAGTTATTGCAAAGTCTGAACATGATAGAAAAGAAATTGGAAAAAGAAAGTGACTCAAAAAAAATTGGAAGTCACAAACCTTCGGATGAGAAAAAGAGATCAGGAAATGTTAGCAGACACCACCATCACTCCCGAAAGCATTCCAAGAAAAGAGCAGGTAGTAGCACAAGTATATCCCTTGTCAAACAACACAAGATGTCTGGGGTGGATGAGCTACGAGGAAAAATGAACAAAATAAAACCTCCTACATTTGATGGTGAGCACAAGAAGGATGAAGATGCAGAAACATGGTTGTTGGGCATGATGAAGTATTTTCAATTACACAATTATTCTTCCCATGCAGAGGGTAGAATTGCCATCTATCAACTCAAAGGAAAGGCATCCATGTGGTGGGATCAACTTGTGTAGGTACAACACATTAAAGAGAAGAGTGTTACTTGGAAGGAATTTAAGAAGTATTTTGAGAAGAAATACATGACTAAGAGGTATTATGACAAGAAAATGAAAGAGTTCTTTGAACTCAAACTTGGAAGTATGACCATAGATGAATATGAAAGAAGATTCCTAGAACTGCTGAAGTACGTCTCCTTCATCAAGGATAAGACAGTTAAAATTCAAAGGTATTTGAGTGGATTGCCAACATTCATCAGTGAACAAATACAATACGATGATCCCAAGACATTGGAAGAGACCGCAAGGCGAGCTAAATGTCTATATGATCAATAGAAATCAAGGCCAACTTTCCAAAAGATTGGGAAGATAAAAAGAAGTTCAAGGTGGATAAGAGGAAGAAAGGATTTAAACCATCATTCTTTATAAATATTCCACAGGGACTACCAACTTCTAAAGAGCCCAAAACGATAGAGGCAAAAGGCCAAAGGCCAAGGAAGCCACCTATTCAATGTTGGGGTTGTAAAGGAGATCATAGATTCATAGATTGTCCTCACAAAGGTGAAAAATGAAGGACTGTTTATAATGTAAAACAAGCTGAAACAATGGAGGACATGGGCATAAATGTGCCAAGGATCTATGCAGCCCTGGATAACAAGCAAGAAGAATATCAGTCACACATGATTGAAGTGGAAGGTATGATTAAAAACCAAACCATTGCTATTTTGATTGATTCAGGAGCTAGTCATAGTTATATAGATCCTAAGATGGTATAAAGTTTGCAATTGCCAAGAAGAAGGAATGGAAAATCTTGGTTGGTACAGTTGGCTACAAGAACCAAAATAAAGGTTAATGAGATGGTTAAGTCATGTCTCATGGACATGAATGGACTGAACACCAAGGAAGATTTGAATATCTTACCCTTAGGTTCCTATGACTGTTTAATTGGGATGGATTGGTTGGACCCACATCATGCTCTATTGGATTGTCATAACAAAGAATTCACTTGCTTGGATGAATAAGGGAACCAAAGGAAAGTACAGGGAATTCCCAGGGAAGTAACCATTAGAGAAATTTCAACATTGTAGCTGAAGAAATGTTATAGAAGAGGATGTCAAGTATTTGCAGCTCATATGGAGGAGACACCTGAAGACAAGGTGCCAAATTTGGAGAATTATGCAGTCCTGAAAGAGTTTGAAGATGTATTCAAGGAATTACTAGGACTACCCCCAAGGAGAGACCTTAATTTTTCTATAAATATGACACCAAGAGCAGCTTCCGTGTCAAAGACTCCATACAGAATGAGTACACTAGAATTGAAGGAGTTGCAAATGCAGCTTGAATAACTTCTAAAGAAGGGGTATATACACCCAAGTGTATCACCTTGGGGTGCCCCAATCTTGTTTGTGAAAAAGAAAGATGGAACATTAAGATTATGCATTGATTTCAGACAATTGAATAAAGTGACTGTAAAGAACAAGTATCCTCTGCCAAGGATTGATGATCTTTTTGATCAATTGAAGGATGTAAAGATATTTTCAAAGATAGATCTCAAATTGGAATACCATCAGGTAAGAATCAAGGAAGAGGATATCAACAAGACCACCTTCAGGAAAAGGTATGGTCATTATGAGTTCACAGTGGTGCCATTTGGGTTGTCAAATGAACCAACCATTTTCATGTGCTTAATGAATGGTGTTTTCCGAGAATATTTAGACAAGTTTGTCATTGTATTTTTGGATGACATTCTTATATACTCTAAGATAGAAGAAGAACATGAACATCATTTGAGGATGGTGTTGCAAGTATTAAGGGAGCATCAATTGTATGCAAAATTGAGCAAGTGCTCATTTTATCAGAAACAAATTCATTATTTCGGGCATATAATCTCAAAAGATGGGATAGTAGTGGACCCCGAGAAGATTGAATCCATTAGAGAATGGTCAGCACCAAAGAATGTGACAGAGGTCAGATCATTCATGGGCCTTGCAGGCTACTACATGAGATTCATTGGAGGATTATCGAAGATAGCACACCCAATCACTTGCTTGCAAAGAAAATGTATGAAGTTTCAGTGGACGTCAGACTGTGAAAGGAGTTTCCAACATTTGAAACAATTATTGACAAGTTCTCCAATACTAAGGATTGTGGATCCAAATGAAGATTTCATTGTATGCACAGATGCATGTAATGAAGGACTTGGTGGAGTCCTCAACCAAAATGGATTTGTGATATGTTATGAATCAAGGAAGTTGAAGGAGCATAAAAGAAACTATGCCACTCATGATTTGGAGTTGGCAGCCATAGTGCATGCCCTGAGGAAATGGAGACACTACCTCATGGGAAAAAGGTTTGAGTTAAGAAAATACCACAATGGTTTGAAAAATTTATTTGATCATCCAAATCTAAATGCTAGACAAAGCATATGGTAAGAATTTATAAGCGAATATGACTTTGATATAAAGCATATCAAAGGGAAAGAAAATAAAGTGGCAGATGTACTCAGCAAGAGGGTGCATGAGATTCATGCTACAACCATTAGCATGTATCAGAATGATGTTAAAAGAAAAATTCTGGAGGCTACAAATACAGACCTGCAATACAAAGAATTGATAGAAAAACTACAACAAGGTAAGACACCACAGAAGATGGATATTTATAAGTTGGGAGTAGATGGAATACTGTTGCACAAGAACAAAATTTTTGTACCAAATGTCCAGGACTTGAAACGTATAATTTTGCATGAGATGAATAATGCTCCTTATGAAGGGCACCTTGGATATTAGAAAATTGTAGCAGCGGTCAAGAGCCAATACTTTTGGCTGGGTATGAAGAGAGAAATTGCAGAATACATCGCTAGGTGTATGGAATGCCAGAAAGTTAAAACAAAGCATAGGCACCCAACATGATTGCTACAACATTTGCCCATTCCTGAATGGAAGTGGGAAGTGGTGACAATGGATTTTATTACGGGATTGCCCAGAATAGGCAAGCTACATGATTCGATTATGGTAGTGGTGGACAAGATTACAAAAGTTGCCCATTTTATTCCACTAAAAACTACTCACAAAGCAGTAGATGCTGCTAATATTTTCATGAATGAAATGGCACAATTGCACAGAATTCCTAAAATGATTGTGTCTGATAGAGACCCAAAATTCACCTCGAATTTCTAGAAAGGATTATTCAAAGGATTCAGAATGAATATGAACTTTAGTACAGCTTACCATCCTGAGACTAATGGACAAACAAAGAGGGTGAATAGAGTGATAAAATATATGTTGAGAATGTATGTGATGGATAAACCATCAAAATGGGAAGACTACCTACATTTAGTAGAATTCGCTTATAACAATGGGTATCAGGCATAATTGAAAATGAGCCCATTTGAGGCACTTTACGACAAAAGGTGAAATACTCCAACAAGATGGGATAATCCAGATGATAGAACAGTAGTCAGACCAAAATTTCTCAAGGAGATGGAGGACTAGATGTTAAAAATTAAGCAGAATTTGAAAACTGCCCAAGACAGAAAGAAAATTTATGCTGATAAAAACATAATCCACAAAGAATTCAAAGTGGGTGATTATGTTTTCCTGAAAGTAAAACTAATAGGAGTAATTTGAAGCTAGGAAGTTGTGCCAAGTTGGAAGCCAGATTTTGTGGACCATTTGAAATCCTAGAGAGGATTGTTCCCGTTGCTTATATGATTGCATTGCCTACATCTATGTCTGTTCATAATGTATTCCATGTATCATTTCTAAAGAAATAGATAACTAATGCTAATCATGTTATTGATTGGAATGTTATTTAGGTGGAGCAAGAAGGTGCTTTCCAAGTGCATCAGATGCACATCCTGGATCGAAAAATCAAACAACTCTGGAATCGATCCATAGGGCTTGTAAAGGTCCAATGGAACTGGTACGTACCTGAAGACGCTACTTGGGAGCATGAGGATGCAATGCAGGCATAATACCCACATCTTTTTGAAGAATTTTGAGAATTTTGTTGTATATGGGTACATGATGCACTAAGGATAGTGCATAAATAAGAGGAGGGGATTGTAATATCCCTCGGTCGAACCCAAATGTAAATATAATCCAAGTATATTTAAGGTAGTGAGTTTTTTAAACATCATTTTTGTAATACACCTTTCATGACATGGTGCGTGCATATACTGCGCAATAAAGGGATGTAATGTGCACATTTCTGAATACTGCGCACAGTAACTAAGGTGCGCAAAACCTTAAAGACAGAGGATACAGTGCACAGTAACTAAAGAGCGCGCAACCTTGAGGTCAGTGGATACCGTGCACAGTAACTAAAGTGCGTGCAATATTAAGGTCAGGGAACCTTTGTGTATATAATATGCATTATAAGCTGGTGAGGTAGTATTATAAGCAAGAATGCTTATGTATTGGAATTAGGCCAGCGCGCCTAGATGTTAAAGGCTAGAGTGCCTATTTTGTATATATCTCATGATTAATATAAAAATACATCGCTGCGTGCAAACCGATCATGATAAAAGAGAAGGGGGACTATATTCCACCAAATAGGGAAAGGGAGGGCCTAAAGTTAAGAATAGGGCTAAGCTAGAGAGATTAAAGTCGAAAAGAAATATTATATTAATATTTCTTAAAAACATAAAGTATGGATAATTAATTTATCCTAAGTCCTAAAGTAGGGAACAAGTGTATCAGAGTAGCTTCCAACATGACAAGTGTCAAGTTGGAAACATGCATACTTATTGCCAATACTTAGTTCGTTTATGGGGGAAAATCGACCATTGTGAAAGGGGAATCTTACCATTTTTTCCTTCGACCAGAGAACTAGTAACCACGATACATTCTGTTAGTCCTTGAGATACCTCATATCTTCCTACCACCATACCCAGACTATATTGATATCCATTCCTGTTGGTGTAACTGTCATCTTGGGAGCGGGATTGAAGATGCGGGATGTCAGGTCAGTGAGAAATTCTCTGAGTGAGGGAATTGCTGAGGATCAATTTCCTAAAGGTGATAAACTACGACTACAACACTCTGAGACTTCCTGTTCAGCCTGTTGTTGAAGCCCTAGAAGGGAAGTGGGGCAGCTGAAGGGCTGTTGAGTAGAGAAGGGGCACACTTCCTTGGGTGGGACAGGCATGTGGGGAAGGAGAGGTTGTAGGCTATGGTTGAGTGAACACCTGAGAGGGAGTCTTTCCGGTTGATCTTGAACCTTTAGTCGAGTTAGGAATCCCTTTCCTGGGTGGAGTCTAGTCCCAGCTCGGGGGTGACTCACTGTTGAGAGTGACGAACAATTTAGTCTAAGGTTGGGAGGTTCATGGACGGTCTGCACGCAGTTGGTGAAATTCTTACCAAGATAAGTACCGGTTATGTGTTGAATTCCATGCTGCATTGTCATTTATGTGTTATTTTATGGGTTGTATTGCTTGTGTGAGCATAATTGTCCGTATATTTAAGGATATACCCTGTATACGCTGCATGTCTTTGTTCACTATTAAATCAGTCTGAAAATCGTATAAAATTGTATATTTACAGAACACAACTATTTGTTTATCTTTTATATGTGAAGCTTCTGCTAGAGCATTGTATGTATATGTTTAATTTCATGCAGTTCAGTATGTATGTATGAATGTGTGTGTATATATGTATTTAGAGAAAGAATTTTTTTTTTATGTGACATACCTCAATTGAATACTGGGTGTTACATTATGTTGTCAAAACTAAGATAAGTGTTTGAGTAAGTGACATTCCCTATTTAGTGGGTGGATGGGGTGTGTTACACACCATCTGTCTATACACAGTGCCATTCACCTCCTTTGAACCATCATCACAAGAAATTTTCACATTCTGCTGCATGGGAACAATAGAAGACTTACACTGATCCATTTTAAATCTCTTAAGTATTTCTTTGATATACTTACTCTGACAAACAAAAGTTTGGCCTGCATTTCTCCAAACTTCAAGACCTAGGTAGTAATGTAACTCACCAAGATATTTCATTTCAAATACTTTTGACAACTGCTGTTTGATTTCATCAATTAATTTCTCTGCATTTCTTGTAATTATCAAATCATCAACATATAAGGAAATCAATACTATATACCCCTGCTCATCAAATTTGGTATATAGATTTGGATCACTTTTTCTCCTCATAAAACCCTGTTGAAGAAAGAAAGAATCTATCTTCTCATACCATGACCTAGGTGCATGTTTTAGTCCATACAATGCTTTCTTTAACTTACACACTAAGTGTTCTTGCCCTTTTTCCACAAACCCTTCAAGTTTAGTAAGGTAAACCTCTTCCTTTAACTCACCATTCAAAAATGCAGATTTAACATCTAACTAGTGTAGCTTCCAATGGCACTTTGTAGCTAAAGCAATTAACACTCTGATAGTATTCAATTTAACTACTGGTGTAATTTTTTTAGCATAATCAATACCTTCTATTTGTGAATATCCCTTTGCCACCAGTCAAGCCTTATACTTATCTATACTACCATCTGATTTAAACTTGGGTTTGTATATCCATTTGCATCTAATGGGCTTCTTATGTTTAGGCAATTTAGCCAATTCCCAAGTATTTTTTTTCATTATAGATTCATATTCTTCCTCCATTGCATTTCTCCATTCATCATGTTCATTAGATTCATCAAAACTCATGGGTTCTATGACATTTGAAATGATACTCATTAGGGCATAGTCTTTATACCTCTCAAGAAGCCGAATATGTCGTGAAGATCTTCTCAACTGATTATCTTCCTCCCCACTTTGTGAAGATTTGTTTTCACCTCTAGGTGAACTGTGACTGCTTGAATTTTCCATATCACCGAGTCCTTGTTGTCGCCGTGGTGATGGCTGCTGCTTTGGTGGCTGCTACTATGGTGGTTTTTGTTTCTCTTCTTTAACTCCTTCATCAAAAAGTCTCTGCCATTCCTCATGACTGTTGTCGTCATGATTTCCTACTTCCTGCTCATGGAAAATTACATCTCTACTTGCAAATACTTTGTGAGTAGCAGGATCAAATAGTTTGTATGCTTTAAATTCAGAATAGTACCCAATGAAAATACATTTAATGGCTTTAGCATCCAATTTCTTCCTATTCTCCTTTGGAATATGAGGAAAAGMCTTACACCCAAATACTTTMAAATTATGAACTGTAGGTTTGGAACCATACAAGKCTTTAAAAGGAGTAACATTATCGAGACACCTTGTTGGACTTCTATTCTTTAAATAAACTGCAGTATTTATGGCTTCAGCCCAAAATGAATTTGAGAGATTCTTAAATTTCATCATATTGCGTGSACACTCTACCGGAGTTCTATTTTTCCTTTCAACGACTCTGTTCTRYTGTGGAGTGTGAGGTACTGTAAACTGCTGTACTATTCCATGATCTTTGCAATATTTGTTGAAGTCCCCTGATTTATACTCCCCCCCTTGATYTGAACGAAGGATTTTGATGGATTTTCCTGTCTGCTTTTCCACCATGGTTCTGAATTCCTTAAAGTACTCGAAAACATCACTTTTTCGTCTAAGGAAGTAAACCCATGTGTATCTCATGGAATCATCAATAAATAATAGAAAGTAAAATGCACCTCATAAATACCTAGTGTGCATAGGCCCACAAACATCAGTATGCACAAGATCTAACACATCTTTCTTTTTCCTATCAGGATTAGAGGGGAATTCATTTATGTGCATCTTTCCTAATGCATATCCATCACAAGCAACCTTCTCATTCTTTAACATGGAAAGGCATTCAACCATATTCTTTTTCTGTAATAACAATAAATCAGGATGATTGATGTGTCCATACCTTTGATGCCAAAGAATCTCCGCTGGAATAGTTGCAGAAGTCAGTGCATGATGTGCTTTGCTAGTAACATCAAGTTTGTATAGGCCTCCTGATCTGACTCCCGTTGCATCAATTTTGAAATGGTCTAGCATATCTTTCACTATGCAATAGTATTTGAAGAACTCAACCTTCAAGTCCTGATCTGTAATGGTGGACACAAAGATCAAATTTTTCTTTATTCCTGGCACATAAACAACATTGCGAATGTGATGAAGTGTACCATTCGATAATGTCACAGGAATATCTTCATATCCCTTGATCTGATGAGCGCGGTCATCACCAATATATATGTTGGCTCCATTATGTGTTTCTTTAAAATTAGTATACCACATCTTATTGCATTTCATATGTACTGATGCTCCGGAATCCACAAACCAGGCATCAGAATCATCTGTTTCAGCAGATAAAGTAGCGTTAGACACAAACAACCTAAGATCCCATGATTTAAAATTTGGGGGTTCATCAATATCATCACTAGCAATAAATAATCCGAGATCATCATTTGATGATTTTTCTGCATAATGACCTGAATGTGTTCTAGGTTTATTCCTAGCCTCATCACTTTTCTTCTTATGACAGTCTTTAACAATATGTCCAGGTCGACCACAATAAAAACAACTCTTTGACTCATTCATGTCAGATTGCATACCTTGATTTGGAGATTGTCTTCTCTGCGATGAAATGCCTCTCTTCCATGAACCGCTTCTCTGCCATGAACTACCTCCCTGCCATGAACTGCCTCCTCTACCTCTTTCTCCTGATCTCCCTCTCACAGATCTCTTATTTGACCACAATG
>ML789613.1:164418-185175 GCA_009831015.1 Picea engelmannii | reverse complement strand
CCAAATCAACGGTCGTCACTTCGGTGTTTAAAGAAATATAGATTCAAATGCCCTGGTTTTTTGTGCATGGATGATGAGTGAAGGATAGATTTTTCCCAGCTGACTATCCCTTACTTATCTCTGCATTTGATTGATTCATGGATGAATGATTTGTCTTTGTGCCTTCTTGTGAACAAGTACCTCTGCGTTTGATTTCTTAAACTCCAAAAACCCTTGCATTTCCTTGAAATATTATCCCTGCATTTCTTGGATTGATTACCTTTGCATTTCCTTGAAGGATCAACTCTGTGTTTCCCTTTTTTGGTGGGGTAAAATCTCAGCATTGAATCGTAAACCCTCTGCGTTTCTTTTTATGATAATTCCGGGCATTTTTTATCATTCCCATCAGAGATATTATCATTCTCGTTTCTTTACAACAAATTTAAAATTGCATTATCATTGACTATGATGTACACATCTATTGACTGTGATTTACTATGTGGTAATAACGTTCTTAATATACATGGACTGCGAAGTTACCCATATAGACTGTGATTTGGTATATATACCTTTGTTTCCATGTATATTTAAGACTGCTATTTAGATCTGGTAATATCTTTACATAGAGATTTAAGCTGTAAATTCTGGTAATGCTTAAACTGCATTTTAAACTGTACTATACCACAATATCCTTAAATGGCGATTTGACTGTAAATTTTATATCTCCATTCGATTTCACCGCCACCAATTTAGATATTGACTGTGAAATTATATAGTGATTGTGAACTTATTATAGCCATTTATATATTGACTATGAGTTTATATAGCCATTCGATTCACAACCATCGATTTATACATTGATTGTGAAATTATATATTGACTGTGAATTTTATATAGCCATTTATATATTGACTACATTTTTAATAGGTTAAGGACAACAATTTATATGCTAGACAATGATTTCTATCAATATGATTTTGCTTACAACTATTATCATTGTGATTCTATTATCACATAATAGACACTGACATCATATCATATGTTTATACAGTGAAATCATGTCACATATTTACCCAGCGATATCATATCTATTGGACAACGATTTATCTGCATGTGGCTGTGTATGAAAACGAATTTCTATAAACATTTTTATATAGCTTTTTCATCTATGATAGCGAGTTTATTTATTGTATGGACAGTCTATATATACCAGATATTTCCCTAATTATGTTTACAAACAACGATACTTTGTTAGACAATAATTGATCCTTCAGACAATGATTGATGGTTGACAATGTTTTTCATGTGTATCACTGTGACTTTGATACATTTTGATAGCGAAGTTAATAACAATTGATGTGTATAGATCTGACAACTAATTTAATAATATTTGTGTTTAATCTTTCCCTGCAATTAATAATTATTTAATAATTGTAGTGTGTAGATTGACAACGAATTTAATAATATTTGTGTTAAGCGAATTAAAGCTATCCCTACACTTAAACAACTTAGAATTTAAACTGAGAGATTTGCAATTGTTAGACATCTATTCATCAATCCGACAGTGAATTAATGTTGATAGTGA
The DNA here is from genome assembly GCA_009831015.1 of Picea engelmannii. Taxonomy (NCBI): domain Eukaryota; kingdom Viridiplantae; phylum Streptophyta; class Pinopsida; order Pinales; family Pinaceae; genus Picea; species Picea engelmannii. The sequence continues at coordinate 183,611 of ML789613.1, read as the reverse complement.
TTTATTGATTGGTAGCCTATTATAAACAACGTTTTAATTGTGAATATAATAGACAACGTTTAATATGTGAATTTGATCGTCATAGTTTTAATTGTATATTTTACACAGTAAATTTTAGACAGCAATAATATATTTTATATTCTCTTTACATAACGATAGCRTACCTTTTTAGACAACAAATGGATAGTYGATAGCGTTTTTATATAGATACGGTAACATGATTTAATACCCCTCGGGAGAATACTAAATAGACAATGATCTTGTTTAATAGACATCGTTTATATGTCTATGTTTTGATAGGTAGTAATGGATAACGATTTTTGGTTATGTACAAATGGATAGCATTTTGTTTTTGATATGATTTATGGATAGCATTTGTTTTTGAAACGTATTTACCACAATGAATTTTAATAGACCAAAATATTATTATGGGACAACGATATCATTGTTAGATATAATAGGTCACATTTATGATAACATGTATGGTCACATTTATGATATCATTTATGGTCACATTTATGATAAGGGTAACCTTTATAATATTTCACTCCTTCGCACTTAGACATGATGCTTAACAATATTGGTGTTTGTTTGTTGGCAAAGTCGTTTAATATCTTGTGCAAATATTAATTTGAGTGATGTCATCTTGTGTCTTGTCAACTTGTTGCTTGGGTTAGTTGTCTTGTGTTTCTACAGATAATTCAGTCTCCTAGCACGTTGAATATTTCTTGGGTTATTGTTCTAGATGTGTTATGTTGCGCTAGAGTTATTGTCACACCTATCGTTTCATGACGGCATGATTCTTGATGAGGGGATCATCGTGCACCGTGATGGATAGAGGTGTATGATAACCTGGCTGAAGTCTGTGCTTCCCGATGTGGGCATTTTTTTGTAGTAACGATTGTTGTGACTTGGTTTTTTAACACCTTAAGGCATTGGGCATTGTGTGACGTAGAGGTTCTCTTTCCTGATCGTCGAAGCCACTGTGTCGGGTTGTTGATGTTGTCCTTTATCTCTTAGGAGATGTCTTTCTTGTGTCGGACCTAGTAGTCGTTTCTATTTGTCTATTGATTATCGCATGTTCGTCTAGTTGCATGATGTGCTAGTGTGTTGAGTCATTGTTGTATGTTTCCTGATTTTCGTGCATTGTGTTGGTTGTCAAGTGGTGTTTTGTATCTGTTGTCGTGGTTGTCGTCCTGCTTTAAAAAAAAAAAAAAACTTGCACTTGCTTGCGTTTCTTGTAGTCGTAACGATGGGGTTGTTACATATGGTATCAGAGTAGGTTCAACCCTGTGACTGTGGATCTCCAGGATTTCCATTGCAGTAAACCATTGAGTCTTAACTTAACGCTAATTAAAATATTTAATGTGTCCATGCGGTGATCTCGATTAAAGGATGCCAAAAAGTTTTGCGACGTGGTTCCAGGGGAGGTGGCGCGACACCTCTAGTAGAACCCACGACATAGGGGACCAACCCCCAAAGGAAGGAAAAAGTATTGAGCATGAGTGGATTGTCACGAGAGATGCCTTGGGTCTGACAGGGTCCTTCTAGGGACTATCATAGGTCTCGACTAATGTTTTGTATTGAGATGAGGCTAGGGCGTCGCCACCCATGAGGGTCCACCGCGCGCTCCGTTCGGTAATGGTAGTGTTCACCACGAACTCGAGAAGGTCAAATTTCTCAAGTTCTTTGGTGCCCCGAATGGTGCAGCTGCCAAGGCATGGTTGGAGAATAAGGTGATGTTCTTTGCACTTCGCGACTATACCTCCAAAATGAAGGTCTGCATGGTGGTCTTTCAACTGAAGGGGAGTGCTCTTCTATGAGGGAAGACACCCTTGTCGCATTTGAACATGGAAGTCGAAGACGTTTCATGGGAATGGTTCTGGGATAAGTATATGTCTAAGGAATTCTTTGAGCGTCAACTCGACGAGTTTAATGCTTTCCTATAGGGAAATCATATGGTGCCTGAGTACGAGTCCCATTGTTGGAGCTGCTTCGGTATGCTCCGCACAAAATTACCTAGAAACTTAAGGTCAACAAGTTCGTGTTTGGCCTTAGTGTTAGGATTCAACTTCTATTTTGAGTACCAGGAGTACTAGACCAAAGAAGGTGTGTTGGAATGTGGGGAGCCACATTTCCAGTGCAATTGCCCAGTGGAGAGGACTAGAGCATATGGATCAGCTGGACCCACTACCGTGGGAGATTTGGGCAAGGTCCATCGTATTCATGCAGTGATGAATAACTGGCAAGCAGAGCACCAGTCGACTGTGCTCGAGACGCCAGGTACCTTCACTGACCAGACACTTAGTATTTTGATAGATACAGGTGCTATAGAGAGTTTCATTTATGGTGCAACGCTTAAAATAATTAAGGTGAAGGTAGTCGAACAGGATGAGTTTAGCTTTGTAGAAATGTCTTCGGGAGCCAAACAAAAGGTTGGTGGGAAGGTTATGAGTGTTATAGAAAGATTTGCCTCACCATTACTATCTTTCATAGAGGGCCTTTTTCCATTTCCCTATGCAGACTTATCATCCCTTTTTTGACAAATCCAAAGCTAAAAATAAAAAAAATTCCACACATACGTTCCCTATCAGCTATACAACAGGCGTATATGTAGGTTGCTCCACTACAGCCCATGTACATTGGGATTTGTGCTAGAAAACATAAAAATGGAGTCAGTTTTCCATGTCACGACAAGAGATCTCTAATCCTTGGCCTTCCATATACTAGAAATGTTCTGACTCGACCCTTCAATTGCATTTTGAAATCTATAAGAGCACAATTTCGATCTATGGAAAAGAAGAGAAAACATTCAACTTTGAGAGAAAAGTTACTCTGGAGAAATTACTTCATATTGAGTCTGCATCCCTTTGTCCCTCAAGTCTAAACACAGTGTTCATCCCCAAATCTCTTTCACTATTATTGAGAGAACCTCATTGCCTCTCTCTTTTGAGCTTGCCTTTGGTGGAGGATTGAAGTGGTGGAGACCCAGTTGGAAGGAACTTGGTTCCTTGGCTTTGAACCATGCTGACATGGAAGTCTATAATGTTGACACTTCTGTTGATCAATTATTAATAGAAATACTCCTTTCTTGTCCTATTGGTATCATGAAAATATATGATTATTATCCATGGGCATGTTTGTAATGTTTATTAATGGATTATGCTATCTGATGTGCTAACCCTTTTACATTATCACTATATACTTTATTTTCTTGTTCGTTGAGAACTTATTGTAGGTACAAAGCTTTGGGTTGAAGTGTTCAACGGTGGAACATCATCAAACGTTGGATCGAGGTAGGCCTCTTTCTTATCTTGCACATTAGTTTATATAGCATACAATGGAATTGAGTTGATTTATGTAGTCATACCTGTCTTTTGTGGTTTACCCTTAGCCATAGAGAGTTTTTCCCTCGTAATAGAAATGGAGACTCCACTAGGGAATAAAATTTATGCTTTAAACTAAAATTTAAGGCCAATAAAATTTACGCTTTAAACTGAAATTGATTAGTCACGATTTTATTTTTAGGGTGCACTAACTATCCTAGGATTTAGTGCCTTGGAACAGGATTTTGTGAGTAAACTTATCCAAGGAAATTAAATCAACATATGTGTCTGAGCGAAGGAGTTGAGAAGTCCATTGTATAATTGGTAATATTAGGAGGCTCCACTCACACTGAAGTTAATCACGAGGTCGCACTAAATTAGTTAAAGGGATAACCCTTGGATACTCACCTAGCATTAGAGATATTTCTATGGATTTATTCTTGTTTGGGGATATTTCTAGTACCCATACCTCTATGAGAGGCGGTGCTTTCAAGGTTTTGGGCTTTGCTACCCTACCCATACGGTCATCCATACTTATGACTACTCACTTGTGCATCGGTTACACTATGGTTTATTAGTTGCTTGAATTAGGTATCTCATAGGTTAATTACAGGGGTTATTCTTCTTGTATCCTGGGTCAGATAGAGGTCAGACAACACACATCCTTTATGGAGGATTACCTCTTCGGGGGGGTCTGACTGAATGGTTGTTAATCCCATGAGGGCCTTTATAACTGATTATGTTACCTCCTAACTTTAGCAGGGAGTCTCAAGTCCCTCTTGGACGAGGCATACCTTCTTTAGCTAGGGAGGTCACTCAGCCACTTTAGCCCGTTTGCATGCATATTGGTCGTTTGACTTTTTGGTATGCTCTTTGACTACTAGTTGGCCTTAGGATATATTTGTATTTTGTAGAGTCATAATTCATTGTGGAGTTGGACCAACCTCCTCGTCGATCCCGTCGGTTACTATAGTTACCACTAGATTTTGGGTTCTTGCCTTCTAAAAGGCGTAGAGTTTGTAGAAGTGGTACGCACACATCCACCTTTCAGACTTGTGGTTCCACAAGGATGAGTACTGAGTCTAGTCTTCAAAACACTGGGAGTTATTTGACTCCCATACCCACTATAGTTAATGGCACCCCTTTGACTCCTGCAACCGCTACAGTTGCAGTGTCAGAGGCTTATACTAGTACTATGGCTCGACCTGTAGTTAATGCTTCATCTCTTACCTCGAACCCTTTTGGGGGTTTCAGTCACTTGCCAGGTTCTAATGTTCATTCCATCCTTATGGATTCTAGTCCATTTTCTTATGGTATGCCTAACTTCACATCGCAGTTTTCAACTGTCGTCCCAACTATTGGCCCCAATGCTAGCCTTGGACTTGGGGGCACTACACCTCCTTACAGTCCTTTTTCGTTTGGTGGTTCTCATATTCCCCAAATGAATCCTAATTTAGGAAGTGTCCCTTTTCTTAACCCCAGGTCTAATCCTTCTACAACTGGATGGAACAACCCAGCTGGCGAACAAGTTTCTCCTTACATCCCTATGTCCTCGGTGCTGATTCCAACCAATAATTTTAGCATGATGAATCCACTTCAATCCTCTGGATTCCCACCTGGAGGAGGTCAGTCTTACACTTTGGGCAACCCCCAACCCAGATCCAATTCGGTTGGGGGAAATTTTCAAAATCCTCAGCTCGGATTTAATCCAGTCGGGGGGAATTTTCATAATCCTTATCAGAACATTCCTGTTGGAATGATTCCCAACCCATCTTATATGAATCAGCCCAGAGGAGGTCCTTATAATTACAAATAGGTTTTTGGTCCTAACCAAAATCCTGGATGGAATGAAGTTCCCAATGCACAATCATTCGTAGGAGGGTGGGGCCAGATGTCGCAACCCTGTCTCCCTTTTCTGGCCACGCTTAATCTACCATAATTGTCTAAGTTAACGAATGACCCAGTGAGTCATGATCCCACATGGCCCCCTATCCCCACCAAACTTCCATCAGACATCCCAAAGTTTGAAGGTAAGAATGGAGAGGATCGTGGTGATCAAGTCACTACTTTTCACCTTTGGTGCTCATCGAATTCTCTGAACCATGATTATATTAGATTACGATTATTCCACTGCACTCTCTTTTGAGTTGCATCACAATGGTATATTGAGCTACCTAGGGGGACATACAAGTCATTCCATCAGTTGGTGCTAGCCTTTCTCAACCACTTTCAATTACCCATTCGTTACAATGCTAACCTTGAAATTTTGTCGACTCTACGCCAAGGTACTGACACTCACATCTTGAACCATATCTAGGAATGGCATAGATAGAAGCGGTTGATTAAGACTCATATACCCCTAGCATTTCTTATAGAATGGTTCCTAAAGTATTTTCACCCTCCTATCTCAAAGTACATTGCTACTTCTGGGGTCTTCAACAAGGAAGACGCTATCTTTATATCCGAACAACTCGATTTTATATACGCTCAGTCTGGGATGTTATATCACCTTCTTCCAAACGTATCGTGGCCAAATTACGATCCTAGATAGAATCTCGGACCTCATGTCGATGACATTGTAGGGTCCGCCAATGTAAATTCCACAGACTCAGCAACGAAGTCTGTCGAAGGATCAACTTCATTTGCATTGTCCAAACCCACCCAATCGATGAATGTACATTACGTGCAATCGTCGAAGAACCAAAATGGTGACCAACAACCAGATGGGAATAAAAGGAAAGGTAAAAACAATCATAAGGGTGGGAAGAATAAAAACAAACCTAAGGACAAAGACAATAATGGGAGACAGAATGATAATGTTGGAGAGGGCAAGAAAGAGAAACATAAGGTGACGTTTCCTTGTAAAATTTGTACCGATGACCACCTTACACATTTATGCCTCAAACTCGTGGAGGTTGTGAGGCTTTTAAATCTAACACCCGATGTGATGATGAATCCATTCCCACATAACCAACACTTAGCCTCAAGCTCTTCGAATTCCAGAAATGCATCTGATGGAAGTCAAAACCAACTGTCGCAAGATGGTGACCGTGTTTGTATCAATATGGTCGATGCAAAAATAGATATAGCCACCCACTCTTGATAGTATATCTCTTCAAAGCTAGTACCAGTCTAGAAGCTCTTCCTCCCCCTCCAGATATGAACTTACAGATTGAGAAACCAGAGCCATCGCCTCATATTCTGAAAGGAGTAATTAAGCACTCTACCCATAACCCTAATGCTAGAGCCACCTAGAACTACTCTATTGTCAAGGATCTTGGCCAAACCCCTTGCACGATGTTGGCTTTGGAGGTACTCCAAACGTGTCCATCACAGAGGAATGCCTTACTCTCTACCTTAGGAGCTCTAGAACCTAGTGGCTCGAAAATTATCAAGTTTGACGTCACGGATGTGAAGTCTCGCTTACCCTACCATGTGGCTTTCCAAATCCAAGTGGAGTATTCCAAGTATACTATCAAACAAGTAGTCATTGAGGAAGGTGATGTCACCTGCATGATGTCCCTGGTTTGTTCAAAAGCTCTCGATTCTCTAGCCCTTTCTAAGTCGTTGAACATGTTGTATACATTCGACGGTCATTCCTTCCACCCTCATGGTATTCTCCCTACCTTTCTGGTCTAGTTAGGTGGAAAGATGGTAGAGGTGGAGGTAGAGGTAGTTGATGCACCTCTCGATTATAACCTGTTACTAGGTCACAATTAGACCTATGATATGGTCGTTGTCATATCGTTCATCTTCCATGTACTTTGTTTTCCTCATCAAGGGGAGATCGTGATTATCGACCAATTATAATTTGCGTACTCTAGTCCTAACGCATCTGTTGGACCGTCGATCCCCGTGATTGACAATTCTCAGCCGGAAACTGATAATATCAGTGTCAGAATGTATTCTTCCCTCATGGGTACTTTAGAATTCTCGACACCGATTCACCACATTTACACCATGTCTAGTAGGCCCACTTCTGCAAGGAGGTCCATTCCTTTCTGCACTTCCTATTTTAGTGATCCATGGACCCTACCTTCTCTGACTTCGTCATGTGAAGGACAGTTGCATGATGGCATGGATATGCCACTATCGACAGTAAAGATTGTGTATCAAGTTATTCTTGACTCTTCCTCTGATCCTGATCCTTTTACCTCGCAGACAGATGAGGAGGATCTAGTTCTTAAGCCTGTATGGGCCACCTCGTTATCTTGTTCGCATGATTTCCTAGATGAGACTTTTCCTTCGGAAGAAGCCATCCTCAAAGCCATGAATGGTTCCGAGAGACTTTGGGATGACATGAATCATCGATCTTATTTTCTTCCAAGTCTTGAAAGAATTGAGCAAGATGACTTTCGATCTACCCTGAGTGAGATAGTCGGTCATGTCGTAGTTCCACTTGATACGCCATCTCGATCGATATCTCTCGTACCCTTGGCAAGATTGAGAACGTAAATATAGGTGTGGATTGTTCGCCAGAAGAAATTCTTATCTACACTGATCTCTTCAAATAATTTCGAGGTGTATTTTCTTGTTCATAAGAAGAGATGCCAGGGATCGACCCTCGGATTGTCGAACATGAGATTAGAAATTACCCGGATGCTAAACCAGTTCGACAATGTCTTAGAGCTTTGAATCCTAGGAAGGCCCCTACTATTAAGGAAGAGGTGGAGAAGTTGCTTAACGTCGGCTTCATCTACCCAGTTCCCTTGACTGAATGGGTATCCAATCTTGTTTCTGTAAATAAAAAGCAAGGAAGCATCCATGTGTGTATGGACTTTCCTGACCTGAAAAGGGCTTGTCCTAAAGATAACTTCCCCACACCTTTCATTGATCAGTTTCTCGATGAGTGTGGGAAGAGAAATATTTTATTTTATGGATGGATTTTTGGGCTATAACCAAATCCAGATCAAACCTGAGGACCAACACAAGACAAAATTTATATGTACTTGGGGTACTTTTGCATACCGAAAAATGCCTTCGGCCTTAAAAACGTCGGAGCAACCTTCCAACATGCCATGAATTTTTCTTTTCATGATCTCAAGCACATAGTTGAAGCCTACCTGGATGATCTTGCTGCTCACTCTCGCAAGAGAGTGGATCATGTTATACACCTTCGGCTATTTTTTTAAAGATGTCGTTACTATAGAATCCGGTTAAACCCTCATAAATGCATCTTTTGTGTTAAGTCTATTATTCTCTTAGTGTTTTTAGTTTCCAATAACGGGATCATGATAGATCCTATTAATGTTGAGGCAATACTTTAGTTGCCTCCCCCACACACAATTAGACAGCTTCAAGGTTTGCAGGGAAAATCTAACTTTCTATGTCAATTCATAGTGAATTATGCCAATATTACTAAGGGCTTCATGCGCCTCTTGAAGGACACCCCCTTTATCTGGGATGAGAGAGCCCAGGAGTCTTTCGACTCTTTGAAGAAAGCCTTGGTATCGACCCCTCTACTGAAATCTCCTGCTTACAGTAGATATTACATGTTGTATATTTTCATGTCTGCAAAGGCGATTGGTATGGTTCTAGTTCAGGAGGATGATGAGTTCCATGAGAACGTCATCTACTATCTCAGTCGAAATTTAGTCGGTTCTGAGCTTAATTACTCTCACGTTGAAAAGCTAGCTTTGGCTATTGTTTGCACAGTCCAACTCTTACATCACTATATATTACTTTGCAAGAATACGGTGGTTGTCGATGTCAATATGTTTCAATACGTCCTTACTAGACATATCATTGGGGGAAAATATAATAAATGGATTGTCATATTACAAGAATTTGATCTCAACTTCACTTTTGCCAAGTCCAAGAAATCAGTAGTTTTTGTAGAGTTAATATCTAATTTTCCACAATTAGATGAAGATGTTATCCATGTTGATTCGTTCGTAGACGAATACATTTTCTTTGTCTCATTATCCTATCCCTGGTATGGAGTCATTGTTTTATATATTCAAACCTTGAAGTTCGCTCAACATCTCTCGTGAGATAATTGACGACGTGTTAGATACCAAGCCAAAAATTATACCATCGTCGGTGACACTTTGTATCACCGAGGAGTAGATAATATCTTGCATCATTGCTTAACTCATGAGGAAGCCGAGTTAGTCCTAAACAATTCCCATAAAGGGACTTGTGGAGGTCACCTATCAAGGCTTGTGACAACCCAAAAAATCCTGTGAGTCGGTTATTTATAGCCCACTATATTTAAAGATTGTATTGAAGTGGTTAAGAAGTGTCACCCCTGACAAGTGTTCACTTAGAAAATGCACTCGCATCCAGCCTCTCTTCACCCAGTCATCACCATCGGTCCCCTCACCAAGTGGGGGGTAGATTTTGTCGATTGCAGCCCAACTTCGGCTGGGAAGCATCAACACATTATCGTGGCCATCGACTACTTTACTAAGTGGGTCGAGGCCATGCCTACTGTAAAATATGATGGGAATACTGTAGCCCTCTTCGTATTCAACCAAATTATAGCCCGTTTCGGTATTCCGAGTGATATTATCACTGATCATGGCAGTCACTTTCAGAATGAAATGATGGTAGAACTAGCATCTAAGACAGGGTTTAGAAACGATCATTCATCCCATTATTACCTTGAGTTAAATGGGAAAGTAGAGGCCATCAACAAGTCTCTCAAGACAATTTTGCAAAAAACTATCAGTCGAAGTAATTCCAATTGGCACATCATGCTATATCTCGTGCTTTGGGCATATCGAACCTCGGTTAAGACTGCCACCGATTTTTCCCCTTTTCAGTTAGTGCACGATGTGGAGTCTATTCTTCCTATTGAATACGAAATCCCTTCTCTCAAGTTGGCAGTCGAGCTCCTACCTGAAACTTCATATTTAGAGCGATGCCTTGTGCACCTAGAGAGTCTTGAAGAGTAGCATCAAGATGCATTTACGACTATCGAGGAAAATAAGAAACATGTTAAGGTTTAGTACGACAAGTCTATCTGTCCCCGGTTGTATGTTGAGGGTGACCTGGTTATCTTATATGACCAAGCCAAAGAACCGCTAGGGGTAGGAAATTTTAAACCCATGTGGCACATTCCTTACATCATGCAATGTGTCCTAGAAAAAGCATCCTACGAATTAGAATATTATGAAGGGAATAAGTTGTTCGAGCCGAGAAATGGGCTCTACTTTAAAAGGTACTATGCTTGAGCCCTAGGCTTTGGCGGAACTCATTGTATACTAATGTAAATTTAGTGTATATATGTCTCTTTTATCCTTTTCATTTATCTTTAGCTTGCTTATCGAGTTTTCCCTTTGTTGGCAGATGTCAATGAAGTCTTAGGCCTACCTAAGATTCGTAGACGGAGCCAGTCATCATACATGAAACTTGGTTTCCACCGCTTGGGTGGTTTACTCACTCGAGGGTCTTCTAGTGTCTTCAAGTGACGCATGCCTAGAGCCATCCACGAATAATGTGGTTGAATATAGCGTCATCATAGAACTTTTGCAAGATGCTATCTCACATGGCATTCTCTCTTTAGAAGCTCGCTTGGATTTCTAGTTATTAGTATGTTAGTTGAACAGTCGTTACCACGTGTGTGATCCTACTTTACTCCATCAATTCCTATGGGTACGTCTTTTAGAACGACAATTTGATTTTATTACATACTATCAAATTCCTAGGAGTTATAATCATGTCTCTGATGCCTATGCTAGCTATGTTTTAGATTGGCATTTGTCACATTAATAAAGAAAAGAAAACCATTAAATCAATGTACACCTTGTAATATATAACTAAAGTCAAATATCCGTTTTATATATTTCAAAATATGGTGTTTATATTACAAAATTGGGGCTAAAACCCTCAATACACATATACAGTCGGTATACATATCCCATGACATCTACACCTACGGCGCTGGATGTGTATCATAGTAGAAAACCATGGCATTTGTGAGACGTCGGAAGAGTCATACCCATGCTCTAGGCACACCAACTAGTTGTCCCTGCATGGCTTCAGGTAGATCCTCTACCTAAACCATAGGAATCCTCTGTGTCAAACGAGACAGGTTTCCCTGGACATTTTGTAGTCCTCTCTCTGCTTCTCCTCCCACCACCTCATCTCCATTGTTCCTCCATCTATGTCGTAGGAATCCCTCTGGTCATTGCAGACCCACGTCTGCGATTACACAAGTGTCTAGTTAATACTCAAACACTATCCCAAAAATATTTTTGTTCCTTAAATACAAAAATACAAAAAACATGAAATATTTAAAAATATTTTTTTTACCTATATCATCGTAGGCGACCCCTAGTGGAAGTGGCATATTAGGATATCCTCAGAAATCAATCCCCGCATAGGAATAGTCATCCAGCACAATGATCTATCGCCGCCACCAGAAGAAAAAATAATCATTGTAGGGCATGGTCACCCTACCTCCCCCCTGTTGTCTCATGACCTTGATCCACCATACCATGGCTAGATCGCGTGGTCCTCTAGGAAGAACCTCCACTCTAGGTCCCAGACCTGGAACCTACTCGAAAATAAGCTACAAAGAATAGAGGCAAACCCGAAGTTTTTCTTACTCCCTTGTTTGCACTTTGTCAATTGACCTTTCATATTGGTCAGTAGTGAGGTACACTAGTCGTAGACAATAGGTCTAGCACACTCTACTGCATAAAACATCAGCGGTCTTGATGCTTGATGCAATGAGGCCAAACCTATGATCCTGGTAAGCACAATCACTATGATCTTCAAACTGATATTACTTATTGCTCGGATAGGGACTTGACTTCCCACCTTGGGAGTCCCTGCTATACAGTGGGCATCGATATACTCTTCGATCTTCATCCAACTCCCTGCTCCATGTGACTTGAGGTTCACAACCTCCCCTCAGCATGATAGACCAGTCAAGCAGTAGATGTCCTCTACTTCGATCCTCAATGGTTTTCCATCGAGGATAAATCTTTCACTATCAGGGTCCCAGTAACCCACCAACATCTCCAATAACCTCACTTGGACCCTCATTCCTTTGAGAGCCCAAAATTTGTACAAACCACATATTTTTAGAGCCACTTGAGCCACCAGATATCGTTCAAGAGATGCATCCACCTCTTCATTCTCTCGCTCTCTCCATTCTAGGACCATCCTGCAAATACAAATCAAATTTTTTGAGTTAAACACCCTTTTTTGGCCATTTGTGTACCCATACGCGACCTGCTTTGCACACAGTCGCATGTCGGTCTTGATACATGCTCCCTGTGGTTCACACAGGGGCATATACCTCATTGTACACATGACCTTAACGAAGGAGACCCGCGTACAGGGATGATTTTAAGGATGGAAATTTATTTTAAAATGTAGAAACCTTGGCGAATATTACTAATCCTTCGTATGCCAACTATAAATGTTTGGCGATAGTTTTGTAAAAATGTTCAAATTTCTAAGGATTTTATATAGTTTTTATAAAAGTTTGGCGATTTTTAAGGTAAAATAATTGTATCCTATAGAATTTGGGCAAATCATTTTTAAAATAAAGAATCTCATTTTTGGAAAAACCATGGAAAATTATCCCATGAGCTAAATTTAGCCCCTAAAATCATCCCTGCCCGCGTACACCGAAAATCCTAATTTACGCAATCAAAAACTAAAAAATTGGAACCTAATTCAAAAATGTAATCCACTGAATTTGAAGAGGATGAGATGAAGACTTATCTGATCCAGACGGTTTGTTATTTCATTGCCCGATGCTCCTGTAATCGTCATTTGAATCTTGGAGGTATTTTTGTCCAAATTGCACTATTGAGGTAAAAATCAAAATGATACAGTAATTTTTTATTTTATTACTATTTATAAGCTATTTTTACCCACTTTATATAGTTTCATGCTATTTTTTAACCTAATGGACTAATTCAAATATGGTTTTGAGCTGGTTGGTTGCAGTTTTGACTCAGTTTTCTTGCAGATTTCAACGTCATGATTGGTCGTTCGTCACCTCAAGCAAGTATTTTCATAACCTAGCATATAGGATAGGTATCCACTCCATCATGCATTTTTGTATTATCCTTCGACTACCGCCTTTTTTACGCCTTAGGTATGAACCCATTTGTTGCGACACAAAACCTTCTGTCTGTTATAAGTAATTTTGCTAATAAATGGTAGAGACTTACCAAACATGGGTGCCCTAGTTAGATCCCCTTTGTCATTTGGTGCCCATGTCGAGTCTTTCCTTAGGACCAGGAGTCCATTAAAACTTGATACATGACTTTATAATGAACCTCATTTCTCATTCATGCACATGAGGCCTTATTCCCCATGGACTCCCAAAAACGAGTCTTGGTTAAGCTCTTTTCTGACTCGTCTAAAAGCCAAAAATATTTCTGAGTGATTTGTCCCTTTCACACTCGTTAAACTGAATTTGAAAGGTCATGAGTCTTAGTTAAGATATTTTTTGACTCGTTATCAAAAATGGAAAAGATTGCAGAGTGAACTTATCTTTTTCACACTCGTAAATTGGATTTGAAATGGCGTCTGTTTGGCACAAGTTTACCCCTTTTTCACACCAAGTAGAATACAATACATAAAAAAGGATATTTTTTGGTGTTATGTTGTGATTACATCTCATGCCCTCGCTTGCAGTATTGAGCCTTTAGCCGGTTCTCGCTTTGCGTTATAAACCGTTGCCTAAGTAGTTTTGCATCCTCAACCAAGCATAGCCTTGTTTATATCCTTCACAATTTAACACCCTATACCCTGGAGGAAACATCACCCCGAGTGTCCATCTCCCGCATGCATTTCCTTGCATTAAGAATAGGTACGTTCCACTATTGGAACTAGTTTTTATTACTTGCGACACGCGTTTCCTCCTCTGTATCATAGCATTCATTTTTTATGAAAAAACAAAAAAAGATAAGTGGGAAAGGAATACTATATTATAATTTGCAGCATTCGTGTCACCTTTGAACAAAGCACAAAATTATTAATTCCTGAGGTCATCATAATTTTGGGTTTTAGCATGGCCTTAGGAAGTTGATCTCGTTACAGAGTTTTCTCTACCGATTGGTTACTCTTCCAGTCCCTATAGAGAAAGTTATTGATGCCTCCTGCATCTAATAGTCACATTATCGAGTCTATGATGTCGGAGTCCACCACATGTATCATGCTCTTGTTCAAAGGAAGTCTCACAACCTGCGTCAGCCACTCCTCATAAATCTTGACTTTGCATGTCGAACATACCCTCAGTTTGTCTCAGAATCACATGATACTATGGTATTACCATGCACCTTAGCCCTACTTGCATCATCGGTAGGTCACCTTGAACCCAACAATCGACATTTCATCATTGGTCATTAACTGGGTGGTTTCCCTTCTATTCGATAGAAAGACATCTATTCACACTTTGGGATTCGTGCAGTGTCTTGGATTCCATTATCCTTATTGATGGTTTCCTCACCTCTGTCACCAGTTTTCATCATTGGCTACTATTAAGAGGGTATTTTTCGTGTACCACTTGCATTTGATACACACAAAATATGCACAGGGTCATTGGTTCATGAACATGTTCTTCATTCGATATCCACCAAATCATGAAGCTCATGCTTTGTTCATCGTGCTAACTGATGAGAGATGCCTTAAAGCCCTCCTTTCAGTGGGTCTCTTTCCATCAACTTCAACTCATCTATTCTGGAAATGAGACCTAGAGTTTTATGGGTACCTTGAGGCTTGTAGTCATTAGTGGCAGGCTCTCTCGCCATTGACAGATGGGAATACATCAATGTCTCTTGATCAATGGATTTCTCAAGTGTTCGACACCGACTCCTTTATTCACACTTTTAGGAATGTACTCGGTTCCTTGACACATACTTTCATTATTGGTAGTCTGTCTCATGTTTGTTAATGGTATACCTCAATGACCAGTAATCAAACGATGTCTCAGTATGTTCGACCTCAACTCCTTTATTCACATGATGTATACTTGCACCCTTGGTGGATAGTGTACAAGACTTGAAGAAATCACTATGTGGTTGCAGCTTCCCTAAGCTATTTCTTCCCTTTAATTGGACCAACACATGTTCGACTTTAATGATCATGGCAGATCAGATTGTACTCCATCGTATACAGATATCTTTAGATTTATTTTGAGACTTGTTTCACTGGGGCTTGTCCGTGACTATGACAACCTTTGGCATATAACTGCAATTGTATCTGCCTATTCATGGCCACATACACTTACTTGGTATATTTTCCGCATGGATCTGCATTGTATTCTTAGCAGCCATGTATGCAAAGTCAGTATAGAATGTAATGAGAAATCGAGTTTGTCCAGTTGGTTCTCTATTGCTCCACTCCTGGTTTATTTATAATGTATTTCGGCTATCGCAGATACTCCTCTGATCTCACACATTAGGGGGCATCTGTTATAGCAAGATTTTCCTCACCATTGCTATCTTGCACAGAGGGCCTTTTTCCATTTCCCTATGTAGACTTATCATCCCTTTTTTGACAAATCCAGAGCTAAAAATAAACATTTTCCACATATATGCACCTTATCAGCTATACAACAAGCTTATATGCAGGCTACTCCACTACAGCCCGCGTAGAATGGGATTTGTAATACAAAAATGGAGTCAGGTTTCCATGTCACTATATACTTTCTTTTCTTGTTTGTTGAGAACTTATTGCAAGTACAAAGATTTGGGTCAAAGTTCTCAATGGTGGAACATCATCAAATGTTGGATCGAGGTAGGCCTCTTTCTTATCTTGCACATTAGTTTATATAGCATACAATGGAATTGAGTAGATTTCTGCAGTCATACCTATCTGTTGTGGTTTACCCTTGGCCATAGAGAGTTTTTCCCTCATAAAAATGGGTTGTAGCCTTAACCTAGGAGAGTTTGTCACCAGGGACAACCTGTACGTCACAATCTTAGGATCTTATGACGTCGTGATCGGTTTGGACTGGTTGGAATCGCATGAGGTGATACTCAACTGTAAGATGAAATAGTTTAGTTGGGTCGATGATGAGGGACAGATACGTGTGATTGTAGGTTGAAACCAGGGAGTTTCCCTGAGGTTCATCTCTTATTTACAGCTACGGAAGATCATGTGAAAGGGATGTAATCTTTATGCGATCCTTGCGTTAAACGAGAAGGGAGTATATGAAGGTCTAGAACACCTTCCAGTGGTGAGAGAGTCTACATACCTCTTCCCTAATTAGTTACATAGGATGTCTCTAGAGAGGGAATTGGAATTTACCATAGACCTAAAACTAGGGACTAAACCGATAGCAAGAACGCCTTATCGGATGTCGACCCTAGAGTTACAGGAGTTGAGAATGCAACTAAAGGAGTTGTTGTACCTGGGAATTATACATACAAGTGTGT
Organism: Picea engelmannii; assembly: GCA_009831015.1. Classification (NCBI taxonomy): domain Eukaryota; kingdom Viridiplantae; phylum Streptophyta; class Pinopsida; order Pinales; family Pinaceae; genus Picea; species Picea engelmannii. The sequence continues at coordinate 166,933 of ML789613.1, read as the reverse complement.
CACCGTCGGGTGCATTGGTTATCTTCATATGGAAGAAGGAACGATTGTGGAGACTCTTCATTGACTATCGTCAATTGAACAAAGCAACGATCAAGAATCAATATATGTTGCCAACGATTGATGATCTGTTTGATTAGATGAAGGGTGTGACAGTGTTTTCAAATATCGACTTGAGATCAGGGTATGACTAGTTGTGTATCAAGGAGGACGACATCCCTAATACCGCCTAAAATATGAGGTTTGGACATTACGAGTTTACTATTTTTTCGTTTTGACTAACGAACCCCCCAGGGGGATTTATGAGTTTGATGAACAGGGTGTTATGTGAGTACTTGTACAAGTTCGTCAAAGTATTCATTGACGATATTTTTATTTACTCTAATACGATGGAGGATCATGACACACACTTGCGCCTAGTACTACAGTGTCTACGAGAGAACAAATTGTATGGGAATTTGTCTAAATTCTCGTTTTATCAATTCAAAGCTTCACTACTTAGGGCATGTCATATCCGACGAAGGTATCATCATGGATATAGAAAATTTCAAGGCTATTATGGAATGGTCTGCACCAACGAATGTCCCCGAAGTGCATAGCTTCATGGGTTTAGTGGGATATTATCAACGATTCATCGAGGGTTTTGCGAAGATAGAAAATCCAATTATGGAATTGTAGAAGAAGAACAAGAGGTTTGTTTGGACCGAGAAATGCGCAGAAGCATTTCAAAGTCTTAATAATATTTTGACAACAACACCGATACTAAAGGTCCTTGACATGGATGCGGACCTCTTGGTATGCACTAACGCATCCAAAGAAGGCTTAGGTGGAGTATTGATGCAAGATAATCGAGTGATCACTTACATCTCGAGAAAGTTGAGAAGGTATGAAGAGAAATATGTGATGCATAATTTGGAGTTGTTAGCCATTGTTTATGCCTTGAGAGTTTGGAGACACTACCTTATTGGACTGAAATTGAACTAAAAAGGGACCACTGTGGACTACAACACATCTCTACACAAAGTGACTTGAACGTGTGACAATGGTGTTGGTCAGAGTTGCTTAGCGAGTATGATTTCGAGATTTCTTACATGAAAGGGACAGTGAATAGAGTGGAAAATGCGTTGAGTCGAAGACCTCTCATATTTTCGGTGATTTCCTCTTCAGATGAATCTACGTGAAAAGATTCTAACTTTACAGCGTGATGATGACTGGTACAAGGAGGTCAAGTATTTTATCGGACAAACCATAGTGATGGTACCAAAATTTGAAGGATTTACTATGACATTGATGGATCATTGAGATTTCAAGGTCGAATTTACATACCACTCAACGACGGGTTGAGAATTTTGATCCTAAATAAGGCTCACTGAGTAGTGTACATGGCTCACCCAAGAGTCATGAAGATGAGGGAAGAAATTAAACCATTATTCTTTTGGAAAGGAATGAAGGTAGACATACTCAACTACATGGAAAGATGTCTAGAATGTCAGTAGGTGAAGGCTGAACATCGACATCCGGTGGGATTACCATAGCCACGCGTTATTTCGGAATCGAAATGGGAGGCCATTACAATGGATTTCATTGTTGGATTGCCACTTACAACAAAGAGACACGACTCAATTTTTTTGGTAGTCGACACTCTGATGAAGAGTTCTCATTTTATTCTTGTGCATATGATGTATCAGATACTTGACATAGCTAGATATTGTTGGACACACCTACCACACTTAGAGGGGGGGGTGAATGAGTGTGGGGTTCTTTTTCCCAAAACTTCCCTCTTACACAAAACTCATTAGTTAGCATTTGAAATTTACTCATTACTCATTGTTATCATTAATAATCAGTTAGATTTGAATACATATCAGCAACATATATCAACAATATATCATCAACAAATGATCTCCACAAGGAACACAAGATGTATGTACAATTTTTCTTTCTATTATGGACTTCAATCCAAGGGTTTTTCAGCAACAACTGAATAAAGTACAACTCTACAATAGCACCAGCTCTATATGCAAGACTTAGCTTTCATTCTCATCACCAATTGAGATGAGGCAACAATCCTCAATAGCTATCAATCTGTACCATAAACAAGAGCATCAACCATGCACCAACCTGTTCCAAACAACCTATAATCAACCTTGCTGAATTTTAGATTATGCTAGAGAGTGACCTTGTAGAGTGTGTCCCGCACAGAATATTTGTTGAATCGATCTGAAACTTATAAAGCACCATCAAAAGAAATTATCCTTCCTTGCATTTCAGCCTTCTTTTATTCACTTTCCTCAGTATTTCATCTTAGATATCCTTGGTTACCTCAGTCACCTACATACATTCAATATTCTCAAGTGTTCCACACCAAAAATGCTCAAGAAGCTCTCCATCAATACTCCAAAATATATTCTCACAAGAAGCTCTCCATTGATCCACAAAAAGGATGATCTACAAGAGACCATTGATATCTTATTTATACTTTCATCCTCTAGGTCACTTAACCCATTTTTAGGTCACT
>ML789613.1:82505-158319 GCA_009831015.1 Picea engelmannii | reverse complement strand
GATATTGTGAGGCTGCATGGCCTTCCTAAGAGGATTATACCCGATAGAGGATCGATGTTTACAGGATGACTTTGGACTAGTTTCCAATAGGCCTTGGGAACCCAGCTTAACTTTAGTACCGCGTCCGCATATCACCCAGAGACAGATGGGTAGATCAAAAGAACAAACCAAATCTTGGAGGATATGTTGCATATGTACGTTTTCGACCAACAAAAGCTTTAGGACGAATTCTTGCCACTGGTAGAATTTGCATATAACCACAGTTATCAAAGCACCATTAAGATGGCACCTTTCAAGTTTCTTTACGGGTGACCGTGTTAGACATATTGAGTTGGGATCAGCTTGAGGATAGGGTCTTGGTGGGACCAGAAGCGATCCAAGAAATGGAAGACCAAATGAAAACAATAAGACAAAGGATCGAGGAAGCGCGGGATCGGTAGAAGAGTTATGTTGATGCACATCATGTCGACCATAGTTACAATGTTGGCGATCGAGTACTCTTGTGGTAGAAACCGCATAAGATTTCAATAAAGTTTGGAAAGGGTGTTAAATTATCTCCTAGGTTCGTGGGATCCTGTGAGATTAAGGAAAAGAGAGGGACATGGCCTATTGACTAGCCTTTCCTGATCCTTGAGGTGTATGCACGATGTATTTCTCGTCTCTATTTGAGATATCATGTTAGTGATCGTACACTTGTTTGACTTGAGTACCTTGCAGATATCGGATGAGGGTGCGCTCATGGTGGAGCCAATACACATCTCGGACCATCGCATTCAACATATACATCGTCGAACAGTAGATCAGGTCAAGGTCCAGTGGGAAAACTATAGTCCGCACTCGACGACCTCGGAGGACGCATATGATATGCGCCAACAATTTCCATTTTTGTTGATAGATAGAAATATGATACTATGATACACTTTATTTTGGCACTTATATACTGTGAAAATTCGAGACGAATTTTAAAACAAGAGGGGGTGTATGTAACATCCCTCTCTTGCGCACACTGAGTGAACTTATCCTTGAGGACACTTTCTTGCAAGTGATTCAGATTATTATACTATCGGTCGTTCTATTATGATTATGAGACATTATGGATTGATGATATGTTATTTTGTTGTATTCACATAGACAGGTGCTATTGATTGGGTTCTCCTGAGTGTGCAGGACTTTGGACCTCGAGGATGCAGAGGCATCGATGAAACCCCTTGGACTGCGGATCAAGTCAGGGAGTGGACTGTTGGGTTGAATATTATTGATGTGATATATATACATATGATTAGATGTTATTATGATTGATTATTATTGATGAAATGATTCGTTGATGGATGCAGACTGACGATAGCTTTATGATCAGACTCACATATGGATTTGAGGGGTCACGGATGACAACCAGAGACTTTGAGGGAGAGGTGTGGGAGAAGCCATGCCACAACCTACTAGCACTCTCACTGTGGCTCGAACTGTATATTAACAATTACCTAGTTCGAGAAGACCCATGATGTCGTGAGAGAAGACTACGACAGTCGCTCACGATGATTCTAAGGGGCATGCAATAAGGCAGGGGCATTATTCCTTAAACTCCCTTAGTATCCCACAATATCACCTAGCATAGTATTGACTCTAGGGGTTTTTTATGACTACCAAGTCAGTCAAGAGGCGAGTGGCACCTTTGGAGCACGTAGTGCGTCTTGAAGGGCATGTCATGTAAGGAAAAAGGAAAGAGGGGAGTGGCACCCTTGGAGAACATAGTGTGTCTTGAAGGGAACGTCGTGCAAGGAAAAAGGAAAGAGGCGAGTGGCACCCTTGGAGCACATAGTGCATCCTGAAGGGCACGTCGCGCAAGGAAAATGGAAAGAGGAAAGTGGCACCCTTGGAGCATGCAGTGCATCCTAAAGGGCACATCGCTCAAGGAAAATGGAAAGAGGCGAGTGGCACCCTTGGAGCGCCTAGTGCGTCCTAAAGGGCACGTCGTGATTTTAACTGGTAAGTGAATAAACCTAGATGGCCTTAAAATGAATGATGTGATAAGTAAGATTTAAAAACAATTTTCCTGAATAAAAATGTTGCCCAGCCTAGTGAAATTAAAATCTTGGTCTAAGTAGAACATGTGGTCAAAAAAATAATAATAACAAATAAACATGTAACAAGAAAAATTCAAATTATTTATTAAAAACAAAATTTTAATGGAGGATTAAAATTTAAAAAGGGAAATGGTTGTTTTATCTATTTTTGCTAATTTAATTTTAGATAAAAAGAAAAAGGGGCAATTGGTTGTTTCATCCACACTTGCTAAATTGATTTTTTAGTTAAAAAGGAAAAAGGGGGAAACTTAAAAGAAACATGAAACTTAAAGAAAAAGGGGAAACATAAAGAAAAAGATGAATTTCTAACTTAGTAAGAAATCTTGCCTTTGGAACTTTCTAATTATGAACTCAACTAGGAATTAAGCAAGGTATAAGTCATTTAAGAAGTGTAAGGGAATATTTGGACACCTAGGAGCATTTTTAGGAGTTCTTTTAGGTGGGTGAGGGAATAGGAATAATTAATTAATTAAATTAAATTAATTTTCTAGTGCAACTAGGGGATTGGGCGACATGTGTACAGCGAAGGTTTTTCTTAATTAAAATTAATGAAAAATGAATGTAATGATAATTTGGGAAACTAATTACTTAAAAACTTTATAAAAAGGATGGAGGAGGAGGAGTATGGATCTCATATTTTTGCGTAACGTTACACTGCTGAATTTTTGTCTTGACTGAGCTTCTCTTATGGGAGTTTGGATACCCAGCTCGAGTAATGAGTGGTAGCTCAACCTTGCAAGGCGAGCTGGGTGCTAGCAGTTCTCTGGTATTGTGTGCATGGCCCCTTCGTGGCTCGGGGGATCGGGGGGAAGAATATTACCCCTAACGATAGTTGGGAGGTATCGGTGAGGTCACATCTGTCGGTAAGTAGGAGCTAGATAGAGCACGTGTGAGATAGAAACTACAGAGCATTCGCGTTTGGCTAAGGTATGCTGGTTTAAGTTGTTAATTTCAATGAAATTTAAATTACACATTTTATTTCTCTGTGTGGGTTTATTGATTATTATGAAGAGATTGTATTTTATATTTCGTCCCTTATCCCTTTAGTCATCAGTCTATTCCTGACAAGTCGGCCAGGAGCCGAATCAACGGTCGTCACTTCGGTGTTTAAATACTTGTCGATTCAAATGCCCTGCTTTTATGTGCATAGATGATGAGTGAAGGATAATTTTTTCCCAACTGACTATCCTTTACTTATCTTTGTGTTTGATTGATTCATGGCTGAATGATTTGTCTTTGTGCCTTCTTCTGAACGAGTACCTCTGCGTTGGATTTCTTAAACTCCAAAAACCCTTGTGTTTCCTTGAAAGATTATCCCTACATTTCCTATATTGATTACCTCTGCGTTTCCTTGAAGGATCAACTCTACGTTTCCTTTTTTGGGGGGTAAAATCTCAACAATGAATGGTAACCCATTGCGTTTCCTTTTATCATTCCCATCATAGATATTATCATTCTCATTTCTTTACAGTGAATTTAAAATTGCATTATCATTGACTATGATGTACACATCTATTGACTGCAATTTACTATGCGGTAACAACGTTTTTAATATACATGGACTGCAAAATTACCCATATAGACTGCGATTTGGTATATATACCTTTGTTTCCATGTATATTTTAGACTGCGATTTAGATCTGGTAATATCTTTACATAGAAATTTAAGCTGTAAATTATGGTAATGCTTAAACTGTGTTTTAAACTGTATTATCCCGCAATATCCTTAAATGGTGATTTGACTGTAAATTTTATATCGCCATTCGATTTCACCACCACCAATTTAGATATTGACTGCAAAATTATATATTGACTGTGAACTTATTATACCCATTTATATATTGACTGCGAGTTTATATAGCCATTCGATTTCACAGCCACCGATTTATAGATTGACTGCAAATTTGGATTTGGACTGCGAAATTATATATTGACTGTGAATTTTATATAGCCATTTATATATTGACTGCGTTTTTAATAGGTTAAGGACAACAATTTATATTCTAGACAACGATTTATATCAATGCAATTTTTCTTAAAACTATTATCATTGTGATTCTGTTATCACATAATAGACAGTGACGCCATATCATATGTTTAGACAACAAAATCATGTCACATATTTACTCAACGATATCATATCTATTGGACAACGATTTATCTGCATGTGGCTGTGTATGGCAGCGAATTTCTATAGAGGTTTTTATATAGCTTGTTCATCTATGATAGTGAGTTTATTTATTGTATGGACAGTCTATATATACTAGATATTTCCCTAATTATCTTTATAGAAAACGATAGTGTGTTAGACAAAAATTGATCCTTCAAACAACGATTGATGGTTGACAACGTTTTTCATGTGGATGACTGCGACTTTAATACATTTTGATAGAGAATTTAATAACAATTGTTGTGTATAGATCTGACAGCTAATTTAATAATATTTGTGTTTAATCTATCCTTGCACTTAATAATTATTTAATAATTGCGGTGTGTAGATTGACAACAAATTTAATAATATTTGTGTTAAGCGAATTAAATCTATCCCTGCACTTAAACAACTCAGAATTTAAACTCAACGATTTGCAACTATTAGACAGTTATTCATCAATCCGACAACGAATTAATGTTGATAGTGATTTATTGATTGGTAGCCTATTATAGACAAAGTTTTAATTGTGAATATAATAGACAACATTTAATATGTGAATTTGATAGTCATAGTTTTAATTGTATATTTTACACAGTAAATTTTAGACGACAATAATATATCTTATATTCTATTTACACTGCGATATCATACCTTTTTAGACAGCAAATGGATGGCTAATAGCATTTTTATATAGATACAGTAACACGATTTAATAGCCCTTGGGATAATACTAAATAGACAGTGATCTTGTTTAATAGAGAGCATTAAACATAGGTATAATAGATATAATAGGTCACATTATGATAACATGTATGGTCACATTTATGATATCATTTATGGTCACATTTATGATAAGGGTAACCTTTATAATAGTTCACTCCTTCGCGCTTAGACATCATGCTTAACAATATTGGTGTTTGGTTTGTTGGTGAAGTCGTTTAATATCTTGCAGAAATTTTAATTTGAGTGACGGCATCTTGCATCTTTTCGACCTATTGCTTGGGTTAGTCATCTTGTGTTTCGACAGTTAATTTGGTCTCCTAGCACGTTGAATCTTTCTTGGGTTATTGGTCTAGATGTGTTATTGTGCGCCAGGGTTACTGTTACACCTATCATTTCATGATGGCATGATTCATGATGAGGAGATCATCGCACTCCCTAATGGATAGAGGCAAATGATAACCTAGTCGGAGTCTGTGATTTGTGATGTGGCCATTTGTTCGTAGTAACAGTTGTTGGGACTTGGTTTTGTAACACCTTAAGGCATTGGGTTCTGCGTGATGTAGAGGTTCTCTTTCCTGGTCTTCAAAGCCACTATGTCAGGTTGTTAATGTTGTCCTTTATCTTGTACGAGTTGTCTTGCTTGTGTCGGGTGGGTAGTCGTTTCTATTTGTTTATTGATTATTGCATGTTCATCTAGTTGTGTGATGTGCTAGTGTGTTGAGTCATTGTTTTTGGTTTCCTGATATGTGCGCGTTGTGTTCATCACCAAGTGGTTTTGTTTATCTGTTGCCATGGTTGTCATCCTGCTTAAAAAAAAAAAACTTGCACTTGCTTGCATCGCTTGTAGTCGTAACAATGGGGTCATTACATCTCTTGTAAAGCATTTTTTGTGGACCTTTTCACCCTATTAACATGCGCATATCCCAATATGTTCAAAAGGTAGTCATGATCACATAGATACCACTCTCCAATAATCATTTTTCTTATGAAACTCATCCCTATGTCTACAAAAAACCTATATTTTAGCACCATGGTCACTCACTTGGAAATAGTGTGTGACAAATTGCATCAAAAAGTAGATCATGCCCAATCCTTTGCAAAGAAAAACTTTGTTATAGTCAATGCCAAGATAAAAAAAAATGGACATACTCTACAAATATCTATCCCAACTTATGAATCAATTAAAGGAATAATAATCACAATTAGAGGGAGTTGAATCATCAAATCCCATGGGACCTCACTCTAACCAATTCATTTCTTATCTAAGAATCCATAAAGTGGATTTAAATAAATTTGATGTCTCTGAACCCATAAGCTGGGTCAATCAGATGGAACATTATTTTTCACTTCATGGCACCATTGATGACTTAATGCAACTTTGTGTTAGTGTCTTGTATTTAGATCCTAATCATTGGCATTGGTGGTAATGGCATAAGAAATCCCATAAAGGTTTTATTGTTTGTACTCAATTTGTGGTAGATATCTATGAACATTTTGAACTAGACAATCATTATTTGGGCCACTTAACCAAGCTTAAATAATATGGTATAATTGAAGAGCACACCTCTACTTTTGAAAAAATTTATTTCCACACTGTAGGTATGTCATATACCTTCTTCAAAGAATGATTTATTCATGTTCAAAGCCTCTCAATGAGATAGGAAAGACAAAAATGTTGGCAATTCCCAAATAAATAAATAAACATCCTTTATTCTCCATACTCATCCTATCACTCTGTCTCCTCCCTCCAATTATCTCAAGATCCACAAATTAACTCATGTTTAAATGGAATAGCATCAACTTAAGTTTCTATGGTACAATTGTGATGAAAAATATTTTCCCGCGCAAAATTGTGAGTAGAAACTCTTTATGTTCATTTCAAAGGAAATTTTATAGGATGACACTAATGTTATCTGTCAAGAACCTCTGCCTTTTCCAATTGATGAAATTAATCATTTGATCAATCATATGTGGAACCCAAAATATCCTTACATTGGTTTTCTATTCTTTAATATCCCTAAACATTAAATTGATTGGCTACATCAAGAATTGTAAAGTCATTATCTTAATTGACAGTGGTAACACATGTATAACACCCATAAATTTATTCACCACTAGGTATCCCAAGAGACACATCACTATTTACATGATGTGAACACCTTTTAGACCACGATTTCTAATGGAATTTCCATGGAATGTGGGGATTTTCGTGAAAATGTGGGGATTTTTCGTGAAAATGTGTGGCTTCAAATGGGATATTTTTCCTTGAAAACTCACATGTTTTCTATTGAAATGGTAGGTTGTGACATTATTTTGGGTGTTGAATTCTTAAGGACACTAGACCCTATCACCATGGATTTTAGTGAGTTATATATGAGTTTTCAATAGTAAGGGAATCACTACACTTTCAAAGGAATCACAACCGGATCTACAAAGATAATCAACTCATATCACATGGAAAAAAATCCTTAAAATGGGGAATTCACGCATTTCTTGTTGCTTCCATCCCATTCAGGCATTTGAGACCCCTTCTGAACACATTCATCCCAACATGCATTTTTTCTTGGCCAAACACCAATCAATATTTGAAATACCCCAAGGCTTCCCACTATCCCATGGTGCACATGATGACTCCATTCGACTCATACCCGGTATCCTCCCACCTAATGTTCACCATTACTTCCACCCTTTCTCTCAGAAAAATGAAATTGAAAAGATTGTTCAAGAATTACTAGTTGTTGGTGTCATCCACCCTAGTACCATTCCTTATTCATACCCAGTTGTCACGGTACTCAAAAAAGAAGGAACTTGGTGCATGTGTCTAGAATTTTTATTGGTCGATATAGTAGCTATCGAGGTTAAGTTTTCCATTCAATATATTTATGATATTTTACATGAACTTAAAGGTTCTCATTTTTTTACCAAACTTGATCTTTGTTCAGGGTATCACCATTTTTTTTATGAAGGAGGTTGATATTCCCAAAAATAATTTTCACACTCATGAAGGACATTACGAGTTTTTGGTGATTCCCTTTGGCCTTTGAAATCCACCATACACCTTATATAGCCTCATAAACCACATACTTCAACCCTTTCTATGTCATTTTGTCCTTGTCTTTTTGATAACATCTTAATATATAGTAAAAATTGGTAGGCCCATGTTATTGATGTTGGTATGAATATCTTAAAATTTCCTTCTCTATAAAATATTTATCAAAAGGTCCAAATGTGCCTTTAGTGTATCTGAGGTAGAATATTTGGGTCATATTCTTAGTAATGATTGTGTCAGAGTAGGCTTGAATAAAATTGAAGCAATGAAGAATTGGCCACATCCTAAGACTCTTAAAATGTCATGATATTTCATTGGTATAATAGGATAATACAAAAAATTTATAAAAAAATATGGAAATATTTTTTCTCTCCTCACTTCCCTACTTAAGAAAAATTCTTTTGTTGGAATAACCTACAAGTCAAGCCTTCTAGAATTTAAATATTTCGATGTGTATGAAACTAGTACTTGCACTATTAGAATTCACTAATAATTTTGTTTGTAATTTGATGCCTCAATAAAATGCATCAAGCAGTTCTCATGAAACACTACAAGGAGAACACCTTCTTGTGAAGATTTTTACGGAACCTCCCTTAGTTGTTTATAGAATAGGTTGCTAGTGGAGGCGGGTGGTTGAATTTTTTTGCAGAGGTTTTGTTTTGTGTGCCTTTATGGAACATATGCACTGGTTCACATATAAAAATAGCACACGAGTGCTTAAATGTTCAAATTCCCTGTCACTATTCATAGTGGCGACGAGCGGCCGTAGGTTTCTGTGGAGGTTGTTTTTTCTCGGTGAACTTTTAAGGAATCTATGCACTAGATCATTCATGAACAATAATGCCTCGTTGCATCCATGTTCCAGTAGAACCGAAATACTTTATAATAAAATTACATGCACTGAATAAATCACACCAGTGTCGTTGAACAACACACACTGGTGTTCCTAACTATTGAAAAACACATTGTGGTAGGGTAAATAAAAAAAATACTACCGAACTAATTTTCATTATTATGATGCATCACGTGCTTATAAACTCTCAATAGAGCACCAATACTCACATTTTTTCCTAAGACACCATGTTTTTGGTTTTCTACACCGACTTGGATACCTCCATTGGTAGATTCCACACATTTCCAAATTTTGAAAATTAACGCAAATTTTCATTTTCTCTCAATGGTGTGACCATGCCTCCGTGAGACAAAACAAATCTAGTAAATTATTTATTACCTTCCTATTTTAATTTTCATCCAATCAAAATTACAATTTAGCTTGAGATGTGGCATTTTTTCATTTTTTTTCAATTTCGCACAGTACGCCTGAACAGTTCGGCTCACCCCAAAATAGTGTGTATTGTGTTAAATACATAGTGAGAACCACCACCAGTGCGCCCATATATTTATACATTGGTTTTGTTAAAGCTAGTGCACTATGATAAATTACCAAAAAAAAAAGTCACATGTCCTTCGGAATGCCCTAACACGAGTGAAAAATGGGATTATACTCGCACCGACATATTACACATCATTAAACGCACCTATATCTCAACTATATATAAAATTTAACCTCACAATGTACCAAGTTTAATCAATATCATTGGGGCATACCTGAAATATAACTCCTCAAAGCGTCAATGTTTAAATTCACTACTATTCTTTATAATAAAATTATATGCACTAAATAAATCACATTGGTGTCGTTGAATATTATGCACTAGTGCACTTAAATGTAGAAAGGTGCATTGGAGTAGGCTAAATGAAAAAAACAATACCAAACCAATTTTCATTGTTACAATGCATACCATGCTTCCAAACTCTCAAGCAAGCACTGGTGCTCACCTTTCTTCCTAAGATTCCTTGTTTCTAGTGCTCTACACTTACTTGAATAGCTCCATTGATGGATTCCACACATTTCCAAATTTTGAAAATTACCACAAATTTTCATTTCATCTCAACGATGCAATGATTCCTCCTCGAGAYAGAAGAGAACAAGTAAATTATTTATTATCTTCCTATTTTAATTTTCATCCAATCAAAATTACAATTTAATTTGAAATTTGTGATTTTTTTCAATTTCGCATGGTGTGCCTGAACATTTTAACTCACCCCAAAGTGATGCATACTGGGTTAAATAAATAGTGAGAACCACCTCCAATGAGACTCATGTGTGTGTGTGTGTGTGTGTGTGTGTGTGTGTGTGTGTACGCACTAATGTCATTCAAGCAAGCGCACCACGATAATTTATTAGATACAAAGGTCCTTTGGAATGCCCTGAAACTAGTGTAAAATGGGATTCTACTAGCACTAGTACTTTTCACTTCATCAAATACACTACTAGCTCAACGATTTATAAAATTTAACCTAGAGGTGCACCACTTTTAACCAACTTCATCAGTGCATACTCAAAAAATAACGCCTTGACACGTCAATGTTCAAACATTTCGCCATACTTTATAAAAAACATACACGCACCAAACAAATCACACCAGTGTCATTTAACATTACACGTTGATATAGCTTACTTAACTAACAAAACCACCAACATAACATGTTGGAATACTGAGAGGGGGGGTGAATCAGTATTCTACAATAATACCACTTTCAACCAGAACATTAACTTATCAATGATTCCATTCACATATGATTTTATTTACCATATCATAAACATGTAATCATAAAAAAAGCATCACATCATACACAAATATACAAAGTACACCATAATTTACATGGAAACCAAAATGGGAGAAAACCATGGAATGATTTCTTATATATATTAAATATTACATTCATAGGAAGCACCAACTTCCAAATTCTCCAGCACCAATTGGAAGGAGATTCTATCCACCTATTTATGGTCTCCAACCTGAAGGAAGCTACAACTCCCTGGATTCTCTAGCTACAACTGGAAGGACACTCCAACCCCCTAGTTTACAGGCTTCAACCTAAAGGAATATCTAAATCTCGGTGTTCTCTGGCTCCAACCTGTAACATCCCTCTCTTGCGCACATTGAGCAGACTTATTCTTTGAGGACACTTGCGTGCAAGTGATCCGGTTCATTATATGATTGGTTGTTTGGATTATGATCATGATTATAATATGTTGTGGATCTGATGATATGTTATTTTTGCTATATTTACATCGACGGGTGTTATTGACTGGTTTCTCCTAAGTGTGCAAGACTATGGATGTTAGAGGATGTCGATGGTATCGATGAATCTCCTTGGACTCTGGATTGACTCAGGGAGTGTAATTTTATGGCTTGAATGTTGTTGATATGACATATGTGACATATGATTAGATATTATGATTTTGATTGTTATCGTTGACATGTTTCATTGATGGATGAAGGTTGACAATAGCTTGCTAACGAGACTCACATTTGGAGTAAAGGGGTCATGCACGACAACCAGAGACATTGAGGGAGAGGTGTGGAAATAGCCCTCCCACAGGGTACTATCACTCCCTCTATGGCTCGAACTGTAGGTTAACGATTACCTAGATCGAGAAGACCCATGATGTTGTGAGGACAGACTATGACAATCACTCACGATGATTCTAAGGGGCGCACAATAAGGAAAGGTCCTTATTCCTTAGAGGCCCTTAGACTCCCACAAGGTCACCTGACGAAGTATTGACTCCAGGGGTTTGATGTCTACCAAATTCAGTTAAGAGGCGAGTGGCACCCTTGGAGCATGTAGTGTGTCTTGAAGGGAACATTGCGCAAATAAAATAGAAATAGGTGAGTGGCACCCTTGGAGAACGTAGTGCGTCCTGAAGGGCACATCGCGATTTTAACTATGGTAATTTAATAAACCTAGTTTCTATAAAACTATTCCTCCTTAGGACCTGGTCGTCCTTAAAATGAATGATGTGATGAGTAAATTTTAATAACAATTTTTCCCTTAAGAACTGTCGCCAAGACTAGTGAATTTAAAACCTAGGTCTAAGTAGAACCTTTGAACAAAATGAATCTAATTAGACATATAACAAGAAGGAGGTAAACTAAATTCAAACATTAATAATTAAAGTAAAATTTTAACGGAGGACTAATTTATTAAAAGGGTAAATTGTTTTCTTTGTCTAAACTTGTTAATTATGAACTTAGTTAAAAAGGGGAACTTAAAGAAAAAGGAGAATGTCTAACTTAGTAAGGAATATATCCTTTGGAACTTTCTATTTGTGAACTCAACTAGGATTTAAGTAAGGCATAAGTCATTTAAGAATTGTAAGGGAATAAATGGACACCGAGGAGCGTTTTTAGGAACTCTTTTAGGTGGGTGAGGGAAATAGGAAAATTTAATTAATTAATAAAATTGATTTTCTGGTGCAACTAAGGGATCGGGTGACATGTGTACGGGGGAGGTTTGTACTAATTAAATTTAATAAAAAGAATATAATGAGGGTTTGGGAAACTAATCACTAGAAAACTCTATAAAAAGAATGGCGGAGGAGGAGTATTATCATGTCTGGTTTGCGTAAGGTTACGCTGCCGGAATTTATCTTGACTGAATTTCTCTTGTGGGAGTTGGGATACCCAGTTAGGATAACGAGTGGTAGCTCAACATTGAGAAGCGAGATGGGAGCTATCATTCTCTGGTATTGTGTGTGTGGCACCTTTGCGGCTCGGGGGATCAAGGGGAATAATATTACCCCTATCATTGGATGGTAGGTACCGGTGAGGTCTCATCGATTGGAAAGTGGGAGATGAACGGAGCATGCACGAGAAAACGACTTCAGAACATTCACATTTGGCTACAGTATGCATGTGTATATCATGTATTGAATAGTAGTTAAATTCCTTGTATATGCATCTCTCTAACGTCGAAATCACGCATGTGTAATTTGTGTTGAAACTTTAGTTAATTTTCTGTATCTGAATATTTATCATGGCGAATGTACGCATGTGTAATTTGGTTGAAAGGTAGTTAAATTTTCTTTCTATGCCTTCTTGGTTCACCAGTATTTAGATGTGTTTGGGTGGATTGGCTACTTGCGTTTGTTGATTTTCTACTTAAATCGTTGTAGTATTGTAATCAATCTGGAAATGTTCTTGAAATGACTTGTGGTTCTCTTGATTAATAGTATATTCTATCATTTATATGGATTGTGATTTCTTGTTAAAACTTGTAGCTGTGATCCTGGACTAATCTATTGAAGTTACTTGAATAACAAGATCATTATTTATTTCCATTAGCTATGGTAATCTGAGTAAATACTTATCAAAACATGTAATACCAATTGGATGCATTACATGTTGTATATTTTATTATGTTGAGTATTAAGGAATGTTATATTTTGATAGCAATTGTGGTTTTAAATTTTTTGGGGATCTAATTACTGTTGTGCTGCCCCTGGTGCCTTATAGTTTTTATTTCTTTAATTTTTTTTTCCTCTTTCTGAAATGCGTCAAGTTGCCCCCTTGCGAACGTCTTCGCCCATGGCCTCATGGATCCTCCCTTAGAGCCCTATGCTTGGGTGGTTGTCTATATACACTGGACACCGGGAGGACCATGCTTGAATTGGATGATCAACTTGAATTTATGCAGGATTGAACCCAGGACCCAAATTTTCTTGCATTTTTATAACCTTGTTGTATGGTGATTCATGTTGGGATCGAGTATCATTTTATCCCTGGAGGTATTCCCTTTTTACTACGGACAGAACCTTAGCACACAGATCAATAATAGGGATTTTTTGTTGGGACTGTGTTTTTAATATTCTGGAATTTTTCCTTTAATTTATTTCATGGCCAGAACCTTAGATTTGGAGTGCGCGAGGGGGGGGATTCAAATCTTGACTATGTATTGTTGTATAGAGCAATCGTTTAAAATCACTTTTATAAAAAAAAATATGGTAATTTAATTATATACAACTTCTTTTTTTCTTTAAAGTTGAATAGATGGTAAACCAACTATTTGATAAACCAGTCAATTTTAATTTCAGTGACCTTAACCATGATCATTTAACAGGTTAAATAAGATCATTATTTAAAAGGCTAAATTTAGTTATTTGTGAAATTCTATGGGAGAGAGTTTATAATATTAATCATGCACCGTCGAGGTTTCTTAAATTGGTTATGTTGTTGGAAAAATCAAATCGAGGGAAACTAGTGGAGTTCAATAAAAAGACATTTTCTTTCTCTTATTAACAATAGACCGAATTGGTCTATCGTACAACGTCATTTATAAATACACACTTCAAGATATTTCTTCACCCATATAAATTAAAATGTAGAAGAAAGAAAAATAATTTTAATAAGTAAATTTAAAATGGTTATAACATTAAGTTACTGGATTGTTCAAGCAAGTGGAGACTTGCAGTTCCCGATGCCCATTGTCGTTGCCTCAGTGAATCGTTCGCCACATTCTTGTCCTTCCACCTGTAATTGGCAGGAAACGAAAAAAGTATTCCATCCATTGACAACGTTGTGTTATGACAAAGAATAGCAAAAATAAAATTAATATCTTAGGTAATGGAAAGCGTTGTGATATGATGGATAAATGGTTGGAATGAATTTATTATTCATTATTTATAACCATTTTATGGTAACGATGTCTTGGGGAAATTGTTGTTTGTGAAATTAATCGGCCAGTGGAGGTTTGCTTGTTCTTTTATTCCTGCGATTCTGAGATTTCGTTGGAAAATTTTGTTTCTAATCCACAAATTAAACTTTTAAACTTTTATTTTGTTTCTAATCCACAAATTAAACTTTTAAACTTTTATTTTGTTTCGTGAATTCCAACTTACTGACAGTTGGAAATGTAATATTTCTAATCCCAAGATTCTTGGTTAAATACGTCGAGATTTTTATTTAACCAGGTTGATAATATTAAATGCCATTGCCACGGTATCGTTGGCCAATCCCTTGTAGATTTTAAGTTATGACTATCCGGGTACCTTTATTAATATAAATACTAGGTCGATATTTCAATACCACTACCCGATATCACTGTCCAATTCCATGCAAAGTTAAAGTTATGTGGTCGGGCATTAGTAATTATGTGTAAAAATTGTTGTTAATCAATTAATATGATGTTGAAAATGGTTAACTATATTAATGGGTAATCCTAATCACAATTTTAAATTAAAACGTATAGGCTGGGAGTAAAAACAATTTTGTTAATGTCATTTGAAAGCATTAATATAAATTAATTTGAATGTTAGGATATATAACTATTTTGAAAGGTGACGATTCAATGATGTTCATGATCTTATGATATTTATCTAATGATGGGTTGATGGTTAATTATCTAAATATTATTGAAGTAATTTGTATGTTTTCTCACGAAATAGTCAATAAATATTGCACCTCGCATGAAATTGAGTAAGGGTGTCCGATGTTTGGCCCCTTATTTTTACTCCTTTCATTTTAAGAGTTGATTTCTTTGTAGGACTTTAGACCCGAGAAGTAAAAATCTATAGTTGAGTTACTGGAATAATAAACCCTTGAATTGAAAGTATATGTCGCTTAAATATGGTTAGATGTTTTTACATTTAGATGGTGAGTGATTACTTATGTTGTGGATGAGTTCTTATGATGATAAATTGCTAATTATTTACATCTAGTCATTGCACCAACTTAATTGTATCGATTATAGTCACCCTACATTCATTTTTCTTTATTGTTTATAGAACCTTTGTCTAACATCGTCGTATAATGTATGACAGTGCAAGTTAGATTTCAGGCATGTTGTATTTTATGTTGGGTTGAAGGTTTAAAATTGTTTTGTTTGTGCATTGGTTCCTAGCGCCTTGTCACAATGTGGAGACAAGATACCTGGTGATTGGGTCATGGCGCATGTTGATCGATAACCACATATGAAACCCAGCTTAGGGTCATGTGCCTCCTAATGTGGATGATGTTTTTTTTGTAAGTAAGGTTGTAATTATTTGGTAACATTAATGTGATTGTCTCCCGCTCGTCGGGAAGGTTCTAGCTACTTATGTCATTAAATTTGTTGCGATTGGATTGATTGATGTTGCTTTTATCCTAGTAGGAGTAGTTTTTCTTGTGATGGGTGAGATGTAGACACCTCCTTGTTCCTCAAAACAGTCATTGGCCTTGAGACCTTAAATGGTCAAAATCGATGGGAACCTAGGCTTGAGCATTCCTTATGTGTCCTGGAGGTCCTAACCTTATAGGGTAGGACAGGAGGGTAGTCGTTTTTATTTTCCATCTGATTGATTGTCGTATGTTTCTTCCAGCTGCATTGTGTGCTAGCATGCTAGGTCTTTATGTTTTCTTGTTGCCTGAATTGTGTGCGTTGTGTTCATCGCCGAGTTGCGTTGATTGATTATTTGTTGTTGTTACTTTCCTGCATAAAAAAAAAAATACATATTGCACTTGTTATGCATTGCATGTTGTCGTAACAAAGGGGGTCGTTACACAACCATAATGAGGCTACAACCCCATGATTTAAAATATCCAACATGAAGGAATCTCCAAATCCCTGATTTATATGGCACCAACCGAAAGGAGGCTACAACCCCCTTTCCTTTCCCCCTCTTTTCACCCTGAAATATAAGTTTAGACTCAAAATATCACTACCATTGATCAACCTGTAAATACCACTATCATTAACCAACATGTCACTATCATTGTCACATCAACCAATCATTGTTACTCAATCGCATCAACTTGTACTTGATGATCAACCAATCATCCAACCTCTCATTGTTCCTTTCACTATCTTTGTCACTGATATATCATCACCAACCATATATAACTAGATCCACTCACATGGATACCAAAACCATTACCATATATGATCCATATATTTAGGGTTGAGATATAGAAGGCTTGATTCCAATAGAAAAGGAGAAAAAACATACAAATATGCCCTGAAATTAATCACAAGAACATTGATGAAAATCCATGAGTTGAATACACCACAAAAGTATGAGAAAGAGAGAAAGAGTTGGAGAAGAAGGAGTCCATTAAGAATAAGCATTACATTCTTTTATCACTCCAAGAGTCACCCTATACTGTAATCAGGTGATATTGGTAACATACAAAGAATTCAAATTTAATCTTGAAAGATAAGCTTTAAAGTCACAGGGATTTGACCATAAGGACAATCAAATTCATCTACTGTACACATTCCCAACTATATCCTTCAGAAAAAGTGGCCTTAGCAACTTCATATCAGACAATAGACTTGATAAATGGATGAGGAAAATAAAACTATGATCTGAACATGTCAGAGATACTTCCATCACTTTAAAACAGTCATCTCATAGTAAACAATCTGTGTATTAACAAATTCTATATCACCAATGCAAAGAACGAAGAACATCACTCAATCATTGTATGAATAAGAAGAAGAGTAAATCAGTCACTCTTTTATATTAGTACATAGAGAAATATATAAATGGAAAATAAAAATTGATCTCCATTGATAAGGAATCACAAGTCTGAACAAAATTTACAAAGAGAAGAAAAGAACATAGTGATAACCACTCTAAATTCCTCTGGGTCCAAAGCCTCCTTCCCCTAGCTCATTCTAAAACTTATTTTACTCTTGTACCATGAAATATATAGCACCATAGGTCCTTTATATCTCACCAATTCGAACTCCAAACCCTTTCCAAAAATAGAAATAGTTACAAACAGAGAATGAGATGTTTTAACTAATTTCTTGCTTTTCAGGAGGCAAAATTCTGAAAATAGGCTTCCAAACGCCACTTGTAATTCTCAAACCATAACAGTTGTGTAAAATATGAGAACGGTTTTTGTATATAAACTTGTTATGAACAAAAAAACCTCTCATTTTATTTAAATTCATCTCCAGCTAGCTGCAAAAGGTGTCACAAAAACATGTCTCAAACAGGAAAACACGAAAACTGAAAACATAGGGCTCAAAGATTCTTTCGAATCTCCCAATCCATGACACCTGTGTGAAAAATGAAAGAGGTTAATGTTCCTGGGTATGTTATTGACAATAAAATCCTTTGTATTTTTAATATTCATCTTATTTCACCCGGAAATCCTCCTGGAAGTCAACTGGTCAAAAATGCCAGTTCAGCAGTCTTAAAACAGAGTTGCAGCAGCACATTCTGTAGCACCACTTCTATGTCAGATAACTCTCTGAAAATAGCACATTTTGAAAAACTGAGAGAGTTGTTTTTTATTTGGTATGTGGTGAACAAAATCCTCCTCCAGTTTTCAAAAATTTCTTCTCATTTGTTCATAGTACAAGTCTTAAGTTTGTCACTCAAAACTTGCAAAAACGTCTTTGCACAATTACTCTGCACAATTTAGTTTCTGCCAGAATTTAGGTAGCGCCACTCTCTGTGAAAAAATTGTTTCTGCCAGAATTTAGGTAGAGAATTTAGGTAGCACCACTCTCTGTGAAAACTTTGTCTCTGCAAGAAATTTGGTAGCGCCCGCCTATGTGTTATGTCAAACTTTAGGTAGCGCCATCATAATACGCAACACCTTCACTTTGAACATGTGCAGAATGGGTAGAAAACTGGTGGAATATCAAAAATAGAATATTTTGTAGCGCCATAGTGCTACGAAATGTCTGCGCTACTACTGTTGAAGGGATTAATTCTTTGTGAAAACCCAAAACTCTGAACAGTAAGTACTAGAAGTCTATATAGCATGTATAGGTTATTTAGTTGCTTGTGGAGAGGCAGGCCTCTTCTAGCTGCAAATTATTGTGCTAACACATTCAATGAGGCTAGTTTTGGGACCTCTCCTTCCCAATATAAACTCTCTTCCTATTTCCTTTTTTATAAGGTGTTTTCTTGATGAAGTCAACCTTGAACAATTAACTCCATTTATTAATCGTTAATCATGCTCCCTTTTATAGTTATATGGATTTATGGATTTTTGCATCCAATATTAGACTATATGCCCCCTAATATTCACATCAATCCTCCCTTCATAGAAAATGATGCTCCCCATTATTTCACCCATACTAAAAAGACAAACCCCATTATAGTACCATTATGATTATAATGTGCCAATGGCCAACAAAGAGAATGGTTTTGTGTGGTTGACACAAAACTATGGGTTTTTGGTTAACCCATAACCTAGCTGAAAATGGCATTGTACATGGGTATAAAAATAAATAAATTTTAATAAATCCCAAAATTAGAAAAATAATATGAAAAATCATGACTTTGGGGGTTGTGAACATCCTTCTACAAATTTATTCATAACTTCTGCTACAAGTGATGAAATCCAATTTCATCAAATACGCATTTGAGCTACTAAAGATATATTTCATCAGTATATGGAATTTGTTCTCAAGTGGCCAATGGAGTGAAAAATATGTCTAAAGTGATGCATACGTGCGACCGTATTCGAACAAAGACATGCATATATTCAATGAGCGATATCTCTCAAACTAGGAGACAAAACAAAATTTCATAAAATACCCATTTGAGATAACAGAACAAAATTTTCGATGAGATATGGAATTTTTTCTGAGGTGGATCATGGAGTTATAAAAATATTTTTGAAGTGTCAGGTATGCGTGGCCATATTGTAACAAAGACATGCATCTCCTTAATGAGCGATATCTCTCAAAAAAGGAAATGAAACAAAATTCTTCCAAATACCCATTTGAACTGACCAATTTTTTTTTCTAATGAACTATAATAGGGCCCCTAAAACACTGTGTGTAGGTCGCAACATCTTTGTAAATTTTGTATAAGAGGGTTGTCTTGCATTCCATCCAATATTATGCTTCTATGGAAGTCGTACAAATAATGTCAGGGGTTTGTAGAGTAGTATGCATTGTTGTAGAGGTCACAAAATCTTTGGGGACAACATTAAAACCATGAAAATGTTGCAAACCAATGGATGTAATAAATCCATGTATGGACGCTCCTGCAATGGTGAATGAAGGTTTGAGGGAATAAAAACCATGTAGTGTCTGTGGACCAACTATGATGCTTACAGTGTATGACCCAGTAAATGGATTCCAAGAGTACCAAATGGAGGTTGGTTCTTGCTGCAAATATTTGAACCCGCAACATGATTCAAACCCTTGTTCCCATGGAGCACTAACCTGGCTCTGACACCATTGATCCAGATCTTGAGGGCTAATATCTAGAAGGCTTGATGTCGAGAAAGGAGGAGAGAAAATATACAAATCTTCCATGAAACTAATCACAAGAACATTGATGAAATCCATGAGCTGAATACACCACAAAAATATGATAAAGAGAGAAAGAGTTGGAGAATAAGGATTCCATTAAGAATAACCATTACATGCAATGAGGCCAATTTTGGGACCTCTCCGTCCTGATCTAAAATCTCTCCCTATTACCTTTTTTATAAGGTTTCTTCTTGACAAAATCAACTTTGAACAACTAACTTCATTTATTACATGTTCATCATGATCTCTTTTACACTCATATGGATTTATGTATTTTTACATATGATATTAGACTATATTCCCCACTAAGATTCAGATCAATAGCATGTACATCAACCTATGCCATACCATGTACATCAACCTGTACCATATCATGCATCAACCTTGTACCAAACATGCACCAAGATCACCAAGAAGTGCATGTAGCAATGTACCATATCATCATCAACTCACGAACCATAACATAACCGAGATGTGTCTCAATATCACCAATCATGTACCATAATATATTCAAAGTGTAGGTACCATAACATCAATGATAAGCCATATACCTCAATTGTATGCCAAAAAATTGTACCATGTACCAAGCATAAACTATGTACCAAATGATTTGCCTTAACCATATACCATATCACTCATGATATGTTTCAATCATTCCATACACCATATACAATAATATATCATCAATGAAGTGCCTCAAGCATGTGATAACATTACCGTGATATATACCAAACCAAATATCAAGATAACCAAGGTATGTCTCTAATATATCATGACATCACCAATATGTTTCTCAACATGTACCAACATCACCAATACATACCTCAACCATGTACCACAACATCCAATGCATATACCTCAAACATGTTCAATGTCAGTCATGATCTTCCTCAAGCATATACCATACAACAGGCCATATTCCAAGAATCCTAGATGTGCCTCAAGGAATATACCAAAAATCATAATGCATGTATCTCAAACATGTGTCATAACCTCATCAAGAAGTGCCTCAAACATGCATCAATATAACCAAGAAATGTACCTCATACATGTACCATAAATATGCCTCACACCATGCACATAAGATTTTCCTCAATCATCTACCAATGTCTCAAGAAGATACCAAATACATGCCTCAAGTATGCACCATAACATCATCAACACGTAACCCTCAAAAAATGCATATAGACATACCTTTACACATATATCTGACATGATACAAGATTTCGGACCTATAGCTATTCCTCAACCTCAACAACCTAGTACTAGCATCCTCCCTTAAATTTGTCTTAGCCTCATGGGACCAAGACGAGTTTCATGCAGGGCCTCACGTGACAGACACTAAGAAAACCTTGGGGGTGCCTCACTGGACACCAATAGAATAACCCGTAGGGGTAAGCTAAATTAGGGTTTCTCAGAAACCCTCGCTCGCCTCTACAATCTGGAAACTTCCACCTTCGCACTTTCTTCGTTGTCTCAGACTTTCTACCTCAAATTCTCCAAATAGATCAAGTGTTCTCACATAGAATATATTCAATAAAGTTGTGTGTGTAAGAATTAGAGGCTTCTTGTTATGTATTTATACTTTTCCAAGTGACTTATTTTCTTAACTTAAGGACTTCTTGTTGCAACTACTTTAGCCTTTATTTAATGACTTGTAATTGTTTAAGGGCTTCTTAACCATTATTTGAGGCTTCCAACTTCATGACCTCATAAGTCCTCAACCATGAGGAACTACATGACATACTACCTACCGTTGGAAACAATATGATGAGGAATATCCATCTATGAGTGTGCTACCCTCATTTACATTATTCATCATTTCATTATTCCTAAAACAAATTTGGGCCTCATGACCACACCTCTGGGGATTCTTGTAGACTTCTTCAAAGCATCTTCTGGTGAGTTTCATGCTTAGAGATACGCCATAAGGGAACCAATTTGGATACTTATCCATATACACCCATCACATCTATTGACATCAATAAAAATGACTTTTGTTGACATCAATGACAACCAACTATCTAACAACATCAATGACAACCAATTGTCCAACAATATCCCCCTTTGGCATTGATGGAAACAATCATACTCCACATGTGACCAATGATCCTTATCTTTCTCTCCTCATGTTTATCTCCCCATTTGAAATCAATGGAAAAGGGTATCTCCATTTGGATTTTCTCCCCCTGTTTTCATGCTTATGATCTTTCTCTTTCTTTCTCTTTGACATTATAGGAAAAAGGGTAACTCCCACTGTCTATATGTCTCCCCCTATCTTTGTGCTACTAATATGGTATCTCTCTCTGACAATTTATCTCCCCTTGACTTCTATGCAAGATGTCGCGTAGATAAATTTGGGGATTTATGTACTTTCTTCATTTCCTCTCTTCATGTGCTTCTTGTCCATTGGTGCTTCCTCTTGTACTTCACTAACATATATTAAAATAATTTAAAATATACTTGAATTCGAATCTTCATGGTTTGTCAAGTTCACATATTAGATATAGATGACCATGTAATTCAACAGATTCCTTCCAAGGATATAGCTTATGTTGATGATTTATCTTCCCTTATTTTGTTGTTCCTTTCACTGCTTGCCTTCTTGTGAAGAAATGATTCCACCTGTCAATATGATCTCATCCACTATTATTCACCTATTTTGACTCATACCTTATATAATTTCCAAGTGTATTATGAATTCATCTATGTCCATATTTCATAACAATTGTCCATGACTCTACTACTCAATTGCATACAATGTTGACCCATCTATTGTAATTGATCACTACATATTCCTCCTTTTCAATTTGTATTCTCAGTCTGTAAATAAAACTTTACATGTATGGAACAATTTGTAATAAATATATCTCTACTTTAATACATATGTGGAATCCTCTATACAATAATGAACCTCTGCATGATAAGTGTGCCAATGATATACTTCATAATTGTCAGTTGATACCTACATCGGAAAGTGTTCTGAAGTATGCTCCTCAAATAATCAGATTGTCACAAGACATTATGTACTTTTGTAATCAATCCACTCTAAAACTTCCTTCCCAAAATATGAAAACACTCCAGACTTCTTGAAATATAGTTCTATGATCTGTAGAACTGCTTCTTAGAATCCCTCTCTTCAATATTCATATTTACTGGGAGTCTCCAAGCCGAATGGCTCAGAAAAATATCCGCTTTGATGAAGATTAATATTTATCTTCGTCTGTGGATTCATCATTTTCCTTTTCATCCTCTTTTTGAATTTTGGCATTCTTTTAATTTTCTTCCTTAATTATGACATATTCCTCTTCGTCCTCTTCCTGGATTATGACATCTTTCTCTTTGCCTGTAGATTCATCATAATCTTTCGTTGTTGCAAATATTGTGAGTACGATATTTGGGACCTAGTTTTCATTCACCTTCTCTTCTTGTTTTTCATTTCTTATCCAAATCTTCTTGTATTTGACATCAGTGTTTTCCTTCATGGGATATTCTATCATTCTACAATTTCGAGCTATGTGACCATAATTGTGGAATTTATAACATTCAATATTAGAGAGAGCCACATAACCATCTCTTGTTTGAACTTTTCTTCCATATGCTCTACAATATATAGATTTATGTCCAAAGTTAGTACATGTAAAACAACTACCCGAGAAGAAATTTTGATACCTGGGAGTAAATGACCTTATTTTTGGTGCAGTACTTCTAAATTGTTTCCTTGGTCGATCACAATATTCTCTTTGGTTGTTCCGTTCATAATGATTGAAGCTTCCTTGCTTCCTGAATGTAGAAGGTCTTCTGTATTTATTCATCTATGACTCTTGGTGACCATGATTCATTCCGTTGATAACTTCTACATAACTATTTTGTTTTGTTTCTTTCGTCATGGATTTTGAACCTTCCTCAAAATGAGATTTCTTGTATCCTAGTCCACACTTCTCATTGTATGGCCTTTGACTATTGAGAATGTTTTCTAACACTTGAGAACTTTTCAAGTTCTTGTTGAGATTGTTGACATCAACTCTCAATGTCACAACTTCCCTTTCAATCTTATCACACTCTTTTTATTTCTTTATCATATTGATTTGCATTGC
Source organism: Picea engelmannii (assembly GCA_009831015.1). NCBI lineage: Eukaryota > Viridiplantae > Streptophyta > Pinopsida > Pinales > Pinaceae > Picea > Picea engelmannii. The sequence continues at coordinate 134,100 of ML789613.1, read as the reverse complement.
TTATTCCTTTCTCTTTTTTTCTTCAAGTTGGGCTTTCAAGGAGATGATTTTTTCTTTGAATGATTTGTTTTTCTTCCTTTCTTTCTTCATCTCAGTTAAAGCATTGATTAATTCTTCCTCAAAATCCACTTCACCTTTTTCTTCGTCACTTTCATGAGTTTTTTTCTTAGTTTCCTTAGCCATAAATACTACTCGTTTCAAGTCACTATCACCTTCATCATCTTCATTAGATGAGAAACTGTCTTCTCTTGAGTAGAGATTTTTCTTAAAGACTTTCCTTTTATCTCCTTTCTTGTTTCGCTTTTGACATTTATTTTCTTTCTTGGGATATTATTCTTCATCACTATCTGGCTTCTTAGAATAAGGAAATTTATTTGCAAAATGACCAATTTTACCACAATTAAAACATTTTAAGGGAAGCATACCTTTGTACTTGTCAGTTTCTCTCTTCAACTTCCTTACAAAATTGGTTATTTCCTCATCTTCGTCTAAATCATATATTCTTCAAATTCTTCCCCTGATCCTTTAATTACATTCATTGTTTCATCAACTCGTAAAAACTGAGTTGTAATGTGTTCATCTTCCTTCATTTTATACTATTCAAATTGACCTTTGTAAGTTTGAATCTTAGCTAAATTGACTTTGGCATCTCCTTCGTAAACATTCTGAGGTTTGTCCCAATTTTTCTTTGCAGAATCGCAATGCATAACCTTGACATATAATAAATCAAATAGACCATTGAAGATAACATTTTTATCCCTCGAATTGTTTTGAATGAGTTTCCTTCCATTCTTGTATGTTGGGGCAGTGGTAGGCTCTTTATATCCATCTACTATTGATTTCCAAACATCAAATCATTGTTCTTGTACATATGCTTTAATCATTTTTTTCCAAAAGGAATAGTTTTTTCCATCAAACTGTGGTACTCCAATATTAGCATACTCCATTGTCTTCCTTCTAGTGGTTAAAGTGTTCTCTTGAAGGACCTTCTCTGATACCAATCGTTGCAATACTGAGAGGGGGGAGGTGAATCAATATCAATAAGAATACCACTTTCAACCAGAACATTAACTTATCAATGATTCCATTCACATATGATTTCATTTACTGTATCATAAACAATGCATCACATCATGCATACAGATACACAATACACCATAATTTATGTGGAAACCCAAATCAGAGAAAACCATAAAATTATTTCTTATATATATTAAATATTACATTCATAGGAAGCACCAACTTCCAAATTCTCCAGCACAAACTAGAAGGAGGCTCCAACCCCCTATTTACAAGATCCAACCTAAAGGAAGCTACAACTCCATGAATTCTCCAAATACAAATGGAAGGAGGCTCCAACTCCCAAGTTTACAGGCTCCAACTCTTTGTGTTCTATGGCTCCAGCAAGAAGGAGGATATGATCCCCTGATTTACATGCTCCAACCTGAAGGAAGCTCCAACTCCCTGAGTTCTCTAGCACTGACTGGAAGGAGGCTACAACCCCCTTTTCTTGCCTCGTCCTATCTCCCTGAAATGTAAGTGTAAACTCAAACAATCATACCACTAATCAACCTATAACTGCCACTGTCATTAACCAACCTTTCATTGTCACTATCTCATAAACCAATCACTTTTACTCTATCACATCAACTTGAACCTGATGATCAATCAATCATCCAACCTGTCACTATTCTTGTCACTATCTTTTTCACTGTCTCTGTCACTAATATACCATCATCAACCTACTATAACCATATAGATTCAAATGGATACTAGAACCATCACCGTATCATTTACATCAACCCTGTAGATCAACATGTACCATACCATTTACATCAACCTATACCATATCATGCATCAACCATGTATCAAACCCGTACCATAACATATACCAAGATCACCAAGAAGTGCCTCTATAAATGTACCATATTATCATAAACTCATGAACCATAACATCACCGAGATGTGTCTCAATATCACCAATCATGTACCATAATATATGCCAAGTGTAGGTACCCATAACATCAATGGTCAACCATATACCTCAATCGTATGAAAAAAGCATGTACCATGTACCAAGCATCAACTATGTACAAAATGATGTTCCTCAACCATATACCATATCACTCATGATATGTCTAAATCATGCCATACACCATATACAAGAATATATCATCAATGAATTCCCTCAATCATGTGATAACATCACCATGACATATACCAAACCAGATACCAAGATAGCCAATATATGTCTCTAATGTATCATGACATCACCAAGATGTTTCTCAACATGTAGCAACATCACCAATACATGCCTTAAGCATGTAACACAACATCCAATGCATATACCTCAAACATGTTCCATATCACTCATGATCTTCCTCAATCATACACCATACAACAAACCATATGCCAATTATCGTAGATGTTCCTCAAGGCATATACCAAAACTCACAATGCATGTGTCTCAAACATGTGTCATAACCTCATCAAGAAGTTCCTCAAACATCCATCAATATCACCAATAAATGTACCGCATTCATGTACTAGAAATATTCCTCATACCACTCACATAAAATCTACCTCAAGAATCTACTAATGTCTCAACAGGATACCAAATACATGCCGCAAGTATGCACGATAACATCATCAACATGTAACCCTCCAGACATGCATATAGACATACCTTTACACTTGTAGCTGACATAATACAATATCTTAGACATGTAGCCCTTCCTCATCCTCAACAACCTGGTACTAGCATCCTTCCTTAAATTTTTCTTAGCCTCGTGGGACCAAGATGAGTGTCATGTGGGACGTCATGTGATAGGAACTAAGCAACCTGTGGGGGTTCCTCGTGGGACACCAGTATTCTGACCCACAATGATCATATGAATTAGGGTTTATCGTAAACCCTCGTTCTCCTCTACAATCCTGAAACTTTCACCTTCTCACTTTCTTCACTTCCTCAGAATTTCTACCTCAGATTCACCAAATAGATCAAGTGTGCACACATAGAAGATATTCAATAAAGTTGTGTGTGTAAGAATGAGAGGCTTCTTGTTGTGTATTTATACTTTTCCACATGACTTATTTCCTTAACTTAAGGACCTCTTATTTCAACTACTTTACCCTTTAGTTAATTACTTGTATCTATTTAGGGGCTTCTTAACCATTCTTCGGGGCTTCCATCTTCATGACCTCATAATTCCTCAACTGTGACATACTACCTACCATTGGAAATGGTACAATGAGGACTATCCATATATGAGTGTGTTACCTACATTTACATTGTCCTTCATGTACTTATTCCTCAAACAACGTCGAGATTCATAACCACTCCTAGGGAATTTTGTAGACTTCTTCAGAGTGTCTTCCCATGAGATCCATGCTTATAGTTACGCCATAAAGGGACCATTTTGGAGACTTCTCCAAATACACCCATCACATATATTGGCTTCAATGAGAACCACTTCCATTGAAATCAGTGACAACCAATTGTCCAACAACATCAATGACAACCAACTTTCCAACATAATGATTAAAAAAAAATAATGTAGCGGTGCAACCATAGTAATTCAGTGCACAGGTATTGTATACATAAATGAACAGGGACATACATTTATTGAATTTTCATAGAGTATCATCTCATTGGATGCCTCATTCCTAGTTCTCTATCCTTTACAATGTGATATTTCCTTCGGAACTCCCCAAAACCAACAGACAATGGACTTATGTCTGTACTGACATATTTCACTTAATTAATCGCACCACTGGCTCAATGTTATATGAAAAATTAACCTAGCGGTAAACCAATTTTAACCAACCACACTGGGGCATAGCCAAAACATAACACCTCGGCACGTCAATGTTCAAACACACCTCCATACTTTATAAAAAAAATGCATGCACCAAATAAATTGCACCATTGTCATTTAACATTATCCACAGATACACTTTACTTAACTAATGGCACCGCTAATGTAATTATTTATAAAATTTAACATAGCGTTGCAACCATTGTAATTCAACACACTCGAACTGTATATAGAAATGCATTGGGACATATATTTCCTGAATTTTCATAGTGGGGCATCTCATTGGATTCCTTGTTCCTGGTGCTCTATTCTTTACAATGCATCGAGGTACAAAACGTTGGTGCTACACTATCATGGTGGTACTGGTGCATTAATAATAACACTTCACCCCAGTTCAACTGTGATAATGATGTTTGGCTTAGTGATTTCCATAAGTCTAAAAAATGCACCAGTTCCGTAAATAAAACATCACTAGTAGACAACATGTCAGTGTTATGGTAGACATGGTGCAACGGTGATTTTTGTTTAAATAAGGGCACCATGTATTTGTGTGTTACAGATTTTAATGTTGCAGTGTGTCTCTGTTAACAAGATGAACCAGTGTTTTTAAAATAACTAATTCGATGTAGATATTCCTATGGGACACACCACTTGGCGATGTTGTTGTTTTGAGATAGTGCATCGACCATGGGGCGTATGATCAGTTGGTGGGGAAACGATTGATTTTAAATATTTTTTTGCAAAAAAAAAATAATTTTGGATTTTTTTAAATACACCTCATTTATATATGTATTTTTTTTATAATTTCAATTTATTTTATGTTTATATATGTTCCTAATGATATTTGTATGTGAATCAGAGATGAAGACGATGAGAGGAGGAGGAGGCAGGGAGGCGATGAGTCAAGCAATATGCATTTGTGCATGAGTAAGAGGCCGGGAGAGGGATAGGGAGGCTTACCCTTGCCCTATTGCATTGCATACTGATGCAGTACACAGACTCACTCTACATCCTCTCACAGGATCGATCAATCACCAAGTGAGTCGAAGCGGCTCTTTGATTCCGCACTAGAATATCTGTTAAAAAACCCGATCCACAGGTCCTTTATTCACCTGCACGATCTTTTGTACTCAACCGTGGATTTTCCCGACTAAATTCCAGGTTTTGGGATTCTCTGATCCCCGATGTCGAGAATTCCCTATTCTCTTGATTCCCCAATCACCAAATTTTTGATTTGTCGAAACGACTTCAATCATCATTAGCCCCCTGGGCTATATTCTGGTCCCTGTGACCACCATCTCATAGGACCACGGCTCTATATCCTTCGGGACTTAACCTCGCAAGAGCCCCTTCTCGCCTTAGCCCCGTCTGGCTACGCTCTAGTCCATGTGACTAGTCCTCATAAGACCGCAGTATTATCTCTTTCGGGATTTTCTTATTCGAAATTCTGACCTCCTATCCCATGGACTCCCAAAATATCGACTCCTAAAAAGCTGATATCCCGAATGCCAAAATACTAATCTCCTGTCTTCAGGATTCGTGAAATGCCGAATCCTGATTTCCCGAAATGCCTTTCCTTTCGGGGTTTTCTCGAAAACCTCGATTGTTGCCACGCGTCCTCCTATGATGGATGGTCCTCGTCGCTTCACGATTTCAGGGTTTTCGATGCCGAAATGCTCAGACTTCTTGTCCTCGAAACTCCCGAAATGCCGAATTCCGAAATTCCGATGGACTCTTCCCTTTCGGGATTTTTTTCGAGCCCTTAGATTTCCGCCACGCGTCCTCCTATGATGGACGGTCCTCCATAATTTCGCAATTTCATGAAATAAAATGTCGATATGGTCTGGCATCATGTCCTCTCCATCCCCGAAGTCTCGACTTGAAATATGCCAACGGGCTCCTGATCTACGCCACATGTCCCAACAGACGGATGGCTTAGATCTGTTTCGAGGTTTTCACCATGGAGATTCTTGATCTCCTGTCATTGAGACTTCTGATATCCCAATTTTCGAAATCCCGATGGAAACTCTTTCAGGACTCTCTTCTCCCTATTACGAAGGCTTAACTCCCTCGCAACTCCGGTCAGATCCGACGGCTGACAGGTATTTGGGTCAAGATCCGACGGTACAGATCCATCCTCCTTGTGCACTCCTCCTGTTGCTCCCTGTACGTGAAACTCTCAATGATCCATATCCTTTCGGCAAATCCAATGGCAGTTGTGCTCCTCCTGAGCTTTGGTGCTTTCCTCCAATGCTTGGAATATTTCTCTAAGACTAAAGGCCTCGACCCTTGCCTTTCCTCTACGATCTCCACGAATCTGAGTCCTCTCCTACGCTCTCAACAATGTTGTTCCTCCTGATCTTCTTCTCTCAAATCCTCAAAGGATTCTGACGTATGCACTCCTGCGGAGTCTTCACACACTAAAGTGCTATCTCTTCTGAGCTTCTCCAAATACTCAGACCCCTAAGGAAATAAATCATTTTCCTTTCTCCCTCAGATGGAGAATTTGGATGCCCTCCTGACTATCCTTCACTCAAGCAACCTCTTGTTGAATATGCAGGGTGTTCAGCAACCCTGCTAAGATCCCTCAGTGGATTCTTCCTCCAAATTACAGAACTCAACCGAGTTCTCTTATTGTGCCTGTTTGCACACTGTCTCAATGCCCTCCTGGCAGAGTTATACAGAGCTCACAGCAGAGTTCCTTTGTTCACTCTTTGCACCTGCTCAATGCCCACCTGGCAAAGCTTCACAGAACTCCTCAGAGATTTTGTATGCAACTGTGTTCTTCCTACACAACCTTGCCTCCAAGGTGTTCAGCAACCTTGAGGTCCTCCTCCTGAGCTATTGACTACAGTTCTTGTGTTGTAGCACGTCTTTGTCTGAACTCGCAGTATTCAGAAGTGCTTCAGTGCACTGGTATTCAGAGACTGCAGTACTCTGTCACGCCCTCCTGGCATGAAACCTCAAAGACCTTCACGTGAAATCAAACCAATTCCTGCAAATGCATAAACATAACATACATTCACAGCATATAAAGAACACTCACAGGCATTCATTCAACACAAAAGTGTGCAGGAAAAACTGTTGTTTATATATTAAATGGCAAATGCCTGTTTGTACAAGGTGTTCCTGAGCACGGCCTGTAACAAGGTCTCAGCTCCTTCTCTTCTACTCTCTACTCACAGACCCTCTTCTCATTCTACTAACTCCTATCAAAATGAGATCGAAATTGACCTTTTACATGAGGGGGCTCTTAGAGCGCTTCCCTCCAAATCTACCTACCCTATTCAATTACATTGAATGGGTTGTCTAGTCCACAAATCGGATCTAGATCTCAGCCTTACAAACATTAAAGGCCTACCTACTCTAATGCCTGCACAAAGGCACGGCTCCATGGCTCAACAGCCTACAACATTAATTACATTCAAATTCAAAACTGAAGATGAGGTTGCGCCTCTCTTCAGCCTTGAATGCACGGGCTGACGCGGTTGGCTGGATGGCTAGCTAACGTGGAGAGATGCTCCTGCATCATACTCCTCAGCTACAAAATCATGAGCTCCTACTCATGAGATTCCCATCTCAGCTGTTGAAATCCCCCTGGATCCCAAATAAATTTCTGGAGCTGTTGATCTGCTCCATCTCCCTATTGTTGTTGCTGCTGCTTCTGCACTGTTGTTGTTGTTGCTTATTTCCTTCGGCTCAACCTCTCCTTGCTGGAAGTCTCTGCTGACTAGATCATCATCTCCCTAATTATGTCAACCACTTCGTCCAACTGCTCCCGTGGCTGGCTCTGTTCATGCAGTCTCCTCAGCTGCAAAATTTTTCTGCAAATGGGCAGATCACTGTGATCTCCCATGCCTTCATCATCTGCTACCAACTTCACTTATTGGATGTGCATGATCTGCACCTTCACCCTTCTCTCTAGGGATTCAATCTATTCATACAGATCAGCAAAGCTAATGTTGTCTGCCTCTTCCTCTTCTTCTTCTGCAAACTCCCAGGTTGCAGTCTCTTCAGTCTCTTGGCTGAAAATATTGAGCCACTCCTCAGAATGCTCATTTTCTTCTTTATCTGCTTGGGCAGCTTCCAAAGTCTGCTCCAATTCTTCTTCCCTGACAGTCATAGTTGGTTGTCCTTCTTATTTTGTTGTTTCCTTATCAACCGCAACGCAGATTTCTGCCTCCTCTCGGGAAAATGGTAGGAATATTTCAATTCTCCCAATCATCAGAAGACTTCTCATATATTCCTCCTTTGTCATCTTCACCTGCTGATCCAAACTCACCTCTGAGTGTATGGGATTCTTAGATAGTCTCATCTATTCATCCCTGCCCACCTGGCAATATGGGATCTGTTTGCTACTTCCCTGACAGACTATGAGATCAATTGATCCCATCTTCATCAACACTCCTTGCTGAATTGAACTCACCTATGAGTCCATGAGACTTTCAGATAGTCTTGAATTTTTATCTCTGACCACCTGGCAATTTGAGATGTTTCCACTGCCCTCCTGGCAGTCTCCGAGATCCCGCAGCGACCTCATTTCATTGCCTAGCTAGCAATGTGAAATTCCTTGGCTGTCCTCCTGACAGCCCGTGAGATCTTTAGTTGATCTCAACTCCTTGCCCACCTGGCAATTTGGAATTTCCTCTCTACCCTCCTGGAAGTTCTTGAGATCTCCAGCTAATCCCATTTCATTCTCTTCACCGAGAATTTTCCCAGTCTCTGGTTCACATATTTGTACCATTTCCTCAGGTCCGTCGAGGTTTTCAGCATGCCTCAACCATCCTTTTAACAGCCTATGTTGTCTTCTAGCCATCAACTCCTTGACTGGCCATTTTACCTTTAGCTTCATGGGATATTTGTGTACCCATATTGACCTGGTATTTTGTTGCATCTGCAGTTCAAGCTCTTCGATTCTTACCCTAATGTCAGCAAGTTATTTCCCCCTTTCGGTTATGCTCATCAGCTCTGGTATTTTCCTTCCAGCATACCTATGGCCTTCAGTAGCCATGTTGCTATCTCTGTCTGCCCTTCTGGAAAATCTGTTGCTCACTCCTGCACCCTGAGTGTCTCAGCTTCTCCTACAGTCCTCCTGACTGTCTTCTTGATTGTTGCCTACCTGCAAACAACCATCATAGAGTCTCCAGCAACCCTGTCTTCTTTTATCTTCTCCCTCTGCTTGAAATATACAAACAGGGTTCTCGCTCTGATACCACTTGATACATGTATCAGAGTGCTCTCCTTCTCTGGATTCCCTTGCTTGAAATGTACAAGCAAGAATCAGGCTCTGATACCACTTGATGCAGTACGTAGACTCACTCTACGTCCGCTCACAGGATCGATCACTCACCAAGTGAGCCGAAGCGGCTCTTTGATTCCTCACTAGAATCTCTGTTAAAAAACCCGATCCACAGGTCCTTTCTTCACCTGCACGATCTTCTATACTCAACTGTGGATTTTCCCAACTAAATTCCGGGTTTCGGGATTCTCTGATCCCCGATGTCGAGAATTCCCTGTTCTCTTGATTCCCCAATCACCAAATTTCCGATTCGCCAAAACAACTTCAATCATCATTAGCCCCCTGGGCTATATTCTGGTCCCTGTGACCACCATCTCATAGGACCACGGCTCTATGTCCTTCGGGACTTAACCTCGCAAGAGCCCCTTCTCACCTTAGCCCTGTTTGGCTACGCTCTAGTCCATGTGACCAGTCCTCATAAGACCGCAATCTTATCTCTTTCGGGATTTCCTTATTCGAAATCCCGACCTCCTATCCCCTGGACTCCTGAAATACCGACTCCCAAAAAGCCAATATCCCGAATGCCGAAATGCTAATCTCCTATCTTCAGGATTCGTGAAATGTCGAATCCTGATTTCCTGAAATGCCTTTCCTTTTGGGGTTTTCCCGAAAACCTCGATTGTTTCCACACGTCCTCCTATGATGGATGGTCCTCCTCACTTCACGATTTCGGGGTTTTTGATGCCGAAATTCTCCGACTTCTTGTCCTTGGAACTCCCGAAATGTCGAATTCCGAAATTCCGATGGACTCTTCCCTTTCGGGATTTTTCCCGAGCCCTTAGATTTCTGCCACGCGTCCTCCTATGATGGATGGTCCTCCATAATTTCACAATTTCGTGAAATCAAATGTCGATATGCTCCGGCATCGTGCATGTCCTCTCCATCCCCGAATTCCCAACTTGAAATATGTCGACAGGCTCCTGATCTCTGCCACGTGTCCCAACGGACAGACGGCTCAGATCTGTTTCGGGGTTTTCACCATGGAGATTCCCGATATCCTGTCATTGAGACTTTCGATATCCCGATTTCCGAAATCCTGATGGCAACTCTTTCGGGACTTTCTTCTCCCTGTTCACAAAGGCTTAACTCCCTCGCAACTCCGGTCAGATCCGATGGCTGACGGGTATTTGGGTCAAGATCTGACGGTACAGATCTGTCCTCCTTGTGCGCTCCTCCTATTGCTCCCTGGACGTGAAACTCTCAACGTTCCAGATCCTTTCGGCAGATCTGACGGCAATTGTGCTCCTCCCGAGCTTTGGTGCTTTCTTCCGATGCTTGGAAGATTTGTCTAAGACTAAAGGCCTTGACCCTTGCCTTTCCTCTGCGAGCTCCATGAATTTGAGTCCTCACCTGCGCTCTCAACGATGGTGTTCCTCATGAGCTTCTTCTCTCGAATCCTCAAAGGATTCTGACGTCTGCACTCCTGCGGAGTCTTCACGCACTAAAGTTATATCTCTTATGAGCTTCTCCAAATACTTAGACCCCTAAGGAAATAAATCATTTTCCTTTCTCCCTCAGATGGAGAATTTGGATGCCCTCCTGACTATCCTTCACTCAAGCAACCTCTTGCTGAATATGTAGGGTGTTCAGCAACCCTTCTAAGATCCCTCAATGGATTCTTCCTCCAAATTACAGAACTCAACCAAGTTCTCTTCTTGTGCCTGTCTGCACACTGTCTCAATGCCCTCTTGGCAGAGTTATATAGAACTCACAGCAGAGTTCTTCTGTGCACTCTTTGCACCTGCTCAATGCCCACCTGGCAGAGCTTCACAGAACTCCTCAGAGATTTTGTATGCAACTGTGTTCTTCCTACACAGCCTTTCCTCCAAGGTGTTCAACAACCTTGAGGTCCTCCTCCTGAGATGTTGACTTCGGTTCTTGTGTTGTAGCACGTCTTTGTCTGAACCTGCAGTATTCAGAAGTGCTTCAGTTCACTGGTATTCAGAGACCGCAGTACTCTGTCACGCCCTCCTGGCATGAAACCTCAAAGACCTTCACCTGAAATCAAACCAACTCCTGCAAATGCATAAACATAACATACATTCACAGCATATAAAGAACACTCACAATCATTCATTCAACACAAAAGTGTGCAGGAAAAACTGATGTTTATATATTAAATGGAAAATGCATGTTTGTACAAGGTGTTCCTGAGCACGGCCTGTAACAAGGTATCAGCTCCTTCTCTTCTTCTCTCTACTCACAGACCCTCTTCTCATTCTACTAAATCCTATCAAAATGAGATCGAAATTGACCTTTTACATGAGGGGGCTCTTAGAGCGCTTCCCTCCAAATCTACCTACCCTATTCAATTACATTGAATGGGTTGTCTAGTCCACAAATCGGATCTAGATCTCAGCCTTACAAACATTAAAGGCCTACCTACTCTAATGCCTGCACAAAGGCACAGATCCATGGCTCAACAGCCTACAACATTAATTACATTCAAATTCAAAACTGAAGATGAGGTTGTGCCTCTCTTCAGCCTTGAATGCACGCGCTGACATCGCTAGCTGGCTAGTTGGCTGATGTGGAGAGATGCTCCTGCATCACATACACATGACCTTTGATGGATATTTTCCTCTTGAAGTTTTATTAGGAGGGTACATCCCTTAGGAGGAACTATGCATTGTTACAACAATCGATCTATCGTTTGGATCATGCAAGATAGGGGTTCGGGGTCGGTCCTGATATATGGTATTATCCCATGGAGGAGGATGTCTATTTCATCACAAGTTTTTCTAGGAGGGGGGTGTATTTTCCCCATTTCCCTGCAATACCTCCCTATGTTGCAGGAGATACCCAACTGGCATATGTGCATAAATATGTCAGTCTGGATATTCTTTTAGCTACGGATTTCAGGTTCATGGTGGTTATCTATAGATAGGTGCATTTGAGATAGAGAACGTTAGGTGCATGTATTATATTCTCTCGTCATTCTCATAGTATAGCTCTGATTGCCAACGCATTAGTTTCTCTATGTTATATTATGTATATATTTTTATCGTGGGAGCCTCGATTGATTAGGTGGGTTGATGTTTTTTTGAGACAAATTTTTCTTTCATTAGATCATTGTCGCTTTGTTTTGTCTCAGACGAGATTCTTCCCATTCATTTCTGAGTTGTATACACTATTTTTTGAGAGGTTTCATGCCACTCAATTAGAGGTATCCCACTTTCCTACTAGGCCTATATTTGATGCATGCATTTGCATCTGGGGGAAGGTGATGCCCATGAGGGGATAGTCTAAGTTTCTCATTACTTTGGTGGGAAGGGTGGTATTTTATTTATTGTATAGCGAGGAATTCAATGTCCTCAATATTGTAGAGTACCTGTATGCGGGAATAGATTGGAAAGGATTTCCAAACAACCAATTTATAGTAGAGTCACTTGATGAGAGAGGTAATATCATCGTTATGTTTTGATCAATCTATTTGCATATTTTTGTGTCGTGTTTTATGCACATCTAATTTATTGTCACATTTGTTTCAATTATATTTTAATTGTTATCTATTGTTTTACAAATATCAACACATATGTTGGGGATGCACCTCCCCAACATGAGGATGAGGTGATGGAGGAGGTGGAGGAGAAACCTCTAGTAGTACAAAGACCCCACATGTCACACCGGCCAGATACGAGAGTCTAAATAGAGGTGTCGGATGAGCTATTTCATGTCATGACTAGTCACAGAGTGGTACATGTAACCCCTAGAGACATATTATGGGTAGAGACGCTCTCTACTACATGGAGGTGTTTTCCTCATGACATGACAATGTTGATGCATCATATTGTTGGTTTTGTCAACCTCATCGATACATTGAGGGTTGGTGCTTATGATCCCACTACATCTAGATCATAAGTAGATCCATCCACATCCTCTAATCCACCACATGGTCCTCCTCCTCCTCTTTATTATCCTCCACATGATTCAGCTATGCAGCATCTACTAATCCTCCATCCATCTATGATCCTCTTCCTCCTCCTCATCCCCCTCCTCCTCATTTTTCCCATCCACATGTGTCTAAACCTTCATAGTCCTCCTCCTCCTCATGTTTCCCCTCCACATGTTTCTAAACCTATATCCATGTATGATCCTCCTCATCCCCCTCCTCCTCCTCCTCGTGTTTACCCTCAACATGCATCACCATATTCTACTAATCATCCCCCTCCTCCTCTACTTGTGTCACCATCCATTGATAATTATCTTTCTCCTAGTCAACATGTGTCATCATCTAGCGATCCCCTTCCTCCTCTTCCTCCACATGTTTCATTTCCATTGATCCCACTCCTCCTCCTCTTCCTACACATGTGTCACAAGATTTTGATGCTTTGGAAACTGTGATCACGTCGTGTACTATTGATGCACATCTTCATGATATTGATATAGAGACACTTGATAGTGCACTTATGTCGACATTTGTTTCTAAGATAGTTGTTCTTGATAGAGACTCTACCTTTAGTAGTAGAGACATTGATGCACCTTGCTCTAGTGGTGGACCTAGCTAGTAGTGGTACTGAGTGAAATTTATACTGATTGTTTTATATTTGATTGGAGATCTATATATGACATGTTTATTGCATATTTTGTTGAGAAGTAAGTTTGAAATGCATATTCATATGTATATCACTCATGTATATTATGTTTTTCATATAATATTGTGGTTCTTTGATTTATAAAATGTAATATGAGTATGTTAATGATGAACATTGTTAATGATTTCTTTGTTTTTAAGTGAAATTTGATATGTATCACTCATTTAAATTTATAGTTTCCATATAATGTTTAACCTTACTTTTATGAAAGTGTTTAATTTGGATTTTGATTGCAGAAATTTATAATCATTAATGTCATATAATGTCTAATTGTTTTTCAAGGTGAGTTATTTGTTGTCCAACAAGATACAATATGTTGATTAAATGTGTTTAGAAACAAAAATACTTAAATATGATGAGTGAAATGATTGTAATTTGATTATTTATGTATTTTTCATATATTATAATAATAACATTATAATTACATAATTATTCACTAATAATAATGTTGATGACATAATAATAATATTATTTTTTTAGTTTTTATTATTAAATATTACAAGACAAATTTATAATATAATTGATTACTAAAATCACAATGATTATATTTTATTAATATTTAATTTTTAGAGATTTTTTGTTAATTTATAATATAATTTGAAATTTATTCAACTAAATTTAAGATAATAAATACAAAGAATAACAATACATTTTTATCTATACACTTTGATTGAAATGGTTTCACAATTTTTTACTCTGATAAATGAACATTAGAGACCAAACAAAAATTAAATGTAATTGATAATGCGTCATGACCCGACTTCCCTAATTAAGTGGTGCATTTATTACGGAGACAATAATTCCACTCCCTCAACTCTAGGTCCCACAAGTTGCATCTGATATGTTTGATGAGTGTTGGTACCATTTAGATAGAATGATGGATATTATCCCATTTCAAATGCCATATTATGTGGGGTTTTGCCAACATGTCTAGCTTTAATTGCTCTANCTCCCTCAACTCTAGGTCCCACAAGTTGCATCTGATATGTTTGATGAGTGTTGGTACCATTTAGATAGAATGATGGATATTATCCCATTTCAAATGCCATATTATGTGGGGTTTTGCCAACATGTCTAGCTTTAATTGCTCTACCCAAATACCTTCTATCTATTTCTTGATTTCTTGATTTATTATTATTCCCATTCAATTCCAATTTCCATTCCTTCATATGTCACTTCATCCACGGGTGGTCGATATCAATGATCTATTCAATTTCTTCATAATAAAAGTAATGTGCATCCATCTAGTGGCGTCCAATGTCGACAATGAATGAGTGACCATGAATAGGTAACTTTAAAGCTCATTCAAATCAACTTACTATACATAGAATAAATGAAATCATTAAAATTTTGGAAACTGAATATGGGATATTAGAGAGGAAGTAAGAAAAAAAAAAGTATAGGAGCGTATGTTGTTCATTATTTGCAAGAAAAGGTATTGGTGTTTTTTTCCTCACTATAGAAGGAAGTGAAGGAAAGTGTTTCATATACTTGATATATGGAGAGAATATAGGGTGGACACCGTTTTAGTATGTATTAAGGAATAATTTGGTCACCTTTGACATCTTAGTATTTCTACTTCTTTCAGGAAATCTCAATGGTGAGGGAAAATTTCCATAGAAAAATTTGCATGACTAGGTGAGGAAGAAAGACAATGGAGGAAGCATAACATGATAGATTAAGGGATAGTGGAGGGACTTGTAAGAGGGACATAAACAATCTCAATATTGTCCATACAAATAGTTCAATGAAGCATTAGTGAAAATATATCTACATACTACGTTACCACATGGAATTCCCTAGGTCCTCCCATGTATGAGTACGTATAAGATGAAGTTAATAGGAGAAAATTGTTATCCAAGTTCCTCTTGAGAGTTGGCTAGAGGCATAGTAAAAAAAATGGTTTGCAGCA
The DNA here is from genome assembly GCA_009831015.1 of Picea engelmannii. Lineage (NCBI taxonomy): Eukaryota > Viridiplantae > Streptophyta > Pinopsida > Pinales > Pinaceae > Picea > Picea engelmannii. The sequence continues at coordinate 118,476 of ML789613.1, read as the reverse complement.
CACTAATTAAAATTTACACACATAACTTCATTCATTATTTTTTTTTCTTCTCATAATTTAATTTTTATTTTCTTAAAGAAGAATCTATGAAGAAAAATGTAGAATACGTGCATGTTCAGTATCACACACATACTAGTGCATAATCAATAATAGCAGGGTGTCCCATCACCTCTCAGGACTTTCTAGATCACCATTCAACAAATTCCACTCCAAACCTCTAGTTTGATCTATCTCCATAACATTGGCTCATGGAACATTTCTCCACACTCTACTATGACTATAGAAATTCGTTGATTTTCGATGGACATGTTTTATTGCTCGAGTTTCTTCCTCTAGAAAGGTTCACATACATAGACATAACAAATGCATTGTAGGATTAAAAAAGTACAAACATAATACACAAATATAGACACACAATAACAACAACATACAATACATAGAGCATTCAACTTTACAACAACACTAGTGTGTGAGAGATAGATACATAAAGCAACAAATATTTAATAGTTTGACCCATGCATGCATTATTCATGGATTTCCTTCTAAGAGAAATTTTCTTACAATTATTTTGTTCAGTCACGGGATAGATCTAGGGTATTAAGCTTCAAGTCAAGTAATACATGAGCTATGATTACTCATAATCAATGCATGTATGAGACAACTACCAAATCTATGTTAATCAAATTAAGGAGGATGCATTAATGACTATAAATATTACTAATCCTACTCAACCAATCAAGAAACGAAAATAAATGGAAATCAAAGCAACTAAGGATTTAACAAACATGTCTAGCATGCAATACTAAGTTAGTTGAGACTATGTTATTTAGTTAGTAAATAGAGTATCATATTTATTTTCATTATACATTCCTCATAACCTCAATGTCTCCATATTTCTAAGTGAAATCATTATAATCCATATTTCTAATTGAAATCACTATAATCAATGGATCTCTAAGTGAAATTTCTATAATGAATGGATCTTACGGATCCCTAGTAATGTCATGAAAATCGTGGGCTCTCATACCACTTTGTAACATCCCATGTTAACTCTTTTTCTTAAACTATATACATCAAAACAACCTAGATCAAGAATCATCAAGAACATGCATACAATATAGCAAGTTCATTGTATCAAAACCATTCCAAGGACCTACAAAGAACATGAATCTAAAAAATCAACCAATTAACCAACAATGCACAATTAAATATTCAAATACAAAGTACTTTGTGGAAGTCCAAGGACAAGTTAGTTGCACTCTAGCTCTCACAAACCATTCTTTAATAAGTAGGAGGGGAAACACACCAAGGGTCAGTTTTCCACCAGACCAATGTGATCCAAATTTATGAGAAGAAAAAAAATGAAAAATAGATATATAACATTAACACAAATATAGAGATAACAATAAAAGAGATACAATGGAACTCATCTTCTATTCAATAAGAAATATACTGAAATTGTTAAATGCATAATGAAAACAATCTTGCTTGAATGGTGGTAGCTAATATCTAAGAAGAGATGTGGCAGATACACACATTTGTTTGAGCACATTACAATGAGGCCTCCGGGCCATTTTAGCATCAAGAATTAAATAGAAAACCCAAGACAACCAAAAACCTAACCCTAGGAGATGAAGCACTAAAATTCATGTGGGCCCCGATGGGGTAAGTTGGTACATCAACTTCCAGGGTTCGTAACTTTTACATACAATATCCTTTTTAGGCACACTATAGCCCGTTGGAAAGGTATATTCAAGGAATACATATTATGCCATCACACTTTGGATAACTCCTAAAGTGTGACTGTGGTGGTCCAAAAAACGTTGTTTAATGCCTCAAAACAACTCCAGAAGTTTAGGACTTGAAAAGTAAAAGAAACGGCCAAGATAAAAACTGTAACTACCAAGATGAAAGTTGTATGTGAGCCAAATCAAATAGGTTGGTGGCCACCGATATCCACCTGGATCAATCCTCCATGATCCGATTAGTGGATTCATGTTCCATGCATTCATGGTTGAGCTATTCCAGTATCAACTATTCGACTATCGCTGAGGTGTCTAATAAGGGTGGAAAGTATTACCGAAGGAGGTCCACATTAAACACTGGGTGAAATCCAAGGAAGAGGGGAATGTTGAGCTCAAAATAATTGTCACCCATAGTCTTGGTGATGGTGTAAGGTTCATAGCGGAGTGGATGAAGCTTTTGATGGGGACCTGTAAGGAATTATTTCTAATATTGCAACCAAACTTTATCTCCCACCTGAAACTTGTGACACCCAGTGTTGATAATGTCACTTCTTGTACTTGGCATTGGACTTCTGCAAAATATCATGAACCTATTGGAGGATGTGCTCGATTCGTTCAATGATCTAGGAGGATTTATCGGCTTCTTTTTGTGCATGGGATGATTCTTCTTGTGTGGATGCAAGGGGTAGTGCAACATCTATGGGACCTAATGGTTGAAATCCAAACCCCACCTGAAAGGGGCTATGGTTGGTTGAGTTATGTACGACTCTGTTTTAACTGTGTTGAACATAGGGAAGACTCACATCCCATGCGCATGGATGCTTCAAATTGTACATGCGCAAAAGATGCAGGATCATCCTATTGAGGACCTTAGTTTGGCCATCCATTTGGGGGTGGAAGGTTGTGTATTCGGTGAGCTTGGTGTCTAGATGTGACCAAAGGCTCGACCAGAATGTGTTGAGGAACTAGTTGTCCCAATCGAAGAAGATGGTTTGTGGTATCCCAAAATTTACCCACAATCATTTGAAGAAGAGCTTGGTAGTGGCCTCTACTATGATTCTCTTCTTGCAGGCGACCAAAATCGCCATTCTGGAAAATTGATCAACAACCATGAAAACAAAGTGATTTCTCTGCTTGGTTGAAAGAAGGCTCGACATGTAATCCATTGATATGGATTCCCAAGGCATGTCAGGAGTAGGAAGAGGGGTGTACATGTCTTGTTTTTTAATGGTCGGTTTGGCAATGGTACAGGTCGTGCAGGACCTGATATACTTCCTAACATCCTGTCGGAGTTTCGGCCAACATAAATGTTGTCATAGTATTGCCACTGTCTTCTCTACGTCGAAGTGTCATGCCACTTGATTGTAGTGAGATTCCCAAATCAACTCCAATTTATCACTTGATGGAACACAGAGATGTCCCAGATGGCACAACAACCCATCCTGCAGATGAAAATGAGTGGCAGTTGTGTTTTTTCCCAGCATCTAGTAGGTAGTGGTGAAGTCAGGATCTCGCTCGTAGAATTGAGGCCATCCAAAGGTCTCATGTATGCAGGAATATATCGCCATGGTTAGTGCACCAACTAGGGGTCATATGAGTGTAAATTTGGATGAACCTGCATAGATATGATCTAGCTAGCAAATCACATACACTATTTGCAGAGAAAATATGAGAAAAGAGAGAAACATGAGAGAAATAATGGAAGAACTCTATTAACCAAATGAATGAATGATAATTTACACATGCTATACTTTGTATAACTCAACTAATGCGCACAAGAGGATAATTCAATGCTCCATAGTGGTGGTCTAGAGTGATATGGACACACACCAACAGTTACGAGAGTTGAATTCCACCTAGTCTAGTCTCTCAAGAAGTTATGGGAGTGAAATGCCACCCAGTCTGAGTTAACTAGTCTCTCAATCTTCAGTTAACTGACTGAAACAGAGTGAAGTGAGGAGCAGATCATGGAATTATGAATAATGCATTGGTTTGGTGATGATCCCAAGGACAATGCGCATTAGTTGGTGATGATCCCAATATTGCATGGTGATGATCCCAATGTAGCATCTAGACTCCACTCAACTGATCAAAATAAAGTGTGAACTAAAGAGAATATTATCCTAGAGGAATATTCTCCCTAGACTATAGGAGACTGAATAATGACTAGTAAACATAGGTAAAACATTAGGAAAAATTATTCCTAGGTGTGTGAAGTATCTCCAACACCCCCCTAAACATCACTTTGGTGAAAATAAATAATAGGTCTTGGAAACGAGGCCATATTAGGTACCCAAATACAAAAGATACACTGAAATAAAATAGGAAAGAGGGAAAAACTCATGGGAAAAACCTCCCCTCAAAGTAAAATTTAAGTAAGAAAAAGAACTGACAGTTTCTAGGCAATTGTGTCCTTCACTCCAAGACGACTGAGCAGAGAATGGAACTTTTTCTCAGTGAAGGTCTTGGTGAAGATGTATGCATTATGTTCTGCTGAAGGAAAAAATTATAGGTTGATGATCCCCTTATGTACTAATTCTTGAGTGTAGTGCATGTGGATCTCGATGATCTTCATCTGCTACCTATGAACTGGATCTCTGCAGAACTTCAAAGTGCTCTGGTTTTCACACCAGATGACAATCAGTCGGTGAAATTGAATGCCCAACTTAGTGAGAAAACGTTGTAGCCACATATCCTAAATGGTCATGTTAAGTATCCCTCTATAGTCTTCCTCGGCTGAAGATAGAGAAATAGCATTATGCTTCTTGCTCGACAAATAGATTGGCTCGGAACCCAGACTAATTGAGTAACCAGTCATGGAATTGTGATCAATGTTATTGCCAACCTAGTCAGAATCAGTGAACCCGATGAGGTCCAATGTAGAGTTTGTTGCATAGTGAATCCAAAAGGTGATGGTTCCCTGTACGTATCGAATGATACACTTTGCATCCTTTCAACGTAGCTCATGCAGATCTTTCATGAACCTGGAGACTGCTCCAATTGCATAGGAGAGGTATGGTCTGGAGTGTGTGAGATACAAAAATCTCCCCACTATTTTTCTATACGGTTTGTTTTCCACCAGGGGAGTGTCTTGCCATCCTCCAGCTGGACTCCTTATAGGAAAGGAGTCAAGGAAGACTTGCAGTCTATCATGCAAAATCTCTCAAGGAGATCTCATGCATACTTGGCCTGAGATAGTTTGATGTCTGATACATCCTGAATCATCTTGACTCCAAGGAAGAAATGTAGCGGACCCATGTCCATCATAAAGAACCTCTAATTAATAATCCTCTTGACTGAAGAAATTTCTAAATTTGAGCAACCCGTGATCATCAAATCATCAACATACAAAACTAGGAGTAGAAGTGAATCAACTTTCCTTACAATGTAAAAATTTGAGTATGACTTACAACATACAAAATTATGTGAAAAAAGGTAGTAGTCCATATTGGCATAGAATTCCCTCGGGGCATGCTTGGGGCCATAAAGATACTTCTTCAGTTGACAGAACAAAGATGAATCCTACACAAATCCCTAGGGCTGGACAAACTTTGTGCAGGATTTGTGAAAGGAACTTTGGACGTGAAGAATGAATTTTTTCAAAGAGATCGTCGTGAAGAAATTAATTCTTCACGTCCGTCTGATGGAATTCCCATATCTTGGTTTCCACAATGGCAAGTTCCAAAATTATGGAATCCATCTTCGCTACTGGAGCAAAGGTCTCATCATATTCAATTCTGTGCACCTGTTGAAATCCTTTGAAAACTAGCCTAGCTTTGTATCTTCAAACATATCCATCCATTGTGCTCTTGATCTTGTAGACCCATATGCACCTGACAATTTTCCTTCCTGGAGGAAGGGGAACCAGATCCCAAGTCTGGTTCTCGAGGAGGGAGTTGTACTCCTCCTGCATGGAAGATTCCCAAAAGGGATTTCCAGTAACCTCGCCATAGACTGTGGATCTGTAGAATAAACCAAGAAAATATGCATGGGTGGCATTAGTTCAGTGGTAGTGAGTGCAAGAGGAGGCTCCTCTAAATTAGATCGAGTCCTCCTAGTTTCAGCTAGATCCCCAAAAATATCTCTTACATCCTGAAGAGTAGTCTTGGCCCACTTGGGACTTGGATCTAGCTCTGCAACTGCATCTGTGTGCATTGAATTTTCATATGAATGTACTGAATCAATATTTGAATCATCTGAATCCTCTGAATCAAAACTCTCATCTGAAGAAGATTTGGCATGTGCATGGTCATCATCTCTGATAGGTGGAAGAACAAAAGTGTCTATATGCGGCTGTTGAGGTACATGAGAGACACTTTCCTTGAATTGGACACTACGCTCAATGATGAGCCGATCGGAGGAAAGATCAATGAGTCTATATCGCTTCACACGATTGGGGTATCCAACAAATATACACTCTTTTCTCTTTGGATCAAGTGCCTTCCTATTCTCAGAGGGAATCCTAGCCCATACACGAGAACCAAATATACAGAAGTGGGTCACTTGTGGTTTGAGACCACTACAAACCTCATAGGGGGTCTTATCCTTGCAAATCTATGTGGAGATATGTTTTGGATGTAGGTTTCACAATTAAGTGCTTCAGCCCATAATCTCTGTGGAATTGAATTTGCATGTAGCATGCAAGATTCCATCTATTTTAGAGATCTATTTTTCCACTCAACAACAGTGTTTTCTGCAGAGTATAATGAACCATGTGTTGCAATTGAATCTTAGCCTCATGAAAAATATTTTTTATCTCATGCTTGACATGCTCTCCCCCATTATCTATTTGGAGGACTTTTATCTTCTTTCCTAACTGTGTTTTAATAAGGGATTTGAAATCTTTGAGGTGTTGAAAGACCTATGATTTTTTCCTAAGAAAGAAAATCCATGTGAAGCCTGAGAAATCATCAAAAAAAATGCGCACATACCTTTATTTACTAAATGATGGATGCGGAAAAGGGCCCATGAGGTCACTATGGATAATATCTAAAGGAAAGGAAGCCTTTTGAGTCTTTCTTTTGTCAAATTTCTCTTGAGGGTGTTTTCCAAGAACACATCCCTCACAAATTCCTTTGGAGAAGTGGATGTCAGGTGGACCATCAACCATTCCATTCTTTCTAAGTTGTTGCATATATCTGAAATTGAAATGCCCAAACATTTTGTGCCATATCCTACTGCTTTCATCAACATGGGTAAGAAGTAATGCAGAATCTAGTTCAATAAATTCATAAAATGTGTAGAGTCTGGATTGATGATTTACCTCACTAGTAGAAACCCTGGAATTGGTTTGCATGTCATAGATATCCATTGCATCATGTGTGAATATAACTCTCTTTTCAGTGCCAGATTGTGTCATCTGATACAGAGAGAGAATACAGATAGGAAGTTTGGGAACGTGTAGCACATTCTTGAATCTTTTGTTTGTGAGTTCAATTCTTCCTTTTTTGGTGACCTCGACTGGAGAGTTGTCCCCCATCAGAATAGGAGGACATTTTCATGAATCCAATGAAGAGTAGAATTATTTTGTGGCTACCATGTGGTGTGATTCTATTGAATCTAAAATCCAAGCATTGGGAGAGGAGTTGATGGAAATCAAAGCATGGCTAGAATTACCTTTCTTAGGATTTTGATCTTTTGGCTTCTTCTTCTTCACACCCTCATGGATTCGATATCCAAAGTTTTTTTTGAAGTATTTGGGCCATTTGATCTATCTATTTATGCATACCTGTGTATTCTGGATGGAATCCTTTATGGAAATAAGTGCATTTATCCACTTTACTTCCCTTTCCACCTTTGGATTCGGAGGCATCGTTGAAGGGTTTTGAGTATCCTTCCTTCTTTGTATTTGCATGTGCTTTATTTTTTTCTTTGTCTTTAGATTTTTTATTTTGATGATCGCCACCATATTTCACAGTAAGTTCATGCTTCTTTGGGCCTTTGATTTTTCCCATATCGATGAGATTTTCCTGCTCTTGTGTTAGAGACTCGATAAAGGCCTCAAGAGAGGGCATCATCCAGGTGGCTTCAGAGGCAAGCCTAACTGAATGAAATGTGGATACAAACACTAAGTATTCTGGACCAATTTTGGAGAGAATAGTAATAACCATTTGTTTCTTCACCTTATATTTATCAACCCCGCAAGCCTTGAGTTGTGACAAAAAATCATTATATTTGGTAAAGAAATATTGGAGATTGTCAAAGGTTTTTGGATCCAAAGTGAGAAATTCCACCTTGATCATGTGTCCCCTCATATCGTCTTTTTTCCAAAAATCCCTTCCATGGTGGTCTAGGCTTCATTGGGGGTTTAACAGGAGGATATGTGAAATGGGAGTTCAGGAGAAATGAGACTGCAAATAGTTCCAAACGCTTCATCCATTTGATTCAGATACTTGGATTTTTCTATGTCTAATGTTGGTTTGGTCTCTATATTCATGGCTAACTTGTATAATCATCTAATTCAAATATGAACTATAATCTTCTCCTTCCATGCAAATAAATTGTACGATGCAAGAATGAATTCTTTTGGAAATTCCATTTTTTCGATGTCTTCAATCTTCGGTACCTGTAAAAATAATCTAGTGTGTCAATCCATCGACTCTGATACCATGTAAATGTGAATGAAACTACACAAATAAGATCTAGCTAGCAAATGACATACACAGTTGGCAGACAAAATACGAGAAAAGAGAGAAATAGGATAGAAAGAATGGAATAATTCTATTAACCAATTGAATGAATGATAATTTACACATGATATACTATGTATAACTCAACTAATGTGCTTGAGTTAGATGTGTCATTTTTTGGCAGCCATCGAAGGATTTGCAAAACGTTATCCATCATCATGTTCATTTTTCGCAAGAGGGATTCCTCAAGCAACAACTTAAAGGGATCTCCTGCCCCATCATATCTCTTTTATTCCCCCATGGGAAGTCATTGGGTTTGGTGAGGTCAATCTTGCAAAGGCTCAACTGGTTTTAGTCCCAACTGCTTATACCCTGACCTCATTGGGGACATGCACAAAGAAAAAAATGAAGAGAAAATCGTTGTGATACCACTGATCCGAATTTATGAGTGGAATGAAATGAACCATATATATAAAGAGAACAATAACAGAGATATAATGGAACTCAAATTCTATTAAATAAGAAATCTGTTGAAACTATAAAATGCAGAATGAAAACAATATTGCTCGAATGGTGGTAGCTAATCTCTTAGAAGAGATGTGATGGCTACGCGCATTCATCTGAGCACATCACAATGAGGCCTCCAGGACTTTTTAGCATCAATAAGTAAATAGAAAACTCTAGACATCCAAAAACCTAACCCTATGAGATGAAGCGCCAAAAGTCATGTAAGCCCTGATGGGGTAATTTGGTACATCAACTTCCCAGGGTCGTAACTTTTTCATACGATCTTTGTTTTAGGCGCATGATATCCAATTGGAAAGGTCTATCCAAGGAATACACATTATGTTATCACAATTGGTCTAACGTCTATAGTGTGACTATGACGGGCCCAAAATATGTTGTTTAGGGCCTCAAAACGGCCACAGAAGTTTAGGACTCGAAAAGATACAAACAAACTGCCAAGATAAAAACTATAACTGCCAAGATGAAAACTATACGTGAGCTAGCTGGAAGAGGTAGGTGGCCACCAATATCCACCTGGATCATAATGCGACTACCTTCACATGTTTTTCTCCATGAGAAATTTTCAAGCTCAATGAGGTAATGTAATCACAATTCGTAGAAACTTTGATGAATCCAACTGAAAGGTGACCAAGAACAAATAAATCACGAATTACAAAAATTCAACTGAGGTGTGGTGGAGAGGCTCCTATAATTGAAACACCCCCAAATTCCATGATATTATGGCATGCATGGGTCTTACTACCAATTTTAGTTAGTGATTTCAACCGCAATAGCAATTCCACTGATCCTTTAGGAAAATATCTCACTACCAAATTTAGATGGTTATTGCAACCACAACATTAGTGGAATCCTACTCTGCAAGGATTTTACTGCCACCTTCATCTCATGATTGCAACTGCAGTAGTAGTGGTTTCCCCGCTTTAAGAAAGGATAAATTACTATCATTTTTAGCTAGTGATCAAAACCACAATAGTAGTGACATCCTTCTATTCAAGGATATTACTACCACCTTCAGTTGGTGATTGCAGTAGTGGTGACCCCCCTTCAAGAAAGGAACTTAATACCACCTTATATGATCACAAACACAACAATAGTGATGTCCTGTGAAAATATCTTAATACCACCTTTGGATGATTATTACAACCACAAAAATAGTGGCATCCTGAAAAATTGGACCTAGAATAAAATAATACAATAATCAATTCATATTAATATTTAGTACCTCATCATGTTATAGGTACAATTCCAACCACTTAATCAACATAGACTTAGTTGGGACAGACATAGTTCTACCCAACCAATCAATCTAATAATCCAACTTCATCCACCATACTTAGTTCCACAAAGCATTTCATCATGAGCCAACCAACCCCAAAAATGGGCATGTCAGTTCTTTTATAATCCATCTTAATGTAAACTTTTCCTAAGATTTGTCTCATGGAATTTCCCTTTTCCATGCAAGGGAGAATTTGGTCTTGAATGTGAATTCACAAATCTCCAAATCTCCATAATAGGGTAAAATTGATTTACAACCCTTTCCCCTTCTATCCTTTTACCCAAGTTAAATTTGGAAGTCATTTTCACAAGTTTTTTTTCCATTTGTGAAGCTTCCTATGCATTAGGATCAAATAGCCATCCTCATTAAGACAATATCCCTTCCCTTAACTTCATTTCCCCATCATACAAATTGTTCTCTGCCTATAACAAGTTAGTCCATCCAATATATCAATGCATATGCCACATCATCATTACAATCAATTATCACTATAATAGGAAATGTATTAATGATAAGGCATCCTATGGGGGGTCTCATACACTGATTTGGTGTCTAGATTGGTTGTGACCTTAAAATTTTATTATTATTATTATTATTGTTGTTGTTGTTGTTGTTGTTGTTGTTGTTGTTGTTTTTGTTGTTGTTGTTGTTGTTGTTGTTGTTGTTGTTGTTTTTGTTGTTGTTGTTGTTGTTGTTGTTGTTGTTGTTGTTGTTGTTGTTGTTGTTGTTGTTGTTCTTATTATTATTATTATTATTATTATTATTATTATTATTATTATTATTATCATTATTATTATTATAACAAGGTATACATATATCATAAATCATAATATGAACCATAATAAATGGAAAGGAATCCAATGCATGTATACATCATCAATCATCCCATAATAGGATATCCCATGGTAAATCATTTTCAAAAAGTACCATTGATACATAGTGTTGTGAGGAAACCCTCTTTAAGGCTAGGGTAAACCACAACAGACAGGTGTGACTGCAGAAATCAACTCAATTCTAGCATATTCTATACTAGCATAGCCACTCAAAACTGTGGCTGATGAACACCGAAAGGCGCGGACAGAAAATGAAACGCACAACCAGAAAATGAGCGTCTACAGCCAGCACAGCCAGCGTGCTAAATCCAAAGTTTAATCATTTAAACGTGGCAATCATATAGTGCTACAGTAATTTCTTAATATGATTAGGTAAATGTTAAAAGGTAAACAGGTTAACGGATGCATTCAAAAATATAAGGAAATTATGAAGAGGAAATCACATTCATTGATTTGGGAGAATGACTAAGAATATGCCAGCATCTTCAANCTACAGTAATTTCTTAATATGATTAGGTAAATGTTAAAAGGTAAACAGGTTAACGGATGCATTCAAAAATATAAGGAAATTATGAAGAGGAAATCACATTCATTGATTTGGGAGAATGACTAAGAATATGCCAGCATCTTCAATTGTTAACCATCAGATTAGAATTTTAGATTAAAAGGTGATTAATTGTGTTCATTATCAATAGGTGTACGCCTTTCTGTGTAATAAACCAATGTGCAAGAGATATAAGAAAGAAGCCTACCTCATCCAAACGTTTGATGGTGTCCACCATTGAGCACTTCGACCCAAAGCTTTATACCTACAACAAGTTCTCAACAAACAAGAAGAGAAAGCATATAGTGATAATATAAAAGGTTAACACATTAGATAGCATAATCCATTAATATAAAAAGCAAACATGCCCATGGATAATAACTCATATATTTTCAAGATATCAATTGTATGGGAAAGGATTATTTCTATTAATAAATGATCAGCAGAAGTGAAAGCATTACAGACTTCTATGTCGGCACAGTTCGGAATCGAGAAACCAAGGTCCTGCCAGCTGGGCCTCCACCACTTCAATCCTCCACCAAAGGCAAGCTCATATAAGGGAGACTAAGAGGTTCTCCCTCAATAAGGGAAGATCTTGGGGGATGAACACTGTGTTCAGACTTAAAGGACAAAGGGATGTGGATTCAATATGAAGTAATAATTTCTCCAGAGTAACTTTTCTCTCAAGGTTGAATTCTCTCTCCCCCCTTTTCCATAGCTCGTAATTGGCTTCTTTATAGCCTTTAAAATGCAACTGAAGGGCCGAGTCGGAACATTTCCAATATGTGGAAGGACAAGGATCAGAGATCTCTTGTCATGACATGGAAACCCGACATTTAATTTTTATTTTATGGCACAAATCCCAATGTACACATGTTGTAGTGGAGCAGCCTGTGTATACACTTGTTATATAGGGTGCAAGATGCGTACAAGTGGAAAAAAATTATATTTTTTTCTCTAGATTTATTAATCAGGGAAAGTGAGTCTACATAGGGAAATGGGTTAAGGCCCTCTTTGCAATATTTCATAGGGTGAGGAAAATATTGCTCTAACATATGGCCCCTAATGTGTGAGGTCAGAGGAGAATCTGCGATGGCCGAAATACATTATAGGTAACCCAAAAGTGGAGTGGTAGTGAGCCAGCTGGATGAACTCAATTTCTCATTACATTATGTATTTATTTTTCATACATGGCTGCCAAAATTACAATGCATATCCATGTGGAAAATATACCAAACAAGTGTCTGTGGCCATGAATAGAAAAATACAAATGCGGTTACATGCCAAAAGAAATCATAGTCATGAACAAGGCCCAATGGAACCAGTCTCAAACAACCAAGATGAGGATATATGTATACCATGGAGTACAACCTGATCTCCCATGATCACTGAAGTCATATAGGTACTAGTCCAACGAAAAGGAAGCAATAAATCAGGAAAGTTGCGGCCACATAGTGATGTCCTCAAGTCTTCTACACAATCTGCCAAAGGTCCAAGTCTACATCATGTGAATAAATCAGTTGAGGTCAAACATAATCAAAAATTGTTTCATTACCATTCATTGAGGTATACTATTAACAAACGTGAGACAACCTATCGATAATGAAAGTAGGTATCAAGGCACCGATACATTCTTACAAGTGTGAATAAAGGAGCTGATGTCGAACACCTGAAGAATCCATCGATCAGGGAACATTGATGTATTCCCAGTGGTCGATGGTGAGAGAGCCTACCACTAATGACTTCACGCCTCAAGGTACTCATAAGACTCTAGGCCTCGTTTCCAGAATAAATGGGTTGATGTCGATGGAAAGAGACCCATTGAAAGGAGATAATTAAGGCATATCTCATTAGTCAGCACGAGGTACAAAGCATGAGATTCATGATTTGGTGGAAATCAGACGAAGAAAAAGTTCACGAACCAACTACCATGTGCGTCTTTTGCGTGTGCCAAGTGTAAGTGGCACATGAAAAAGACCCTTTGAATAGCAGCCAATGATGAAAAACTGATGGCAAAGGCAAGGAAACCACCAATAAGGCTAATGGAATCCAAGACACTACACAAATCCCAATGTGTGAATAGATTTCTTGTCGTCAGACACAAGGGAAAACACCCAATCAATGACCAATGATGAAATGTTGATTGTTAGGTTCAAGGTTACCTACCAATGATGAAAGTAGGGCCAGGGTGCAATATAGGACTACAATATCATGTGATTCTAAGACAAACTGAGGGTATGGTCGACATGCAAATTCAAGAGTTCTGAGAAGTGGCCAACACAGGTTGACAGACTTCCTTTGAACAAAAGCATGAGACATGTGCAGGACTCCAGCATCATAGACCTTATGATGAAACCATAAGATGCAGGAGGCATCGATGAAATTCTCTATGGGGACTGGAAGAGTAACCAGTTAGTAGAGAAGAATCTGTAATGAGCTCAGCTTCCTAAGGTGATGCTAATCCCAAAATTATGACTATGAATGGACTCAAATAATTTTTTGCACTGTTCAAATGCGACATGACTATTGCTGATATAATATAATACTCCCTTCCCACCCGTATTTTTTTGTTTTTTCATAGATAAATGAATGTTATGATAAAGAGGAGGAAACGAGTGTCGCAAGTAAGAAAAACTAGTTCTAGCAATGGACCATACCTATGCTCAATGCAGGGAAGTGCATGCGAGAGATGGACACTTGGGGGAATGTTCCCTCCTAGGTAGAGGGTGTCAAATTGTGAAGGATATAAACAAGGCTCTGCTTGGTTGACGATGCAAAACTGTTGAGGCAAATGGTTTATAACGCAAAGAGAGAACCGACTATAGGCTCAATACTGCAAGCAAGGGAATGAGATGAAATCACAACTTGACGCAAAACAATGTCCTTTTTTATGTCTTTTAGTCTACTTGGTGTGAAAAAGGGGTAAACTTGTGCCAAATAGACGTCTCTTCAAAACCAATTTACGAGTGTGAAAAAGACAAGTTCACTCGGTGATCTTTTCATTTTTTGATAATGAGTTGGAAAAGAGCTTAACTAAGACTCATGACCTTTCAAGTTCAATTTAATGAGTGTGAAAGGGATAAATTCACTCAGAAATCTTTTCTCTTTTTGAAAATGAGTCAGAAAAGAGCTTAACTAAGACTCACGGATGTTTTTCTAAGCAGCATGTAATGGGGGAGGCTAAGGATCTCGTGCAGGACTTCTATGAAAGTTCAGAAACTTATGAAGAGTTGACACAATCTTGGGAAAAACCAAATCTTTCCAAGTCGAGGAGGATAAAATACTTGCAGAAGTTACATTATCTACAACATATCGAAGAATGCCCCTTATCTGGAAGGGTGTAGAAGAAGCAAGTCAAGGCTCTACAATATCATTAAAATCAAATGAAACCACCCTAGGACTTGGAGGGAGCATACTCAAAGAGAGTGGAATTCTCCCTAGTGAAGAAGGTACAGAACTAGAAATGTTAAGGACATGGTCGAAGGACATATCACCCTCCAAAAGAAGAGTGGTATTGATCAAATATTGCATCGACAATTTCACTTTCTTAGGCTTGTCACTCTCCAAGAGAAGAGTGGGATCGACCGAAGATTGCATCATCATGACCACTTCTTCAACCGTTGGTTGAATAGGATGTGAGACAACAAGGTCAAGAGATGCATCATCCCCTAAAGGAAGAGGGGTTTCAGTTGAATATTGCATCGGCATGACTGTTGTATCAACCAACAATGTTTGGGAAGACAAAGATGACTCAGAACCCGAAGGGCCCCAAGGAAAGGACCATGCTTCTTGTACCACTATAGTAGTAGGGCACAAATGAGTAAGGTGATCACCTTTGTAAATCCTACAAAGGAACTTGGGATTACGTCAAACACGTCTAGGTTTCCCAATCTTATGAATGCCCCCAACATGACTTTCAGTGGCTGGTGACATGCTCCCAGCATGACTTGTAGAGGCTAGTAGAAAATCTCCAACATGACTGGCATAGGTTGGAGATGAATCCCCAACATGACTAGCAGAGGTTGGTGATGTATCCCCAACATGACTAGCAGAGGTTGGCGATGTATGTGCAGTGTGACTAGCGATGACTAGACTTGTGCCCCCAACATGACTTGTAGAGTTTGGCTGCTAGTCTTCAACATGACATACCAGAGGTTGTTGACCCATATCCAACATGACTACCAAAGGTTTTTGACCCATATCCAACATGAATAACAGAGGTTGGTGATATAATGTTAGTATGTGGCTGACCCTCACAAGAAGCAGTCGAGGAAGGTAGGTTCCACAGATCACTAAAATAGAAAGTGTGGAAGGGAATGGACCTTCCTATAGAAACATGCCTACTGTACATGGCATAAAAATGATGGCTCTATGTCGAGAATTCAAAATTACCCATAAGGGAAGAATACATTCCGACAATTGGTCGACAATCTTATTTATCGTACTCATAGTCAACCTGGAATTTCCTTTGTTGTTAGTGCAATTTCTTAGTTTATGCAATAACCCAGAGAAAGCCACTAGATAACAGTCAAATGAATTGTCCTCTATCTCAAGAGTACCACTCATTTGGGTTTCAAGTATTGTCGAAGTTAATATATCTTGGTAGGTTTCATTGACTTCAACTAGCTTGGTGACAGTGATGATTGAAAGTCCACTTCTGACTATATTTTGCGTCTCAGCACTGGACCGTTGGTGTGGACATGAAAGAAATGAAAGGTAGTCTCCTTGTCGACTACAAAAGTAGAATATTGTGGTGTCGTTCAAGTAGGTATTGAAGTAGTCTGGATCCAAAAAAAATTAGGTGAACTTGGTCTTCTTATTCAGACCACGACTACGATCTACTGTGATAATCAAAGTGTCATACAGGTTGTTGGCAATCATCTTTCCCAAAGTAAGATGAATCATGTTGAGCTGCATGCTCACTACTTGATACAATTAGTTCATGATAATGTTGTCTCTCTTGAATATTGTAGAACAAATGATCAAGTTGTTGATATCTTCACTAAAGCCTTATTTGAAGTTATATTTATCAAGCTCCATACGATGCTTGGGATTTAAGAAGCTGAAATTATGGGGGTGTCATGTTGCGTAATTTCACCTCTTGAATCTACAAAGACATGTGTTTATGGGGGAGTGTTGGAACATCAAGAATTTATGGTTCATCACACTTCTCCTGGATTCAATTGGTTGGGTGGTCGATCTACATCTCGATACAGCTAGTCGGGTGATCGATCAGATCTCTACATTGGTCGGTTGAGTAGTCGACATGCCTATCGGTCAGACAACTGATCAATAGTAGAAGATAGTTTGGCGATGGATCATCTAGCTCAATAATTGAATACAATTTGGATGGATGGACAGTCAGGTCAAGCATCCTTGTCAAGTCGACTAGACAATGAGGATTTGACGGAGTCAACTCTAACAACCAATGGTTATATGTGGACAAGATCTTCTCGATTTCATGGAAGTTGGTTATATATTGAGGATATAAAGAGAATACCCCTTGGGTCATTATCATCAAGTGATTGAAGTGATATAATATGGAGATATCAAGGTCCAATATGCATTGTGATGTTATGATCGCAGTGCGCTTTGCTTAAGTGCTAAAATGGTGTCTTTAGACACCACCTTTATCTTCAAAATTTTATTCCCTCTTTGATTATCTACAAAATTATCTTTTTGTTTCGTTACAGGTTCCAACCCTTTCCCAACATTTAGTTTTGTGGAAGTACTCAATTCCTATGCTTTGTTTATTGGGTCTAGCTTTGCATGTCCTCAAATTCCAATTCTACCTCACCCATAATGTAACTCAATTTTCAATTCAACTACATCCAAAACTTAGCTCTCAAGATCTTCTCTCTTCAAATTCTAGGACTACCTCAACGTTTTCCAGCTCTAACCTTAGCTCTCCAGTTTCTCAAAGTAGTTGGATGCTCCTTCCCTGACTCATCTATGTTCTTATAGTTAGTATATGGTCTTGGCGGCTCCCCCTAGTCTTATCAAAACCCCCATTTTTAAACATAAATACATATTGATGGTGGGATTTGGACTACCCTATGGTTTGGTTGACACCCCCTTTATCTACTAGGTAGCCTCCTACTTCCTATGTCAAAGCCAAGTCTCCAACTATGTGGTCTGAAAACAAGGCCTCTTTCCCCGGAAATAACAAAAGCGGGCCCACCAGAGGTAACACAACCCCTGGAAAGTACCCTTGACACACCCAAACTTCTCTACATAAAATCGATCCCACACATATGCACTAAGGGTAGCATAGGACTTTGACACTTGGGTTTTAGCAAGTACCAAGGAGAAAATGGCAAAAATCGAAACAACCATCAATAAAAAAATGCCAAAAACTATCTAAAGACCAAGCCAAAGTTGAGTTTATTGGATGGATTCCTAATCCTGGTTACTCCAAAACCCAAGATACTAGAATCTTCGGGCTGAAAAAGTTATACTAGCTCAACAAAGCCTTTATAACTCAAATAGTTGAAGAAGGGGGAAGCCAATACCAGGACATTATGCATAGGTTACATGTTATGGAAAAAAGTTTGATGCTCTCCATAAGGAAATATTCAATATTGAGATTGTTATCCCCTATCCTAGGGATAACTAAGGAGATCATGTCTCGAGGCCCATAAGTTCTAGACATGGAGTGCTGAGATCCGGATGACTTGAGCATGGCCCTGAAGGGCCCCTCTTTTCTTTAGTGCAACCCATCTATCAACAACAACAATATCTATCCCACCAACCTAGTCCTGAAGCAGCAATAAGTCTTGCTCCCTGAGGTAATGAGTCTGGGTATCATGGTATGTGTCACTCTGATTATTAAAGCAATTGAATATGTTTCACTGAATTCTCCTTCATTTCATAACGTTTGCGTGGAAATTATGCTCTTTAACATGTTCATACCTTGAAGGGTGACATGATGCCCTAGTAAGTTGATCTCCCTTCAGGATGGGTTGCCACTGGGTGGATCTATGAAAGGTCATCATCCATTCCCTCCATACTTACCACTTTCCATCTTTATTCCTCTCATTTCCCCCTACCTTTGTTTAGGTATTTGGGTTGCCACACTAGGAAGGGTTGTACCTTGCCTTGTGGGAAGAAGGGGCTAAAGGCCTAGAGGGTAAAACTAGCTGGAAAGAGTTAAAAGCCAAAATGAAAACTTTGATATGCTTCGCCTAGGGATTCCCGAGAAAGTAGTAAAAGACTTCTCAATAAGAAAAGGGAACCTGTAAGATAAATAAATACTTAAGGTATTAGTTGGTGGATGGGAGGTCTCATCATGAGCCAACCTATTATGACCATGGGCATGTAGCAGTATGACACTACCATCTATCTGGTCACCAAACCAGGGTAGTGGCTCTTGGTGGCATAACTAAGAAAAAGGGGGTCTCATCACGAGCCAACCTTCTCATATCCATGAAATTCTTGTGGGTAACGTTGTCACCTCTGGTCACCAAGCCATGACAATGTCCCTTATCTCTTCCTTTGAAGCATAAAAGAAACCAATAAAAAGTAATAAAAATAAGAATAAAAAGCATTGAATGGGCTAGGAAAGAATGGAATATATGACAAGGTGCATCTCACCCTCTACAAAGGCAGCCACAGGTAAGACCTACATTTCCCTGTTATCACTGCACCCATGCCCAAAAACTAACCCTATGCCACCTCACACACACTTACATGGCCTATATTTATTCTCACCTGGGAAACACCCCAAACTTGAGGAGGATTAGCCCAATAGGACACCCTGAGACATTCTCCAAACCTGACTTGTTAAACTGCATAACGTCTTTGAGCATTTTTCTGGGTAAAGGGGGGTTTGATGCAATGCTTAGGTAATTTGATTATTATATGTGATTGACATTGATATGATCTTTGTGACTTATGAACCCCTGGAGGGCATACTTGTTGTTGTTGCAGGACTTTTCACGGTGGATAGGTACATATGGGGGAATGATTAGCTCGGACCTCCATGGGTCTGGAAGCCCACAAATGGATGTTGTGACCCCAACCAAGGGTAGAGAGACACCAGAGACTTGCACCGGGAAGAAAGAAGGATGTTTCCCTTGAGAAACTCTGGAAGACCTAGACCTAGGGGGATCTTTCCCTTCCACCTAGACGTTGACCCTTGAGAGACCATGACATCATCATTTTGACCCTAGATGTCAACCAGAGCTAGGGTGTGCATTTATGAGGGCATTTATGTGCTAGTTGGCACGTGTGGAATCATACATGGCTTTTGGAAGCCAAACGTTCTACATATGGGGCCCAACACTCCACCCTAGGGGCTTAACGTCACCCTAGAAGGGCATGGAGTCACCCTTGGAAATGATCTTAGGGTTTAATTACTTTCATTTATGTAAAAATTGGATTTTTTATGTAATTTGGCCAGGTCTGCCTTTTTATGACCTAATTTTAATTAAAGGTCATTGATATTGTATAAATAGAGAGAAAATACTCTCATTTTTTCATGATCACTCATAACACAAGTAGTGTGGTCTAAAATTTGTGCCCTTTTTAGGAGTTATTGGCTGAAATTGGGAGGCACACTTGTATTGGAGGATAAAATTTGCAACTTGGATCATTTCTTGGTGAATCTACTTAGCAATCTAGGGTTTTATTGCTTGATTATTCTTGGTGAAGTAAGTAAATATGCAATTCTTCATTTTATTGTGAATGTTATGGTATATTTGCTTATTCATGTTAAAGATTATGAAATCACTTGCTTAACAAACCCTAGGAGTAAAGAACTTAAGTTACTACTTCTTTGCTCTTCATTTGCTAGACATTTACCAAGGTGAATAGACTTAGATAAACTTCTAAAGCCCTAAATGCTAGCTCTTTAGAATCCATTGTCTAGTTATTGTTCCTCTTAATACTTTTTAATAGTCCAAGGAAGGAATATTCGCTATGGCCTAAGACCCCTTACTCTCTAGCAAATTTGTCCCTGGGATTTAGATTCTTGAGGCCCTAGGTTGCCAAAACCTCATCCATTCATCCCTTCTCCTTAGATAAATACAATCATTTTGTTATTTCTTCCAAGAGAAAACTGTCACCTCTAGACTCCATTAACCCTAAAGGCACTAGTCCACTTGCTTTAGTGAATTGATTGATCAAAAAAACACTCAAAATTTCTTTCTCTAATATTTCACTAACATTTCCTAACACTAAACTAGACTAACTCCTTAGTTAACTTCTTGTTGTTGCAAATCTTTGCTACAACCATACTAACATACATTAATTGGATACATTTGCCTACATTTCCTCAAACTTTCTTCCTCTAAGATTTTACTAACATTTCCTAACCCTAAACTAGACTAACTCCTTAGTTAACTTGTTGTTGTCGCAAATCTTTTCTACAACCATACTAACATACATTAATTGGATACATTTGCCTACATAACTTGCACTTAACTCATTCAGAATTTAATTGCGACAATTGCTAGTCAATCTACTAGATAAGGGCTAACTTTGTATGGTGTTTTCTTGCACTTTTGACCATCAGAATTTGTTGTTGTTGCGAAAGATTGCTACAGCCATCAAATTGCAACAAATTCTCTGCAAAAATGACTTATTATGCTAGCTAGACATTGCCAAACTTGCTTGTGACAAACTTTTATCATTCTGCTAGGTTAAATCTATTTCTTCTTGTCATTTTCAAGCACTTTCAAGACCTAACTCTTGTGGTTGTTATAAAATATTAATTGTTGTTATAAACTGTTGCATTGCTGCAAATTCATATCAGCTAGCTTACTTTTTGAAGGTTTATGGTCTTAAGAAGCACTAACATCATATCTTTGTACTTGCAAGTTGCTATATTTTCTTGTTGTCTTGTCCTAGGCATGTACACTTCATTTTATCATTTGCTTCAACCCTTAAAGACCACAAGAACCTTCTGAATTGAGTGACCAGTGAGAGGGGGATTTCCTTGCATCCTTGCCTTAGTTATTATCCCTTTAGGTCACCGGGGATGTCTCCCCTGGGGTCCTTTGACATACTCGTAAATAGAAAGGGGTTTCCTATTAAGGTGGCAGTGATAGGTCACTCCTTGTTACGCCAATCTTGCATCCACTTGCCTTGGGATTTGGATAAGTACAAATTGTGCGATAACAGAGATCACCATGCACAACTACCCTAACAATCGAAGGGGAAATAAGGAAGAAAATGACCATACCCTGAACTCTAAAGGGATGCCATCAAACCCCATTTTGTTGGATGAGGACGAGGACTGTCAAATGGACCAACTCCTAGGGCAAGCTCAATGAAATGGATTAAATGATTAGATCATATTGTTTTTATGAGTATTTAATACTAGGTTATATAGTTATGTTTTTTTGTTCTTAGCAACATAGGAAAACATTTATGCTTTTTGTTCTTAGCAGAATAGGAAAGCATAAACATATAGTTTCGATTTTTATGTTATATTGTTGGGCATTTACTGAAGTAAAGCCATCATTTTTTTGACCTGTAGTGACCTTGGTTTCCCATATGGCAAGGCACTAACAAGGTTGAGTGTAACATTTTTTTATGCTATATAAATACAAAAAGTAGTTTGCTTTAAAAAAATGTACAATAAGTAAATAAAAAGTAGCTTGCTTAAAAAAAAAGTGCACAACAAGTAAATACATTGTTGTTTCCCAAACTCCTCTATCAAAACTTGTCATGCTTCTCCTCCTCCGTTGTGTGTTGTGTAAAGTAGTTTGTTAAACACTTTTTAATTGAAAACTATATCCAAATAGGGATCATAGACAATATATCAAGTATATGTGCAATGTGTGTCGCTTGTTTGATAAGTAAACATATTGATTTGACAATCAATCAATTGTTACATGAGTAAAATTATTAACAATTATATGAACATTCTCACATGCTGCCATCTATACTAAATATTTAATTTGTTATTTATTTGTTTTTAACAATAAATGGGGGAATTATATTACAATAAAAAAGCACCTGAGCTGATACATAGCGTCAAAATGGGGAGGCGAGCAAAATTCATGCTCGTCACAGGATCATACATATTAGGTTGTTAAATAGAGAGTAATTTCATAGTTACATACTGTCCAAAAAATCTATTTGAGTAAACCCTGGAGAAAGTCTCGAAAATGCAGATACAAAAATAGTTCATAATTTATAAGAGGGGAAAAGAGACCATCTAGATTTCAATACCCATGATTAGAACCTAGAGATGGGTTGTTCAAATCCAACAATGGAGCTTGTTACACTAGTGAAGAAGCCATTTATGAGTTGTCTCGATCATTCCAGGCAGAGGAGTCAAGGGGAGGTTGAAGGCATAGGTCTTCCGATTGAGACCAAAGAGCCTCGCATTCATCCTTAAGTTGATGAATACTATGTCGTTGTTGCACTGATATTTCTAGAATCATGAGAACCTTAAATGATAATCCACTGAATTAGAGTTTCAGTGAATGTACTAAAGTATGCATATCAAATAGATCCTCCACGATCATGTCCATATCCTTTAGACATTACCCAATAGAACCCCTCGCCATGAGTGTTAGCAGGTGCAGAAGGAGGAGATTGAACCAAGGAGAAATGACTGACTAACATCTAGAAGATGATATCACTAGATTAGGAATGCCATAATGCCCCAAGAAGTTGAGCCATAAACAGGGATTGACACAAGTGTGTGTTGATGTGAGCGACTTGGAGTCCGATATCAACTCCCACCTAAATCCATGATTACAGGTACAGGATATTGTATCCATGATGAGGTTGTACACCCCATATGAGCCTAAGAGTAATGGAGAGAGCGAGTGATAAGAGGGTTTAGTAGTAGATAATTTAAAGCAATCGAGGGGTAGCAAGTGAATAGCACGTGGAGACATTGACTCTTCATGTGATGTCCTTGCATCTGGCTGAGTGATGGATATATACCCTATTTATATTATGTTGTTGATCCTTAATTTTAACACCATACGGGGGTCCCGATAAGGGTATAGGCCCCCATTTTTTTATCCTTTTGAGTTTTAGAGGGGTTCATGGGATATGAACGAAATATATGTTCTTATTGACCATGATGATGCTTGGTGGATGTTGAGTATCTTGATTTGCAAGATAGTCTGCCTATGTATTATTAGAATGAAGGACATGGAAGAGATCAATCTTGTTGAAGGCCTTCATCTCCTAGTGAATTTTATGAATAATTGATTTGAGTTGAATTTTAGTTGGTAGCATCTGAAGCCTTGCAAGCTTGATGATTACTTTAGAGTCTCCTAGCACTATGAGAGAACATATACCCCAAGTATTAGCTAGAGAAAGTCCTTGTAGAAGTGCATATGCTTATGCTTGGTTATTGGATGCCACCCCTATACTCCATTCATAGGATAATTATGTGTTTCCTCTAGGGTCTTGAAGAACCCCACCCGCTCCTACCACCCCATTTTTATTTATTTATTTTCAATTAATGTAAAATAATTTAATTCATAAAAAATTGTATTCTTTAAAACATTTTTAAAAAGTTATTATTCATATTTTAGATTGATTCAAATTATTTTCGGCACGAAATG
Organism: Picea engelmannii; assembly: GCA_009831015.1. Classification (NCBI taxonomy): domain Eukaryota; kingdom Viridiplantae; phylum Streptophyta; class Pinopsida; order Pinales; family Pinaceae; genus Picea; species Picea engelmannii. Next base: position 94,385 of record ML789613.1, on the reverse strand, counting down.
AGAGAGGAGATATAATAAAGAAATGTACAGATATATATCATATATCCAATAATATAATAGATATTTATCAGAGATATAACCATAAACACAGAGATACAATAATATACAATTTCTATTAATGTGCGAAATGTACAAAACTGTAGAAATACAGAGTGAAAGACTCGCTAGAATGGTGGCATCTTATCTCCGAGAAGAGATGTGACGGCTACGCTCATTCGCAAGAAGATGGTTGTTAAAATGAGGCTCCAAAGGCCTTTTTAACGTAAGGAAAATCCAAAATCCTAACCCCAGAAGATGAAAATCCAAAAGGTTTACGGGCCCCCATGGGGGTAGTTGATACGTCAACTTCCCGAGGGTGTAACTTTTGCATACAATCTCTGTTTGGGGTGCTCGATACACCGTTGGAAAGGTCTAACCGAGAAAAATAATTTTCAACTATCCCGAGCCAACTTTGTTGAATTTTTCTGGGCCCCAAATCCCCAAAAAACGTCATTTATGGCCTCAAAACGGCCCCGAAAGTTTGGAACCCGAAAAATTGTCAAAAAACTACTAAGGTGGAAAACTATTTTTCGAACTAGTGGAAAAGGTGGGTGGCCACCGATATCCACCTAGATCGTAGATTTTTTGTATACTACTTATAGAAAAGGGTATTATAAAATATTGTAATTATAATTATAAGATAATTTTTATTATTCTTATATTTACAAAAAAAATATTATTATTAATCTTACTAATAAGGTTGGCTGAGTTGTGGTCCAACAACTAATCAGTGGGAGATTTCCATCACTAACCCAAGTTTGATTCCTAGGGAGGGTTCCTTTGGCATCTAAACTGGGAATCCTTAGAGTGACATGTCCCAGGAGTGATATCCCATTAACTCCAAATATCGAAGCCCAATCCCGATATATATGAATAGATTTCGGTCGTGGGATGGGGGGATTTGGGGGGAACTAAGTCCTTGACTTCGACCAAAAAATAAGTGGTGTTCATGTTAAAAAAATATAAAAATATTACTAATAAGAAAATTGTCATTCCTACTACTATGAACATATCTATTATCACCAACATAGATCCATTTTAACCATGGATCTATCAAGCATCGAGAGGGATCAAATCTATGGAAGTGAAAACCTTTAACCTTTCCTCAAGTTTTGCACTCTAAAAACGGTTTTCATGCCGAGAGATTTGATCCCTCTCGACGCTTAATAGATCTGGGATTAAGATGGATCTATGTTGGTTTAATACATAAAAGTACCTATCGAGTTGAGGGCTGCTGCAATAAGGATGTATGAGAATGTTATTGCTAAGTTTAAAACACTAAGGGCTGGTCAAAAGAGATTATCTGCAATATCGGAGTCAACCAAGGTTGTCCCTTGTCCCCTACCCTTTTTGGCATATACATTGACAAGTTAGAAGATTGCTTGGAAAAAGCAGGTTGTGTCGGCCCTACTCTCACTAGTATAGTCATCAATCTTCTTCTTTATGCCGATGATATAATTCTTATGGAAAGGAGTCCCCGTGATCTTGAAAACAAACTAAGGTCCTCAAGGATTTTTTCTCCAATATGGGTATGACTGTTAATATTGATAAGACTAAGGTCGTGATTATTAAATCCAATAAGATCCCTTATGATACCTTTGTATATGACAACAAAAACTTGTAGGAAGTGACTTCATACAAATATATTGGAATTGATATTCACCACAAGCTCAATTGGAATTATAGCATTGAGAAAAAGATTATTGGGGGATGTAAAGCTTATTATGGGCTTGAAAACAATTGTAAATCAACTGATCTTTGGAGTTGGGATAAGAAGAAAATACTCTTTGAGACTCTTGTTACAACTTTTATTCTTTATGGATGTGAAATTTGGGGTTGTAGTATCTCTCGTGAATCCTAGAGAAAGATAGAGAAAACACAAAATAATTTTATAACCTATAACCTCAAAATTAAAGGAAATACACCCTATCCCATCCTCCTCTTAGAAACAAGCCTCTCCCCCATTGAGAGCATGGCTATGACTAGATACCTAATGTGTAAGAACAAGTTAAATAACATGGATGACAAGAGGCTTCCTAAAATTGCTTCAAAATCGAGTCATAACCACCATCGACTCAAGCGAGGATGGCATAAAGATGCTCGATCTTGGCTAAACTGTTGGGGAATCATGGAAGAAACCATTTTGCATAATAAAGATACTATTAAAAAAATGTCAAATCAAAATTTAAGGAGAAAATGTGGTGTGATAAAGAGTTAGAGGAAAACATAAAATTAAGGTATTATAAGGATGTAATCAACACTAATCTAGAAGATCAAAATTATCTATCTGTTTTGCCAAGTGTAAATAAAAAAATAAGCATTTCTAAGATAAGAACAAATTCTCACGAGCTCCATAGTGAAACTAGGCGTTGGTCATCCTAAAACGCCATGGGATGAAAGAGTGTGTCACCTTTGTGACACTAAGAAGGTTGAAGATGAAAATCACTTTCTCTTAGATTGTCCAGCCTATACCCATATTAGATCTCATTTTCAAAATATTTGTCACACTACCAACCTTCNTGGATGTTAATCATCATCATCATCAATACATTAATATTAAAGTATTACAAATATTAATATTTTTTTTAGCATATTAATATATTTTATAATACATTACTACCTCTGTAATCACAACATTGTTTTGGTGATCTATTAATTTAAGCTAAGACAAATCTAAACATAACAAATTCAAACCAATATACATTTTATATATACATATATATATATATATATATATATATATATATATATATATATATATATATAACCATAAGTATATTACATATATGAAGCCACCAAGCTCATCAATACATAGTTGCACCACTACATCCATGAAACGGTACATCAACACATCTCATAATCTCACTCGTGTAGAATCCAAAAAGTTGTTAGTGGTCTTCTCAAGAAGAATAAATTTCAACAAGTTCAAGCTCTGATACAATGAGAACTTGAAACCGAGGACTCATCGATATAAGAAGGCATATTATTTAATTTATATTATAGCTTTCTTTTCAATTAATTATTTTTTCATAACTATATGCATTGAAAATACATTAAAAACTTGCTTTGACTTGTTGTTTTATTAGTTGTAGCGACTTGAGATATGTTGCCACCATAAGTGAACTGTGAACAAATTATGTCTCCATTGCCTAACAAACTCTAATCTCCACCATCAAATTATGTTGGATCGATCACTATGTGATGACTTGATTGGATAAGAAGATGGTAAATTTTGCCATGCAACATAATATAGTGTCATGCATCAAAGTTGATTAGGCTTAATTAATTACAACTTTTAGTTGTAGCATGTTGTCGAGAAGTGTAATTAATAAGTAATAACAATATTTACTTATTAAATTAATCACATAGTTCTCAAAATAATTTCACATGTGTTTATGAGAAGGTTGTTCATTGGAATTTCATTTAAGAGACTATTTATGTTGTTGGTTCTTGTCTATTATTTAAAAAATATATAAAAAGGGTGATAGGTAGTTAAGAATAAGAAGAAGAAGTAATTTTAATGTCCACGAGGCTAACAATAGCCTATGGGACAGACCGCCTCACACACTGATTTCAACAATTCAGCTATTTTCATGTTCAACTTGATGATGAGCTCCCCTAATTTCTCCATTGTCCCCTCACTGAATAAGTCATTCCAAGAGCTAGATATCAAGATATTTATATAGTTGTCCCTGCTGTCTTTGAAAGTTTCACACTCTAAAATGAAATTCTTTTTTGTTTCCACTTTTTCGTAGGTGCAAAACACACACACCCTTTCTTCCCAAGCTTCTTTTGGTCTTTTCTAGCGCCCAGTTTCCAGCTTTTGGTCTTAATGACTCTTACCATTCCAGCTTATGCAGATATTAATGCTCTTCTATGGCCATGCTTGTATATTTTTCCACTGATTTATGTAAATAATGGAGTTCATATATGAATGGATTTCATACATCTATTTCTTGTGTTTTATGATTATAAAACTACAAAAGTGTTGCATATTTTTTTTTATCATAACATATATTATCAAAGTCATTTGTCTCTATGGCCATGCAAATCGTGCCTTGTATATGTGGTTAATGTAGGTTGTGCCATAGTAATATATCATTTATCATGAACATTGGTCTGGAATTTGGGATGGAATATTAGGCGTTTGTTGGGCCCTTCGTTTTTGTTAATATAAGCTGCACAAACAATATTACAGTCCCAATTTTGGTTAGCAAGTTGCCCAAGTCACAAGAGATTTGGACAACAAAATGGAGAAAGAAACAAAAAATGGTTAGATGGACAACACAACACCAGCCCGAAGAAAGAGGTTACAACAAGAAAAAGAAAGAAAGAATTTGAAATCCAATTGACTTATATATACGATATGTATATGATTGTAAAGGGTTCACGGGATTATCATTCATTTCCATTTAGGTTCTGTTATTGTAGTTAATGTCCATCTTGGGAAAAGGGTAGATAGAGTTATGAAGAATGAGCTCGGAGCTAAAAAAGACAGTAACAAAGTAATGACTTATTGTAATATCGAGAGAGAAAGGGGCCAGGGATAACCTTGTTTCTCATTAGTATAGAGTTGTTGTCAGCTTTGGCACGACCAAGCAATGTCTGTATCTGTTTAATTGTGTATGAGAAACCCTTGTGATGATAATATATGGAAGGACCCAAAGTTTTGAATGTATTATGTGTAATTCTCTGTCTATATCTATCACTTGTCATTCTACTTTACTTCTTCATGTCTGATAATATTAATATGTTATAGCTTGTTTGCAAATGATGTTGCAACTCTATTGTCTTTACTATTAGTTATGAATAAGTTCAGATCAACCGCTTATTAGTTCATCTTGCGCAAGACTAGGTTGAATCTTAACGATTCTTGAGATCTACCTAAGTATTCTCCTTACCCTTCCCTATGTTTTTTTCTTAGTTGCGCTTCAGGTGAGACTTCTTCTCTCTAGAGAAGATGAAAATGCCAGCGCTCTAGACTACTCGATACCCTTTTGTTGGTAACCTAAGAAGGACCCTGGTTTGATCAATTCCACGCCAACAACGTTCATGGTGGTGTCGACTAGGGTTCAATCCTAGCCATGCAAAGTCTCAACCCTCAACTCGTGCGTGTAGGTGGCCTCAACTCACTCAACATATAGGCTTGGCATGTGCTACTGTGGCAAATCAAGCAACTAGCAGGGGTTCTCTTGGCATTTCTGGCGCAATAGCAGCTTCTCTGACTATGATGGACATATCATCTTTCTCGAGCGACTCTATTTCTCCTTTGACTATAGACTTTGTGCTTTCTTCGAGCACCTACTCCCCTCCTCCCTTGTTTGGAAATTTGGGTAAGTCCTCTTTCAGAGATATTGTGTTGTCTTCTTCAAATTATTTGATGGTTCAGGAAGCTTCAACTATATCTATTATGATGGTGAAAGATGTTGTTTCTAAGGCAATGATCTATAGTTTTGTTACACTGATATGTTGGTTCATTGGTTTGTGGTCGCATATTATTGACCTACACAAATGGATTTTTGACTCATGGCAACCTAAGATTAAAGGAGAATCTTTTATTTTCCCTTGTGCAAAAGTGTTTTTCATTGTGATGTTTGATAATGTTGAAGTCTAGGTTTTGATTTTGAATTCAGATCTATGGTTCTAGGGTAAATATGGTTTATGCATGAAACCATGGAATCCTTCCTTTGATCTAATTATGTATACTTTCTCGTCAACTCCATTTTGGGTAAGACTTCCAAATTTTCCTCAGCATTTTTGTGGTTCACCCTCTCTTTGATCCATTAAAATTCTCTTGGGAAATTCCACTACAAAAGTGAAAAAACAAAAAAATCAAAGTATTACAACATATGCTCAAATATGTGTGGAAATGGACTTCAACAAATTGTTTCCAGCTGAAATAATCCTGGCAGGTGAAAACTTCTCCCAATCTCAAAAGTTAGATTATGAAAATGTATCTTTTCGATGCAGATTTTTCTTTGAAGCATGACATAAGGCAATTCATTGTCAGAAAAGACCAAGGAAAGCCAGGAAAAACCAATGTAAGTCAACCTTATGGGTTGGTGCCAAGGAAGAACATTAAATGATTAGCAAGGTTAAGTTGAATGCCCTAGATCTGTCCATGGATGAGCCCAAATCAAACCAAATGAAATCAGGGACACCCATTCCAATAAGAAAGATGGGGATTTTCCTAATTCTGTGAAAAAGGAAGTTGTAATTCCCCCAGATATGGACCAAGACGCATCCAAAGTGCATGATATGGCATTACAGGATTCGATGGAAAAGGATTATGCTACTCCCCAGGATCTGGTTGAAAAGGAGAGCTAGCATACCAGACAGAAGAAGTGGAGACACTTGTACATACAAAACCTCTAGATCAAGGCATGTTGGGATTGGAGGGAGAGGTATTGAATTCATTGAAAAGAAAAGAATCTTGGAATATAGTAGTAAAGAAGAAAAAAAATTCTCCAGGAGCATAGTTAGTGGTGACAAGAAGCCAAACTCGAACTTGTAATCCAATCTAGAAATGTATTGTTTTTGTATCTTGTTATGTAATCAATTTGTCAAAATTTTCTCATGCAAGAAATTTTGGAATGCGGCTAGCTCTGCTACTTCCTCCATCAATCTTTCGATGTGTTGTACAATTCCTTTTGTATCCTCAAACAAATGCTCAAGCTTGTTGAAATCATCACTTTGTAATAATTTGTTTGTTTCGACACAACTCCCCTTTTTATAAATACAATTTCAGTTTCGGTTTAAAAAAAAATGAGGTTGTGTCTTGTAGAATCTTTCTAATCCCAAGTCAATTAATTAACCATCTCAATGCACAATAGAGAAAATTACAGTTAGGAGACAATAACTCGTTAAAAACCAATAAACTATGATATAAGGTAATGATATCCATTACAAAAATAACCCATTATTGTTAGCATGTAAATGATGTTGATCTCTAACTAGCTAGAATGGTTTTAAAAGGAGAGTTTGAGAGCTATAAAATTCATCACTAGCTTCCACTTCCAATTGGAAATCATATAGGATTTGATTGACTTAAACTAATCAAAATTTGGTAAGCTCAATTATCTACATTAAATCTTTGGCTTATGCACTTTGCTATAATTCTAATATTTAAATGAATATATACTACTTTTGATTCTAGAAAATCAATCTTGTGTTCATTTGAGGAGTGATACACCCCAAAATATGTTCAAGGTTATGGTTTATCAACCATTTTTTGTTCTTGACTAGTGATTTTTTCTTGATATCATACAAATAATAAAAAAACTAAAAAAATGATAGCAAAGGACTATTGACATCCGAAAAAAGGATCATCCACACTTCTCCTCTAATCTATGAGATGTGACTAAGGGGCTTACGTGTGAATTAAGAAGAAACTTTGAAACGATATCGGTGCATGAGAGATCTATACACCATCAATGTACATTTATTAACTATAATGTCAGTATATGCTTCCTTGAAAATCAAGACCATGTGGTAACTCCAAAAAAATTCTTACTTATATTTTTTTAATTTTTAATTTTTTATAAATTTGGGAATTCCACTTCAAATGAGGGCTAATTAGGCAATTCATTCCTTTTCGCAAATTACAATTTTAAAAAATCAAATTTTAAAAATTAAAAAAAAAAATGTTTTCTACTTATTAGATTTAGTACTATTTTTTTAAAAACTTTATGAAAATTTTGGTGAAGTGATTTAAAGTCAAACTAGTTCGACGCTAAGGGGATTGTTATTTCCTATGATGTAGGGAGTAATGATGATTTTTTTTTCCAGGGGTGATAGGTGTTTGAGGGACTATTCATGATCCTGGGAAAATCATGTTGTTAATTATGCTTTGGGGCTTGAAAATGTTTCTAATAATCTCACGGAAGCCTATTCATTGTGGTGCGGCCTTGTCATTTCCAGGGAAGAAGGAATCAAAACCTTGACAGTTCTTGGAGATTCAATGTTGGTTATTAGATTTGTGAAGGATCAAGTCAATCCACGGGAGAGAAAACTAAGTTCTCTAATTCTGGGCATTAGGAGAGCCACAACATATTTCGATAAAAAATCCTTTTATCACATTAAAAGAGAGCTCAACGACAAAGTCGACTATTGGGCCAAGGTGGCATCATCATTGAGATAAGGTTCCAAGCACTACTCATATACTTTAATTAATCAATGGTGCTCAACCCAATTTGTAATAAATTTGAATTAACAACTGGAGGATATGTAGGAACGGACGACATGTGAACTCCATAGCTCTCACATTTGACAATTCAATTCAGGCCTATGGAAATTAAATGCCCTTCTATTCGATCTTTGTCGACATATGGGACAATGCACCTCTGGTGGTATATTTGGTTCTTATCTCCTTGTGGTTGAACCTATGTTTTGAGGGTGGGAATTATAGATTGCGAGTTTGTTCAGGTTCCAAGAGAGTTAGATTTTTAATAATGTTCAATTACATTTAGTTTCTTTACAAATTTACATGAACTGAAGCATAAACCATGAACAATAGTTGTAGTAACAAACATACAATAGCTACAGCAATAACCAAGATCACAAGAAGAATAACCATGCACATAGACACAATGATAATTATGATCCTCAATGAGGATTCATCTCACATATAAATTCAAGCCTAACACAAGTGAAACATCATATCCCTTCAAATATAATGTATTATAGGGCAAGGCCGACTTATACCCTTCAAATACAAAAATTGGGTTTTACACAATAATCTTACTCTTGACACTATAGCAAAAGGTATGTCACACATGGCACTCCTATGTGGACTTCTAGAGGCTACTCTCTCTAGAAACACTAGGGTCAACTCCCCATAGTGTGTGACGTCAAGATCAACTCCCTTGACGTGTCCTCATGTGATCTCCACAAGGGACATGTCCTCATGTGCTCTCCACAAGGGACGTGTCCTCATGTTCTCTCCACAAGGGATGTTGGGCTATAATCCCAAACCCACTTATCCCTCTCTAATAAGTGTCCTCACAGATCAACTCAACTCAGTCATAGAGGAGTACGACCTGGAGAATGTCTCATGAAAGTGCAAACATCAACAAAGAGGAGGTTCGACGTAGGAGCATCGACGTTGCACAAGGTTGTCCGAGGGAGGAAGATTCAATCTGTTTCATCTTCTCAATGCAGGTAATTTCCTTCCTCTCGACCAGGAAAGCCGTGGTTCCTCATTTTGTGTTCTTAAATCCTGTTTCTCTAGATAAATTGCATGTTTTAGTAAGGAGCAGTGGGAATAGAGACTGACTAATTTTGTTAGTATGTCAAGGGGTTGAAAATGAACATCACTCTTGGGGATTGGCTTGGTCTGGTTTTAGTATTATTGTGAAAGGCATCCCTCTTACTGTCATGGACAAATCAGAGTTAAAGGAAGTCCATAGAATCAGGTGTAGGCATGAAGAAATCACCCAGGCAAACAACAAAGCTCTTATGTTAATTTCCTCAAAATTGATGAAGATGGAGTAGGCTAGCACAACTCAAAATGAAAATGCCATGACTCTCATCCTCCTTTAGAAGCAGAGTATTGACTCCTTGAAAGTGGAATGCAATAGGATTCACACATTGGTTGTGTCCTCGCGGTTGGAAGCTCTCTCTCTTGCTTTCAATAATTTTGGCTTTGGAAATTCTTTGCAAATTGGAATGAGGGAGGAGGAGACAGTCTATCAGAACAGAGATCCTATGGAGATCAAGGAATCAAGTCTCTCTCACTATGTAAAGGGGCAGGAATCTCAAGGTAGTGTCCATCCATGTTGTTGTGAATGTTTTTTCGAATTACTAGTTTTTTGGGTCAGTTTGTTAACCAAGTCACAAGTGTAATCACCTAGAACTCTTATCTCGAAAAAGTTTTACTATCTAGCATAATATATTTAGAAATTAGTACAATTTTAGAGACATTTTGAATTTTGATGAATGTATATGCTATTTGCCTCGACGCAACCCCTTTTTAATATGAATATATATATTTTTGTTCTGGTTAAAAAAAAATAATGAAGATTTTTTTTTAAATTTTTTAATCTATTATATTTAAAAATTGAAATATGTGAAAGATTTGGCTACTAAAGGATAAACTAATCTTATAATAAATAAATTTTATTGTTAGAAATTGGTAAAAGTTTTAAGTATGAAAATAATTTAATGCCTATGATGTAAAATATACTTAAAATCTTTGTCCAATTCTAAATCAATTAAGATTGTAATTTTTTTAATTAATCTAAAGAACTTTAACTTTTTAAAATCATTTTATAATCATGTTGATTATCAATAAGTGTTTGAGGAGAGTCTCTAGTTTGAGGGAAGCGTTGCATATTGTACAACCCCTTGGTTCCTAGAATTCGATTCTAATTCTATCTATGTTACTTGATTGTCCGTTTGGGTTTGTCTTCCCAATTTTCCATTACATTTATGGTATTTATCGGTTATGAGGATATTGAGAATATTTTGGGCACTAATATAAAATTATATCTCGAGAGAGTTGTGGCATGTTTATGTACATATGCTCATATTTGCATTGAGATAGACCTTAGTAAGGGTCTTCCAAACAAAATGATTCTCAAATGGAAATTTTTTAAATGCACACGAGTCTCAGATTATACAAACACAACATTCAAGTGTAGGATATGTGAACTGTCAATACATCTACAAGCTACCTATCGCCATGCTCGAGCTAATCCTCCTGAGAAAAAAAGGGACCAAATCAAAACCAAAGAGGTGTAATTTTCTAGAGGAATTGATGTCAGATAATGATATTGATTAGAATGAGGTAAATCAACAATTGCAAGTGTCGTTTAGGGAATCCAATCCTTCCTCGAGGGAGATAGTAGAGGATATTGATACGGGGCTTTCCTCCTCGAGGTAGGTAGTGGTAGTCGAAGTTCCTTTAGTCGTAAAAAAGTGAATTCTCATAATTGTTACCTATGATTCATATAAGGAATTGGTTCTTTTTTATGAATCTTGATCTCCTACCTTTTGACTTACAATTAGTTATTGTGGATCTCTCTTTAGAGGGGCAACAAGAAGTTCAAAAGAAGAAGGGGAAAAGGGGAAAGGTCGGGGATTATTTTTAAAGAGGAAAGATCAAGGTTTCCTAGACTACACAAAGGAAAGTGCTAGCATAGACTTCACCACTCGTCCAAGTCTCGCCACTCATGAATGTCTTCAATTGTCATTGATCACACAGAACACACACCTGAAACCATCTTGCCACATTAATACCCGATCCACCTCCCTTCCAGATACACCATACTAGAACCACAATTGCCAAGATATCTCCTTCTCTGCCAAGGGACTGTCTCTGTAAAGCTTTTCCATTTCGAAAACAAACCCACATTTAAACAAAAACCCACATAGGCGACATTAAATATTGTTGCATCTCTCTAGACCATTCATATATCTTAATGATGATGGCCACCTACCGTTTCTCTCTTGACATGTCCTTTATAGGTCTTGCATTAAATTTGAAATGAATTGGGGTGACATATTGAAATTCGTTAAGGTATGGGGTTGATACTACACACCCCATTTTTTTATTAACGTTCCTATACTAAGGAAGGAGGCAACCTTGGCCCAATGATCAACATTATAGTTGAGCTCACACTTTATATGAAAGAATGAGACTCTATCAAAACTAGAGGTTGATTTTTTAATCCTCGAGATAAGGGAACTCAAGGCATTGCTCCCAGGTTTTGCATGGGTTACCATGGTTCTAATGACCAAAATCGATTCCCCTATAACTATTAGTTGTTTAAGCCATGCTTCCTTCACAATACATAGACCCATCCATACTAAATAGTCCTCGACTAGATTATTTGAAATATT